>JAKSZT010054335.1:33240674-33563594 GCA_026826555.1 Tolypeutes matacus | reverse complement strand
CTCTCTCTCTCTCTCTCTCTCTCTCTCTCTCTCTCTCTCTCTCTCTCTCTCTCTCTCTCCCCTTTTCTGCCATACTTTCATTTCCCCATACTTGCTGTGCCCTTCTCAACATAGGCCTTTGTATATAGTGATGTACCATTCTTCTTTTCTGGAATGTTCCTCTCTCCCTCTTCTGATTTTTGTTTCATTTGTTTAAGGCATCCCAGGATGCCTTCCCAATCATTTAATGCCCTGCCTAGGCACTGTCTCTTCCCTACAGTCGCAATTTTAATTCTGTTGGTGTGATATTTGATTAATTTCTGTTTCACACACTAGAATGTAAGCTCCATAGAGGTAGGGACTGTGTCTGCTTTGTTAACTGTATATAGTACAACACCTGACATTAGGTGCTTAGTAAATTTGTTGAAAGAGATGATTGAGAGATGGAATCTAAATTGATCAAAAATTAAAATATAAAATATTATAATTTAAATAATATGTGTTGGATTTCAATATTGAGGAGGAAGGAATCAGACATGATTGTAAAGTTTCTAGTGTGAGCAGCTAAAAGATAGTTTTGCATCAACTAAGAGAAAATATATGAGGAGGAGATAGTGTGTTTATGTGAGGAAGATAAAGAATTAGATTTGGGGCATATTGAATTTGAGGTGTCACCATGGCATCAAGATACAACTGTCCAAGGGTAAGTTAAAGATGCAATAGCAAATTGTGCAATTTATTGGTGCCTTTCTACAGGCATTCAGGAGTACTTCTATTGTTGGCTTTAGCTATACTTGATCCCAAGCAGGTTTGCAAGTGGAGTCATGAAGTTAAAGTTCTTTACCGGCAAGTTACTGATATTCAGTTCCTTCTGAATATATATAATTAGTAAATAGAAATATTCTAAGATAATACAATGAAGTTGTGACAAAACAAAATCATTTCCTGTGGGAAGATGATAACTCATGAATAAATTAGCAATTTTACATTAAGATATTTGATCAATAGAGAAATGAAACTACATTAAGTGAAGATGATGTTCTTATTACCCTGAGTGCCTATGAGACTCTGCAAAGGATTATGATTTCACATCTTCTATATGAAGATATAATTATGTGGAACATAATTAATAAATTATGATTGGATATATGGTGATGTTCAATTAAGGCTCAACACTCTTTCTCTATACCACACAAGTATATAGACAATTTGCATTTCAAACATCTTCTTTATTCATATCAACTGTAGTCAGTTCTATTCTATTTTATCCTCTACTCCTCTTTGATCCCCCAAAAGACTAGTACCCCATTTTCTTCTTCATTACTATTATAGTGCTATACCATCTTTCCAAATTCCCCAGAATTAAAAACTTGTTTTTATTAGTGTTTCATTCTCCTTCACATTTTCATTAGTCACAAACTTCTACACTCTTCTTCGCAACTTATTTTATGTAACTGCATTTGACACCAATCTTCACCTTATATTTGTTAGGAGTCATATCTGAGATAATTTGCTTTCATTCTCTCTCCACTGATGCTCATTCTACACACTGATATATGTATGATCTTTTCAAGCACAGCGCACACCAGGCAACTCCATCTTGAGATCAAGAATCTCTATTTTTAAAAATTTTGCTAGTATGTCAAATATATTCTTCTCAATATTCTAAATCTCTAGAAAGTCCTTTACAACTCTGACTCTCAAATTCATTGCTTTCACAATTAACCACCCAACTCTATTTGCTTACCGTTGATCAAACAAAATTTTATAGTTTTCCACCTCTAAATTCTTGTATTCCCATTTCAGTGGAAATGCTGATCCCAAGGTCATGATTTCCTCATTCTTTTCATAAATCTATGACTAGCATTTGTCAATATTTAGATCTTTAAGGGATTTCTAATTAACTTACCTTGTCACTGATTATCTATTTATTCAAAACTAGTTCAACAAAATCAAATTCTTACAATGTAATTTCTATATATTAAATGATAAGGCATACAGAAATAAGAGTCTTGTTGTCTTCAAAGAGTCCTCCATCTTCAATAATGTATAATGCCTAAGTAAAATGACAGAAGTAAGAACAAAGTGATAAGAAGAACTAGGAAGGACATTACTTTTCTGCCTGTTATGATACACTGACATATTTTCAGTGGAAGAATGTCCACTCTAGTCTGCAAACTAGTGAAGCACATTTTCCCTATGGCACAAAAGTGGCTACTGTTGTTCCATAAGATCTACAAAAGAATCCACAAAGTAGACCAAAATGTTTTCCCCTGTTGGAATGATCAGATTAACATAAAAATGTGTTAGGAAAGTTTCATGGTTAGAAAAGAATTGTAATTTTTGATGTTATATTTCCATCTTTAAATACCAAGGGAGAATGTCTTAGCAGATTTTCTTATGTGATCATCCCCTTTAACAGTATTCTTTTTAGACCTGTGCATTTATTTGCACAGCTTCAAAATAGCATTTACTTGTCACTTCTGTTATTCCAAGGTTTAAATATTAGACATTTTCCCATTAAACTCTTAGGAGTTATCCACTATGTCGATTTCTCCAAATGTACACATTGAGAAGCATGTTTTTAAAGTAGTACTTCAACTCTAAGTAAAAAACTTGCTAAGTCAATAAACAACCTAAACTAATATTTCCTTAATTTAAAGCATGCAAGCTTAGATTTATGCTTAATAGTTTTCACAGATATTTATTGCATTATTTTTTTTCTATAGGTCCAATAGCAGGTGAACTTACTCTGCTTTTACCTTAGGCAGTTTTTATTATTTAGTATGCTGATTATTTACTCAATCAAATATTTCTAAAAGATGCTCTCTTTCTCCCTTTCTCTCATTGAATCAAAATACTTTACCAAAAATATCTGACTTTGGCTCCAGAGCAAAACAGTCTTGGTTTAAATTCTGACTTTGTCACTTTCTAGCTCTGAGTCCATGAACAAGTTATTTATACTTTTTAAGCCTTAGCTTCCAGCACCTAATTTTTAGGAATTTTTGTGAGGATAAATGAGGTAAAAAATAGTAAGCCTTGGTACATTGTCTGGCTTTACATCTGCTCAATAAATGTTAGCAATTGTTTCTATTTTCAACAGTGCTAGAAGTAGTAGTTTCAGTAGTAGTGAATCATTATTTAATGTTATATTTTTAAACAAAACATTGTTTTAGAATGAGCTGAAATTTTCACAATTTCATGTATTTGATACTTGAAAAACAAATGACTAAACTTGCTTTCATACACTCAAAACATTTTAAGGCAAATTAATTTAAAATGTAAAGATGATGTACTTTCTGCATATCAACATCATATAGAGCTTTTCTAAAGTAATTTCAAGTACACGTTATATTAAAATAGGTGGACACGTTTCATAATGCAACTTCAAGAACAAAATCATGCAAGTAATATAAAAATAATATTTGATTCAGTGTTTCTGAAAGAATGGGTTTGTAGCTTTGTGTTCTCAGGGACTTAGTTCTCTTATTCTACACAAGTAACTAAAATGAAATATTTTTGTTTTTTAGTCACTCAAGACTGCTTGCAACTGATTGCAGACAGTGACACTCCTACTATACGAAAAGGTAATAAAATGACTCCACTACTTTTTCCATTTAGAATTCAGTCCAAATAATGGCACATTTCAGGTCTAAAGACTGTATTTGAACTATATGTCAAATCAGCTGTCTCAAAACATACTATAATCAAATACAATGTAATAAAATTCAAATTATTCAAAATGGTTAGAAATAAATATTTAGGCTAATGTAATGTTCTAATATACAGAATTACATTAGAGACACTATATAATATTAAGAAAACTTCAAATACTTAGAGTATGATAAAACACAATATTAAACCCAATTAAAATTTTAACTCCATAGAAATAATTCTTGCTTCTAAAATGGCTCAGGATCATCTTCACAAATATTAATTCTCCTATTACATTAGATTGTAGAAATCCTAATAGGATGAAGATGAAATGAAACATATCATAGAAATTTTATTATTTTATAAGAAATCTACAATGCCAAATTATTGCTTTGAAATTTGATTTTCTCATATAGATAGAATGTTTTAAACTTTTATTGTTACTTGAAGTTTTTGTTAGCTTGAATTCTAGACAAATAAGGATTTCTATAATAATGGTCTGGACCCAGGTTTATGGAGAATAAACTTTTGGCCTAATTTTTCAATATATATCACACAGAATATTAATGCATAGAAAAGGTCCTTGGAGTAAGACTTTTAATGTCAAATAAATTTGAAGTACAACATCCTGTACATTTTTATTGTCACAAAGCATATTTGGTGTACTATTGAATCTGAGAAGTCCTACTGTAAAAAAAAAACATGCTTAACTTTGTTTAATTCAGTTTTTCATAAATTCATCTTTGACCAGGCCACTTTGTCTTAGGCCGCCACAATACCACACAATGGGTTGGCTTAAAAGAAATTTATTGGCCTACAGTTTTGAAGCTACAAGATATCAACAAGGCTTGCTTTCTCTAGAGTTCTGGTGCTGGCTGTCAGCAATCCTTGGGGCTCCTTGGCTTGCATCTCTGCCTCGTGTCACATGGCAATGTCCTCTCCTTTCATTGACTCTTCTGGCTTCTGCTAACTTTCAGCTTCCTGTGTGGCCTTCTCCACCTTCTGGCTTCTGGTTTCTTCTCTTTATAAGGCCTCCAGTAATATGCATTAAGATTCATGTTCATTTAGTTGGGCCACACTTTAACTAAAAATAATATCTTCAAGAGGTACTATTTACAATGGGTTCACACCCATAGGAATGCCAGTCAATATTAAGAACATCTATGTTGGGGTACATAATTCAGTCTATCACATACCCCAACATGTATCAACATATTCTTGGAAGCAAAATAATTTGTTAGTTGCTGCTCTATAGCTGTATTAGTCAGCCAAAGGGGTGCTAATGCCAAATACCAGAGATTGTTTGGTCTTTATAAAGAGTATTTATTTGGGGTAGAAGTCCATAGTTACCAGGCCGTAAAGCGTAAGTTTCTCACCAAAGTCCATTGCCACATGCTGGAGCAAGACAGCTGCCGACGTTTGCCAGGGTTCAAGCTTCTTGGGTTCCTCTCTTCCCAGGTCTACGTTTCTCTTCGGGCTTAGCTCCTAGGTTTCTTCCACAAGGTCAGCTGTAGACTATCAGGCGAACGGCTCGCTTCTCTTCTCCTGGGGTCTTCTCTACAACATCAAAACTCCAACATCAAAACTGCAACTCAAAAACTGTTCCCTCTGTCCTTTGCCTTGCCTTTTATATTCGATTCTCCCACCCACCAAGGGGTGGGGCTCAACACCCTACTGATATGGTCCAGTCAACGCCCTAATCATAACTTAATCATGCCCAGATTAACAGATCAGTTTACAAAGCATGATTCAATATCAATTTTTTGAAATTCATAATTACATCAAACTTCCAAATGGCTACAATAGCTGTTGCTGCTTATACAAGATAACTAATGAACCAAAATGTGCTAGGGAATAAAGCATCCATTCACTCACACATTCATTTATTCATTTATTTTACATATATTGCTTAAGAACAGAAAATGTTCCCACTACTGAATAGGCACTGGAGGAATAGTACTAAATAAAATAAGTGTTATTCTCTACTCTCAAGGAGCACACCTTCTGATAATCAGAAAATAGGAAAAAAATACAAATGGACTGGCAAAATAGAGAATATAGAGAAAACCACAAGAAGTTCCTAAGGACAAAAGATAAAATAAACAAAATTAAATTAAATTAAATTAAATTTGGAAATGGTTTGCCTTACATTTTTGGCAAATATATATTTATGGTATATATATATGATGTATATATGTTGATATATAGTGTGCATATATATAAAGTATATATATGCACATATTATAAATACACGTGTTTCAAAAAAATGTATGTGTGTGTGTATATACAGTGTATACATATATATATATATACACACACACACTGTAAATCACACAATAAGACGCAGCTGCTACTCTACTGTAAGTGTCAATTGTACATTTTGTTATCTTCCTGGAGTGGTGAATGCTTTGCAATGATCCAGGAGTTCTTACCTTTGACTTTTGGACCCATAGAATGGCTTTGTGGTGCCAGTAAACCCCTTAAACAATATACGAATGTTAGTGAGCATGGGCATTTTAGCAGGGAAAATCTGTGAAATCTTAACATAATGAAATCTGACCACAGATTTCATTATGTTAAGAAAGATTGTACTCAGTGAAACTTTTGTACTTGCGCAAGTCCATACGAAGTCATTCTTGGAAAGGTGTGCAATGTGGGGTCTTGAGATGAAATTCACATTAGGCATTCCAGAAGCATGGTGGTTCAAAGGAGAAGGGTTATTTCCATCTTGCCTTTTGAATTCTTATAGTTTCTATTTGGAATTCCGTGGTTTTATCCAGGCAGAGATAGGCTTTGCAAAACAGAAAAGGCAAATGAGGCCCGTCAGGGTGAAGAGTCATGTCTCTCTTGTTTATTTCTTTCGTGGTTCTCTAATTTAATTTTTTGAATAGATAATACATTCATAGGTTGCAAGCAAATTAAAAAAACACAAAAAGTTTGAGTAGAAAACTCTTGCTATCATCTCATCTATTCCCACCTCCCCACCTAAAAAGTTGCCACTTTTCTTGTTTTTTTATTGTTTTTTACATAAACACAAACAAATTAGTTTTTATGGTTCTAATTTCCTCCTTTCTTATACTATACTTATACCATACTTGCAGTATGTATTATTTGCAAACAAAATTAAAACTTTGCTTTCTTAATAATGTATATTACAGATATTTTGATGTGCATACATACAGAGCTTCTGCATTATTTTAAATTATTGTATAATGTTCTATTGTATGGACATGACATGATTTATTTAACCAGTCCCCTATCAATAGACTCCCAGGTGACACTTTTTTGCTATGAATAGAGTGCTGTAAAGAATAACCATGTGCATTCTTTATTTCACAATGGTCAACCTATTTGTAGGATAAATTCCCAGAAGCTGATTTTGACAGAAATTGTCAAGTGGCCTTTATAGGGATTATAAAGTTTTTTACTACTACTTTCAATGTAAACAATGACAGCTTTGTCAACAAATTTTATCAAAATTTTGGGTTTTAACCGATCTTGTAGGTGAAAAATAGTATTTCATTGTCACTTAAGCAATTTTTCTTTTAATATGAAACATATTGATCTTTTCAAGTATTTTAAGAATCATTTGTATTTGCATTTCTATTAATTATCTTTACATTCTTTCAATTTTTCCTTTCTATCTTTATTTCCTTTTCTGTTAGCTTTCTGGTCACATCTTTTCCCATTTTTCTATTGGACTGCTGGTTAATTTCACATTAATTTCTGTGAGCTATTTATATATTAAGGAATTTGTCCTTTGTATTATGAATTGCACAATTCTTTTAAGGCCTCTGGATCTTGAGTCATGGTTAGAAAGGCCTTCTACATTACAAGTTAAGAAAGAATGTTCCCAAATTGCTTCTAAAACTTTTATATTTTATATTTAAATATGTTATCTATTTGCAATTTATTCTGGTGCAAGATGGAGGTATGGAGCCAACCTTTTTTTTTTCTTTTTTTTTGTAGAGGACTACTCATTGCCCCAACACATTTATTGAATAGTCTATCTTTTCATCCACTGTTTGGAGATACTACCTTTAACATAAATTAAGTTCATGTATTTACTTGAGTCAATTTCTTTCTTTTGTTCTATTACATTGAATCATCTTGTCTATTCATGCTCCCAAAGCATGCCATTTTAGTTATTAAAGCTTTATATTTTATTAGCTAGAAAATCTAATCTCCCCCTCCTCAATTTTCTTCATTTTAAAAGTTTTTCTGAGTGTTCTTGTTTGCTTATTTCCCCCATTAAAAAATGAAGAATCTGAATCAGCTTGTCTAGTTAAAAATAGAAGAAAAAATGGGGGGGCGGATGTGGCTCAAATGGTTGGGCGTCCGTCTGCCATATGGAGGGACCTGGGTTCAATCCCCGGGACCTCCCGGTAAAATAAAAAATATATATTAAAAAAAAAAAATAGAAGAAAAAGGACATCTTCTGATATTTTTAATGGATTCCAGTTATATTTATAAATGAATTTTTGGAAAATACCTGCCTGATACTGTGTTCCTATCAAATTCAATCCCAAACTGGGTATATATTTATTATATGTTCAGTCTTCCTTTGTATATTTCAGTATATATTGACATTTTCTTCAGACAGGTCATGAATATTTCTTGTTAATTTTTTTATGAGGTATTTTATCTTTACTGATGCTGCTATATGTGGGGATGTTTTCTTTCATCATCTTTTCTGATTATTGTTTCTGTATATGAAAGCTTTCATTTCCATGGTGTGTCTTTTAAATATTAAGGCTGAAATGGCTTCTTTTTTTTTTATCTCTAACCTCTCTGGAATAATTTGTTTTAAATATGTCCTTTGTCTTTGTTGGCCAGAGCTGCTATCACAAATAACACAAAGTGATTTGGGTCTAACAAAAATAATTTATTGGCTCATAGTTTTGAAGCTAGAAGCAGTGCAAAATCAAGATATTGACCAAGCTTGCTTTTACCTGAAGTCTATAACATTCTGGAGCTGCTTGCCAGCAAGCCTTGGGTTCCTTGGCTTGTAGCTCTGCTCTCTGCCACATGGCAGTGTCCTTTCTCTTCAGGTCTGTGAATTCTGCATTCTCTTTATAAGGGCTCTAGTAATATGGATTCAGTTGGCCACACCTTAACTAAAAATACCATCTTGAAAAGTTCTTATTTATAAATGGGTTCCCACCCACAGAAGTGTGAAATGCAGATTAAGAACATGTTTTTGCTGGTGCATATAATTTGACCTACTACACAGAGTGGGGTTTTGCCTTTTCATCTCATCTAAAGTTATTTTCATTTATTGCATGATGTAATCCATTTATATTTATTTACTTGAGAAATATGTTTGACTTTTATTGTCATATTATGTTATGTAGTCTTCTGTTTTGCATTTTAGCAAAATTGATTCTCTTTTATACTGTTAAAGAAGTTGCTTACTATGAGAAATATTTGCCTTGCTTTGTGTTTGTGTATATAGCTCCAGTATTCACCTTTGTATCTTTAGACAGTATGTAACAGTATGTACTGTTAAAACATTTATATTTCTATTACTTAATATGTCAACTTTATGTGATATCATTTGAACCCTATCTGTTACAAATTAAGAATAGACAAATTTACCCTTCCACCTACCAATTTTTGTTAGTTGTTCAATTTCTACATCATTAAGGAATAAAAGAGTTTTCCATTCTTTTCTGTCAAGCCATTCTCTTTATGTGTTTTGTCTTAGTTTTACAGATAAATATATTCAGTACCCCACTGAGGATACAGATGGTAAATAAAACCAAGTAAATATGTACTATGTCTTTATTATTTTTTTTTTAAGATTTATTCCCCCCATTCCCCAACCCCATTGTTTTACACTCGTTGTCTGCTCTCTGTGTGTTCTTCTGTGTCTGCTTGTCTTCTATTTAGGTGGCACCGGGAACCAATGCTGGGACCTACCTGAGTGGAGAGAGGCTGCTCAATCTCTTGTGTCACCTCAGCTCCCTGATCTGCTGCATCTCTCATTGTCTCTCTTCTGTCTCTTTTTGTTCTGTCATCTTGCCGCGCCAACTCTCAGCGCGGGCCAGCAATCCACGTGGGCCAGCTCTCCGATTGGGCCAGCTCACCACATGGGACAGCTTGCTTTTCACCAGGAGGCCCCGGGAATCAAACCCTGGACTTCCCATATGGTAGACAGGAGCCCAATCACTTGAGCCACATCCGCTTCCCTGTACTATGTCTTTAATTGAAAAATAGGCAACAAGAAATAATAAGAAGCCGAAAGAAAATATCAAGAGAAAATAAGAATACAAACCTAAAATCTATTTATTATTCTCTTTATTCTGGCAATACAGCAGCTAAATTGGTAAAAGGTCACTAATTTTATAGATAAAAGCATAGTATAAAGAAGTATGAAATCTATTTACATTATTACTAATATTTTAGTAAATAAATATCTCTGAAGCACTACCAGACTATAAACATTTTTGAAATAAATTCTTCACTTCAGCTAACTATATGATGGAGGGTGATATATTTCCCAAAATATCAGTAACTAGGTAGTAAAATGCTTTTATAAAAACAATTGAATGTTTGTGTCTAATTGCCATAGTAAGCTCTCATTTTGATTTATCTTATATTTAAAGTTGAATTACTTAGTTTAATAAATATTTACCGCATGTCAACTATGGGCCAGTCTTTGTGTCAGGCACTTGGGGAAACAGCAGTGAGCCAAACACTTTGACCTTACCAAAGTTAGAATCCAAGACGTGTATTGTTAAAAAGAAAAAGAGAAAACTTTAGCCCTTCTTTGATCAGAAAATCAAATAAGTATCATTTTAACTATTAAAGCAATTCTCCTCTAAGTCATCAGTTTGCATTTTATGATAAAAACTATCATTATACCAATTCTTCCTCTCATTTTTCATTACTGTACAGTCAAAATGTGTTTTGGAATACATGATCTCATTTAAACAAAATTAACAACTATGTTATATATAATCTTTTTTTCTCTTTATTGTGGTAAAATATACATTTTTTTTTTTTTTTAGTTTTATACAAATTTATTAAAATGAGGCTATTTAATCTTGTATCATGAGTCATTACATATAATTGAAGCAGACTCCAGATGGGTTTAGAGCAATTAAAATTCAAAGGGTTTCATCTTATGAGTATCCATCCAGCTGTCTCTCATGCTTAAGAGCTGCATGGATGGCTGTCATGAATATCCTTGAAGCCTTCAGGTAAATGAAGTCTACCTGTGTACTCAAAGGTGAATTCTTAATCCTTGTGCTTTCTAAGCTGTCCCATGCATTGCAACCAAGCTTGTCTCTAGACCTGCAGAAATTTAGTCAAATTTAGTAATAATTATCAACAGGTCAAATATACATGTTTTAATTGCCTCCTTGCTAAAACAAATACAATGCAATAGGTTGGCTTAAACAATGGGAATTTATAGACTTATAGTTTTGAGGCCAGGAGAAATCCAAATCAAGGCAGCATCAAGGCGATGCCTTATTGAAGACTGGCATTCTGAGGCTGGCTGCCATTGAGCCTTGGTCCTGTCTCCTCCGTCATGAGGCAATGCACATAGCGGCCTCTCCTGGCCTCCCCCTTGTCTTCCAGATTCTGTTGACTTTCAGCTTTTGGCTGTTCCGTCGTGGCTTTTTTTTCCATCAGTCTCTGTGACCTTCCTTATAAGGCCTTTAGTCATAGGAGTAAGTCCCATCCTAGGCCATACCTTATCTGCAGCAACCACCATCAAAAATTCCCATTTACAAGGATTCATACCACAGGAATGGGTTAAATTTAAGAACACGATTTTCTGGGGTATATGGCTCCAAACCACAATACATAATTTAAAATTTACCATTTTAACCATTTTTAAGTGTTCAATTCACTGGCATTAAGTACATTTACAATGATGCATAACAATCACCAATATTTCCAGAATTTTTTAATCATCCCAAAGGGAAACTCTATACCCACTAACTAATAAAGCCCCAATCTCTCCTCCCCTGAGCCCTTGGTAACCTCTACTTTACTTTTTGCCTCTGTGAATTTACCTATTTTAGACAATGCATATAAGTGAAATGATACAATATTTGTTCAGTTTTGGGGGTACATATCTAGGAGTGGAATTACTGGGTCATATGGTAATGATATGTTTAACATTTTGAGAAACCACCGTTTTGCAAAGCAGCTGCACCATTTTATTCTCCCACCAGCAACGTATAAGAGTTGTAATTTCTACACATCCTCACCCACACTTATTTTCCTTTTCCACTCATTCTGGTGAGTGTGAAGTATTATCTCATTGTGGTTTTGACTTGCATTTCCCTAATGGCTAATAATGTTGACAGCATATTTGCATGTGCTTATTGTCTATTTGTATATTTTCTTTGGAGAAATCTCTATTCAAGTCCTTTGCCTAGGTTTTGATTGGATTTTTTGGTTTTTGTTGTTTTCATTGAGTTGTAGGAGTTCTTTATATATCCTGAATATGAATCCCTTAACATATTTACGATTTGCAAATATTTTTGTCCCATTCTTTAGGTTGTGTTTTCACTCTCTTGACAGTGCCATTTGATACATAAAAGATTTTAATTTGGATGAAGTCACATTTATCCATTTTTTTTCTTTAATTGCCTGTTCTCTTTTGGTGTCATACTTAAGAAACCATTTCCAAACCCAAAGTCACAAAGAGTTTTCCCTATGTTTCTTCTAAGATTTTATAGTTTTAGTTCATAAATTTATGTGTTTGATCTATTTTAAGTTTTGCTTATAGTATGAGGTAAGGTTCAACTTCATTCTTTTGCATGTGTATATCCAGTTTTCCCAAGACCACTTGTTGAAAAGACTCTTTTTTTCCCCCATTGAATGGTCTTCACATACTTGGTGAAAATCAATTGACTATATATGTGAGGGTTTATTTCTGGACTCTCTATTCTATTGCATTAGTCTATAGTCTATATGTCAGTACCACACTGTTTTAATTACTAAGTTTTAAATCGGAAGTGTGATCTGAGCAAGGAAGATCAACTTTGTTCTTTTTCAAGATTGGTTTTGGGGATTTGGGTTCCTTGAAATTCTATGTGGATTTTAGGATGTTTTTTTCTATTACTGAAAAAACGCCACAGGGATTTTGGTAGGCATTGTATTTAATCTGTAAATTGCTTTGGGGAATAATGTCCTCTTAATAATATTAAGTCTTCCAATCTATGAACATGGGATATTTTTCCATTTATTTAGGTCTTCTTTAATTTCTTCCAGCAATGTTTTATAGTTTTCAGTGTACAAGTCCTTTGCCTCCTCAGTCAAATCTCTTTTATTCTTTTTCATGCTATTATAAATGTATTGTTTTCTTTTCAATTGTTCATTACTAGTGCGTAGAAATGCAATTGGTTTTTGCATACTGATTTTGTACTCTGCAACCTTGCTGAATTCATTTATTAGCTCTAACTCCTTTGGTGGAGTCTTTACAGTTTCATACATATAAGATTATGTCTTCTATGAAGAGAGATAAATTTTCTTCTTCCTTTCCAATCTGGATGCCTGTTATTTCTTTTTCATGACTAAATGATCTGGTTAGTGTTTCCAGTACTGTATTGAAATGAAATAGTGAAAGCTGACTTCCTTTCATATTCCTTATCTTAGTGGGAAAGCTTTCACCTTTTCACCATTGATGTTAGCTGTAGGATTTTCATATATGGCCTTCATTATGTTGTGGAAATTCCCTTTTTCCCCTTAGTTTATTGAGTGCTTTTATCAACTATTGAGTGCTTTTATCAACTACAATGATATTGTAGAAAATAGATTATGTTAATTTTGCCGTTGTGATTTTTTAATTGCAGTGATCTTTTGCTCACTGATTATTATTATCCTGTATGGCACTGGGTTTTTTATTTAAGGAAAAACGTTGCCAGATCCCTTCTTTGGACATTGCAAATTGGACTGATCAGACCTGCCCCATATTAGGAAGACATTCACTGTCAGTAAAAGACAATGACTGAGGTGATTCCTGGGAGCCTGTAAGGGGAAAAAATAAGAGCAGGTGCTAAAGAACATCTGTGATATTTCTCCATCCTTCATTTTCTCCCTGCCTGCCTGTGTCCTTCCCTTCTTACTTACCACTCTCCCTGTACCTTCCCTTCCTCTCCATATAATATAAACTGCAAGGCTGCCTTAAGGAATTGTTCATTTTAACTGAATGTACAGCATGATTTGGTTTGTTTAGCCACCTATGTTGCTTAACTCTTCTTCATTAGAAATGTTCAGAAAATATGAGATTCTAGTTTTGTATTATTCTCTCAAGAATCCTATTTGGAAAAAATTAAAACATGTTTGGTTTTCCTTGGGGGTAAGAAGCATGTACACTTAGCAATTGTGTTTATGGCATGTGGAAAATACAATGTGCCACCTTATGAAAATTCACAGGAGAAAATTTCCTCTAATCTGAATTCTAGGAAAAGGTATTTTCTTTATCTAATGTCATATTGTCCCTTGTAGACTCCATAAATTTGAAGAGTAATTTTGTTAGACTTTTTGCTATGACCAAGGTGAAGTTTGGAAACTTGCATCAACTGCCATTGCCAATATATAAGAGTTTCTAGTATACAATATTATACTAACTACCACAGTTTCATTTTACTTTTTCATCCTTTTATTATTTCCCTAATCTTCTTTCATTTATTTGATTATTTTTTATGATTCCACTTGTATGAAATACCCAAAATAAGTAGAGCCACAGAGAAATAAAGCAGATTGGTGGTTGCAAGAACTGGGAGGATAGGGGAATGAGGAATAACTGCTCATGGGTATGAGGCTTTACCATGGGGTGAGCCCGTTTTGGAATTGGAGAGAGGTAGTGGTTGCACAATACTGTGACTATACTAAATGCCACTAAATTGCTCACTTCAAAATGGTCAATTATTATGTTATGTGAATTTCATTTCAATGAAAATAAGTAAATTGTAAGGAAAACAACATGGAGAGACAGAATTAAAGAAAGAGGAAGGGAGGGAGGAAGGGAGGAAGGGAGGAAGGAAGACTGAATTAAAGAGGGAAAATAAAGCTAATTTTTTAAAAAGGTAGCTGGCCGATCTTAAGAATATTAGCATCAAGCTGACCTAGTTTAGAAAGCCACAGTTTTCTACCCTGTAGTTCTACCTGCCAACTGGAAAGATCTTACAATGCTGGATTCTAAAAATCTAGCATAAAGACTAAAATTAACTGGCAATTTCATTATAAACTAGAGTCTATAGGTTCAAGGACCATATGTAGGAATCAAAACTTAGGACACATACTCTGAGAAGTAAAATTGTATTCCTAGGGACAATGGACTGTGCTAAAAATTCCAGTACAATTGGATGTGGAAACTACAGCCTTCTCCCAACAACTATACATCAGAAATTAAAGGATTTTTGCCCCAGACATTTTATATACATAGAAATAGTAAAATCATAACTAAATTTGATTGCATTTAAAAACATAGTTAATTTACAAATCTACTGAGCAGCTGAGCAGACTGGCATCAGTGACACCTGCAGTCACTGGAATTAGTGGAATCCAGGTCCCAGGACTGCTGGGTCCTTTTGTGCCCATGCAATTTATCTCAGCTCCTACCTGTAGTAGTTCTATGACTACACCCTTCAGGATGACCACCGTGTTCACGAGAATGTGTGCCTGAGCCTTGGCCGCTTTTCCTTTCTTTCTTCCCTCCTGCTGGAGAACGTGGGCTTGAGTCTGGGCTTCTCTTTCCTCAGCTTCCTCTCTAGGTCAGCTGCTCTGTCATGGCGGGTAGGGCTGACCTCAGAGCAGGTGGGGTAGTACTTCGGGTCTCTGACTTCTGATCCCCCTCCGAGTTCTTGCCTGCCTGCTTTGTAAAGCCAGTGTCATCCTTTTCCTTTCTCATTTTCCTTCTGGGTGATGAAGAGGAGGCCGGCAGTTGTGTCATCTTCAGAGGAAGCCTCACAGCACTTATGCCTGGCCTTGAGCTCTTCGGTCACATCATCCAAGTCTTCTGAGTCCTTAGGATAGGTAGACACATGATTCACTCCAAGGCTTCTTCCTTTGAGCTTGATCCCATTCAAATTGTCAACAGCCAAAATTATGTTCCTCTAGTCTTCAAAGCAAATGAAACAGACTCCTTTGGATTCCCCAGTGTTCTTGTCTTGTACAAGATTAACGGTAACAATTTTCCTATCTTGTGAGAACACTTACAGCTGATGTTCCCTTCAGTCAGTTCATAAGGAAGTCTTTCCAAGAAGATTCGGGCACTGTCCTTGTAATGGGAGTGCCAAACCACCGCATCTGCCACCCCAAGCTGGAGCACTCATTCAGCTCGTTGCTCAGCTTCACCTTAATCAAAGGAGTCATCTCTGCAGTTTTTCCTGTTAATTTGTATTTATACCACTTTATTTAAACCCCAGGTTTCCCAGTCCCTAGCCTTAGAGTTCACCCTTTAATATTCACTTAACTTCACTGTAAGAAATCTAGTGGACTTACAATATGAATTCATTGGAAAGGAGCATTTACACTCTCCTAATAGGTGTCGATGTCCAAAATCACCGGGACCTGATCCTGGCTCAATTATTTGATCCTCTCTACCCTGCCTCCTTCTGTAGCTACTGCCTTATCTCTGCCTCCACTGCATCCAACCCTTGAATACGGTAGTTTCCTTATCACTCCCCAAGTGACATTTGAGGGCTAATGGATGGGAATTAATGTACCGAGCAGAAAAGCACTTAAGCTTGAATATTACAGACCACTAGTACAAAGTCCCTTGACCATGTCTCAGAAACTTTCATTCTCCTTGCACCTTGTTCTGCTGCCATAATGGGGGTAGATATTAAGAGATTGGGGGTGGGGCTCACTTCCACTTGATACTCTGCTAAACTCTTCACCTACTTGCTCCCTCCTCTTGGGAACCAAAGAAAACTGGAAAATTTCTGTTAGTGTGTATCCTAGTAATTTTAATCCATTCTTTGCCTCAAACATATCTATCCAGAACCATCCTTTATGGTGACAATAGCTGAAATTAAGAAGAATTTACAAGTCATCCATATGAATTGTTTGCCCTCAAGTTTCTATATTTGAAGTTGCCTGAGTTTATATTTAAGTGATGGCTAAAAAACAAATGGAGTATTATGACTTGTGTTCTTTTCCTTTTCTTTATAATATGGAATTCTCCTCCAAGTTTCAGATTTAGCTTGACAACTAGGTGAAGGTGAAAAATTGCTTTCTCTGTTTCATTTCTAATCAATCATTCTCTTAATTGTAGGAGCTTACACGTTTGTTCCATGGCTTCTCAGCTTTAAAAGAGGAAGAGCCCTAGAAGAAAAAGAAAATAAAATATTGGTCAAAGAAACCGGTTACTTCTTTATATATGGTCAGGTATGTTCCAACCCTAATTCTACTTTCACTTATAGAATGACTCCCATTTTGTAGTCACTTCTGACAAAGTTCTTTGTTTTGTTTTACAGGTTTTATATACTGATAGCACCTTTGCAATGGGGCATCTAATACAGAGGAAAAAGGTCCATGTCTTTGGGGATGAATTAAGTCTGGTCACTTTGTTCCGATGTATTCAAAATATGCCTGAAACACTACCCAATAATTCCTGTTATTCAGCTGGTAAATAATATTTCTCAGACCTGTTCATCATGAAATAAAGAGAGGATTTTCTGATAATCTGGGCTTGACAAAAAAAAAAGGACGATATACTGAAATACAAATAGTTAAAAAGCCATTCCTCAAAATACTGTATGTTTTTTATTCTCTTGAATGATAAGCTAATCCTTTTTAATTGAGATAGAGAAAATCACTACTAATAGTTTTATTATTTCTACATAAATTTAGAGAGGCAGTAAGTTCATACATTCAACACTGAGACAAATACTAAAACGTATTTTCTTCAATGTGTAACAACAGTAATGACAGAGTGATTACCAGGCACTATTTTATGTACTTTGCACAGGACAGGCTCACTCATTAAAGCCTCTCCTTTGAATGGCTGTGCAATCAGAGGCATAGACAGGTAATGTAATTTGCCCTTAGCTGCCCAGCTATTCAGTTTCAGAAGTTGGTTCAAACCAGCTAGTCTGTCCCCATAGTATGAGTCACCAAAACTGTTCTTTCCAACTGGAGGAAGAAATGCCCTTGACCAGGTTTGAGGACCAGGACAGGTTGCCCAGTGACTTTCACAGCTCACATAGGACACTTTCATACAGGTGATATCTGGTTTAAAGGAACACCAGGCAGGTGCCTTTTTAGGAGGCACTGGGGGTTGGACCCAGGACCTAGGTAAATGCAAAGCAGGTGCTAAACCACTGAACTCCACCCAGCAATACTTGGCAGCAGTGTAGAAATGGAGAGGCAATAGGAATGAGCAGGATTCATTCACTTCAGTCCTGGAAATGAAGAGCTGGAATTGCCAATTTATCCTTTTTTTTTATTATTATTTTTATGGGGGGAGGGTAGTAATTTCAAAGTAACCAAGGCTGCGTTTGGAAAATAATATTCACCTTAAACACATGTATTCCTCTCTGGTGATTTTTAACAAATCGATTTGGCTCCCTGGGGAATATCTCTAGTTCCAGACACTTACCATGAATCGGAGTGTGAAATCCAGGGTCAGTGATGTGCTGTACATTTGAAGGACTCTATTGCAAAGGCTTCTACAAATGAATACACAATAAATTGGTTAGAAAGGAAGGCAAATAGTTCATAACAACGGAGATGGTGTCACTTGTGGATCTGCAACTATGCATAGTTTTTTTTTTTTTTTTTTTTTTTTTTTTTTACCGGGAGGTACCGGGGATCGAACCCCGGTCTCTCCATATGGTAGACGGACGCCGAACCTTTTGAGCCACATCAGTTTCCCTTTTTTATTTTTTTTATTTTACCGGGAGGTCCCGGGAATCGAACCCAGGTCCCTCCATATGGCAGACGGACGCCCAACCATTTGAGCCACATCCGCCCCCCAACTATGCATAGTTTTAACTGGATGATGAGGAAGTATATTCAAGTAGAATCCCCTAGTTTGCATAAAGAAATGTTTCCCTGGGCCCAGTAGTGACCACTATTTTGGTGTTGCAAAATCTTTATAAATTGTGAGCCTTCTCCAATCTATAGTTTATTATGTTTATTAGAACAGAGAGCTTCACAACTAACTGTTCTTCCAAATTTTCTAATTGTCTGACCCTCTTACACATTACTTTCAATGAGAGCACTCTGCCAGGTTTCCTTGATACTTTGCTTTTTAAAGAGTAATTAACTTGGCTTAAAGATATTTCTCAACTCTAATAGATTTGTAACACATATGACAAGAATTCTCTACGAAGTTTCAAGTTTGTACTTTTAATTTGTTGTAAAACTATTACAAATACACATTAGTATAATGGAAGTTATCTTAAGGATCCCAACATACTACCAAATAACCAGTTTTACATACAATGCCTAACATTGTACATTATTTCATTAATAAGTTGAATAGGTTTTGTAGAATAAATTTATAGCTGAATGCTACCATCTGGAAGAATTGAATTATTTAATAATTCAGTGATGGGATTTTAAATAGAACCTTGTTCACAATGCTCTGTGATCTCCAACTTTTGTCAATATATTAGATCATTTCCAATCTCTACGATGACTATTCAACAACTAAATTCCTATCTTATTAAAGATACTCACCAATTATTTTGCTGATTCTAGAATGTGTACATATTACTCTTCACAGTACCTAAAACTACATTATTTTGTTTATTGCCTGTCTTTAATCCATTAAAAATCAAACAAGACAAAAACTTTGATCACTCTCAATCACAACACTGACTGGCTCTAGCCCAGTAAATCTGGAGTACTCTGAGTTTGAGGCTAAAACAGCTATTAACATAGATGTATTCATGTAAATAAATTTTGTCTGTATGTTAATGAAATAATGTAACTACTTTTTAAACTGTTAGTCAAAGATACTGGCAACTCAGATGCTAGCTATTTGTTAGTTTTTCCTGATTTCACCTCTTGCTCCTTGTCTTTCTCCTCCTCCACCTTTTTCTTTTAAAATGGGCTCATGAATTACCTGATATCTGGACTCTAGAGAAAAACCATGTTAACAAATGTGCTAACTTTGTTGACAAATGGTCTTTTTTAAACTTTTTATATATGAATATATGAACACATTTAGAAGTATAATAACTAAGTGATATATAAGTTGCATTCTAATTAGTATTATTATAAAAGTTCCCCTTGTCAATAAAATTATGCAATATAATATTCTATCAAAGGATGATTTACTGAACTTTTTCCTTAAAGTTAGATATTTGGTCCTTTTCAGTGTTCATTTTATAAATATAAGGTGATAAGTGCATTTATATCAGTTGTAACTCCATATGCTCATTTCTTCTTATTTTTTTAGGCTAGTAGAATAGTAATGAGTTTGGAAGTCCACTGGTATATTTAGAAGTGTAAATGTACATGTTAAAACTTTTCCAAAACAAAATAGTTTTATTTTAGTTCTTTTTTCTTTCCCTTCATAAACCACTTAAAATTCTTTCAAATAATTCTTTTCCAGGCATTGCAAAGCTGGAAGAAGGAGATGAACTTCAACTTGCAATACCACGAGAAAATGCTAAAATATCACAGGATGGAGATGGCACATTTTTTGGTGCATTGAAACTGCTGTGACCTACTTACACCATGTTTGTGGATATTTTTCTCCCTTTCTCTGTACCTCTAAGGGGAAAAAACCTAACTGGAAATACCAAAAGGAAAAAAAAAATTCGTTACCATAGTCGTTTCTGTGAGCTATTTGTTTTGGTTTGCTGAAACTAGACCATACAGGAAACTTAACAGACAACCACAGCCAGAGTGTCATGTGAATTACAAGAAATAGAACCCATTTAAGGAAAGATAGAAGTAGAAATACTTTTCACTATACAGACATATTGAACAATTTAGACATAGCTCCTTGTCTTGGAGGAATGACCCAATTCAAAAGCAGCAATAGTGATTTCTTCAAAACTGGATGCCGTAATTTACTATGGAACAAGTCTGTAGGATATTAAGATATTTATGTGAAATTTCAGTGTTCATTTTCTATTTTATGTTAAATACCCTTCTAGCTTTTTCAGTTAACATTGTAGAAAGTAAAAAAAAAAAAAAAAAAAAAACCCTAGAAATCTAGATACATGAAAAAGTAATTAAAAGTTTAAAATTAAAATATTAAACTGGACCAAAGAATGGGATACAATTACATTTAAATTTTTTTGGTCTATATCAAGTTTGCAATTTTTATCACTAATATTATATATTCCCTGATGGAATGCTCCCAAATATTTGTCAAAGGAGGAAAGTAATTCCCTCGTGTATATACTGATGTGAACTTTTTGTAGTTAATTTCAGTTACTTCAGAAATATCAACGTAGGGTAAATCCAATTCATATATATAAAACATTCATTGAAAACAAACAACTGTAGTTGTTTTTATACAAAAATAAAATCTATAGAAGTTAATAAATACATTTATAATAATGTGATTTCCCTTTATTCTAGTCTTCTGTTTCAAACTGCTGCTTAGTAGTTCACATAGTCCAGCCTTTAAAAAAAAAAAAAAAACTTATGTTACTACCTTTACAGAAGTTGAGATTTAATTGAAGTTCTTGGCATCCTGAAGTATGTTATATGCCAGGTGCTCATTATAAAGATTATGATATGTTAGAAGACTTTATCTTAAATTTCATTTAAAAAAGAATAATACTTGATAACCCTGAAATACTTATCTTTTAAAATATCAATTTTCCTTGTTTTGCTAGGACTTCTTTTTTGTACTTCATTAAAGAGTAAATGAAATAATAGACTGACCTATTTTTCCCAGTCTACAAAATATCTTTTAAAGATATTCTTTTCAACACAAAGAAAAGGATTTAAATTTTGTGTCTTAAATCATATTTTGTTTAAAACTTTAGTTCCTATAAAATTTACTTTTGGTTAAAATAAAATATTTCACAATTTATTTTGTTTCATAATATTATAATTCAAAAAGAAAAAGAAGAAGTGATAGGTCTGGAGTAGTATTGAAACTAGGAAGAGCAGTTACTAATTTTCTTATTGTTGCTGCTAACTTGTATGCCAAATAAAAAATTAAATTCCTTTTGTCTAATTGTCTGAGTTTGCCAACCACCACCCATCTTTTATAAATTTTGTAAGTGCCATTTTAACAGTTACATGCATAATTGTGAGATGCTATAGAGTATTATGTATTAGAGCATGACAAGAAAAAAACTGTAAATATGGATATTGTCTGCACTTGAAAAGAGATTATTTTAATTCAACATCAGAAATATAAAGGTATAAATTAAATATTATTTCTTAGATCATAAGGAAATATTATAATAGGCTTGTACATTTAGCTGTCATAAGCTATAGCTTGTACAGTTATTTCTTTTAAACAGCTTAGCATATTTTGCCAGAAGATGTAGAATGCAGCCACATAAATTTTAAATTTTATTTTACTTACATTTTACATCAGTCTTAAAATGTGTATCCTATCTTCCTTGTATGTGAAATTGTGAGGAAAACCAGACTTTTGTTAAGTAAAAGTTTATTTAAATATCAGCAAATAGAATAAAGAATAGGTATTAACAGTGGTTGTGTATGGGAATCTCCATTGCAGCAGTAGTTATCGGAGTTCCCTCTTCTTCACCTCACTCCAATTTATTTTAAGGAAAAGAAAAAGTTGTTATATTGGGATTTCCTATAAAAGAGCGTTTTCTAAGGTTTAAGTGTATGGTCCCAGTGCAGGTGTACTTTTGCCCTAAATCCCAATTCAAGCGTTGTGATTTTAGACAATCTCTTTTGGCTATTAAATTCTTCCCTTGTGTGGGAACTTACTGAATTAACAGAATATCCAAAGTAAACTAATTTGGAGCCCTAAATGGCATCTGGAAAAATAAGCTTTGTTCTATAAGTCATTGTGAGAGATCTTCCCAGTATAATTTGTTATGGATATATCAATTTATTAATATAAGAACTTAATGATTCCTGTTGTAATATGAATTATGAATCAGGAAAATATTATTCTAAAGAAGCGCCTGTCTTAGGAAAGAGACTACAAACTTGTGAATAGTGGACCAATGCAAAAAATGTAGCCTTCTCACGAAAAACAGAACTTTTTAAATGCTTTCAAAAATACAGATGTTTCTTTTTAAAACAGTGAAGGGTGGTATATAATATACATGTTCTAAAATGTAAAATCTTAGGATACAGCTTGATAAATTTTTACAAAATGAATATACTCATGTAACCAGCACGAAATCTAAGCACAGAGAACCTGCCAGCATTCCAAAAAACTCTCACACACTTCTCCCCATCACCATTCTGACTTCTATCATCAAAGAACAGTTTTGCCTCATTTTGAGTTTTATACACATGGTATTCTACATGATGTACTCTTTGGACACACTGTCTGCCTTCATTTGCTCACCATTTTGCCTATGAAATTCTTCCATGTTGTGCAGGTAGCAGCAGTTCATTCTTCAATGCTGAATAGAATTTCATTCCATGTCTATATCACAATATATTTATTCATTTTACTGTTGAAGGGCCTTTGGAGTATTTCTAGATTGCAGTTACGATAATGTGTCTATGAATATTCCTTTAAAATATTTTAGGACACCTATGTACACATTTCTGTTGCATATATAACTAAAAGTGGAATTGCTGAGTCACAGATTATGCTATGATTAGGCTTAGTAAATACTGCCAAAAAGTTTTTTAATTGATAAACAATTTACAGAAAACCTAACATTTGACTGAACGCAATGTCGCCTTCCCGCTCCAGCCAGACAAGCACTCTCTTCTCTGCTGCAAACACCACTGGATTCGATGTGTTCACCTATGCTGATATCTTCTGAGGATGAAAAGACAGAATTTGCTTCTGACTAGCTGAAGACACATAACTTTTTATAAAAATTAATAATAGTTAAAAAGGAGTTCCAGGGAGGGGGTGCAGTTCAGTGGTTGGCTGCCTGCTTTCCATGTACGAGATCCCAAGTTCAATCCCTGGTGCCTCTCCCCTCCCACAAAAAATGGGGGGGGGCCCTCCAAATCCTCCAGCCTTTCTTATACCTGAGCACTTTCTCCTTTTGGGCCCCTCTTCTCTCACCGGCAAGGTGCAGGAGTGAAAAAACAATCAGCAACTCCAAATGCTAAGGAAGCCCCCACTAATCCATTCCCAGAAAAGTAAAAACTGAATGTAATTTTCTTTTAAGCTTAGTATGAAGTTGTCCTTGATTGCTTTACCTTCACTATTCCTATTAACCAGTTCACAGTTTTCCCTTAATTTAAAAGTAATGAAATGAAATTTAAAAATTTATTTTAAAAATAAAAATAAAATTATGAGTATATTAACAGTACAATACTCTTATAGATGCCTTGCTTACTGAGATTTATTTTACAATATTATGTCAGTGTAGCCCTTAGAAATAAATACTTAGAATGAGATTTAGAATGGACAATACTTTTTTCTGCACACTTAATTCTACACATTTGAAAAGGTTTTAGGCATTTGTTTGGTTGCTTGTAGATCCAAAATCAATCACACCACATTTAAAACTACTCACAAAGATGGGAACTAAGAGGTTAAATGGAATGAGTAGCACTCAGTCATGAAAATGTGTTTCATCTGGTTTTATGATAATGAA
This sequence comes from Tolypeutes matacus, assembly GCA_026826555.1. NCBI lineage: Eukaryota > Metazoa > Chordata > Mammalia > Cingulata > Chlamyphoridae > Tolypeutes > Tolypeutes matacus. Next base: position 33,539,298 of record JAKSZT010054335.1, on the reverse strand, counting down.
CTGTGTCAATTTATATCACTCAATGGCTAATTAATTTGTCATTTTAGAGGGCTGAGCTAACAAGATCAGCAATGCAAAAGCAATGATACACTATGTATTTATAGTAGTAGAATAATATCTCATGAGTTTTTCTGGTATAAAAATCAATTATATAATTTTTAATATATAACACTGAGAAAAGTTATAGCCGACCACTCTTCTTTGGAATGGTTTCTGAAGTGGTAAAATTCTATGAGGACTAGAGTCTGTCCAGGATCATTAAGGTGATCCCCGAGTTCATGGTACAGGAGAAGTGCACTTATTACTATTTTAACCATCACACTGCTTTTTAAAATTGAAATAAGAACAAAAGCTAGTCACATCCAGCGATCAACAGGTACCATCCTGATGGCTAAGGCAAACCATTTTCTTTCCTGGTTAACCATATCCTAACTTCAAGTGATTTCTATACATTCTTTAAAACCATTTAAGTTGTCCTTGAGGAGCTCCACCAACAGGCTTGCCGATGTGCACATCAGGACGGTATCTCACTGGATATCATCATCAGCAAAAAGATCTTCAAAATCGTCGAAAAAGTCTGCATGAATGGTTTGTCATATCTCATATCACATCCAGATTAGAAGGCGCAAAATAGAGTTCAGCCTGAGATTAGGTGATGGTGAATAGAGAAGAGGAATTATAGATATGGGAGGAACGAGAAAATTCTTGACCTTTTCATAGCTTCAACCAGTTTTAAATTGTTTCAAATTTTTTTTGGTTTTCACTTAGAAAAATTTCAGGCTTCTAAAAATGTAGGACAAAAGTGCAAAGTGCATGTCACTTAGGTTTCCTCAATTTAACACCTTAGGATACGACTATCAAAATCAAGGCACTAACTTTGCTGCAACACTTAACTAATCTACAGAAATAATTCAAATTTCACCAGTTTCCCACTAATGTTCTTGTTCTGGTCCAAGATCTATTTGTGCTCAAACAGTGTATTTAATTTTCATGTGTTCTTGGTAACCTTTAATCAGGAATGACTCCTTGGTTTATTTTTTGTCTTTGATAATATTGGTATGTTTGAAGAGTATTGGCCAGTTGTTTTGTAGACTGCCCCTCTATTTGGTTCCTTCAGATGTTTCCTCATGATTAAATTCAGGCTATGCATTTTTGGCAAGAATGTTCCAGAAGTGATGTGGCCTTTCCTTTGTATCAAATCAGGAGAATACATTACATGATATCTGTTCATCCCATAGACGGTTATGGCAACTTGGATACTAGGTTAAGATTGCCTGCCAGGTTTCTTAACAGTAAAATTACCATTTCACTCTTTGGAGGTAGTAAGTAACGTATGAGGAGGTATACTTTGAGACTGTGTAAATATCCTGTTTTTCACCAGACTTTTGTCCACCAATTTTTGCCTGCATTGATATTTTTGCTTGAAATAATTATTGCTGTGGCATTTGCCAAATGACCATTTTCTCTTTATAGTATTACTTCTATATTTATTAGTTGGAGTTCTACTGTTAGAATGAGATTTCATTCTTATTTATTTTTAAGTATGGATTCAGGATTCTTATTTTATTCTCTTGCTTATAATCCATTATACTCATTATTTATCTTGTTGCTAAAATTGTCTGATAGTAAACCATTGGGAACCTCTTCAAGCTGGCCCCTTTGCCCTACTGATATGTCCCTATCATAGTCAAAGACTATACAGTCAAAGTAATGCATTCCAAATTTACTAAAACTAATTCTTTTCTCCCAAAGCCTACCTGCTTCTGGGTAATTCAGTTACTCATTTGTAATAGAGTTTGTTCAGTTGTTTCTGTTTGTATTCCATTTTCTCTCCTCCACCCAATCTTTGTAGATTTTTATTATTTCTTTTATTGAGCATGTTTTTAATAGCCAGAGCTATACGCAAAGGTATACCCAGAGAACCCCACCCTCTAACTTTCTAAATGGGCTTTACTGTTCACAATAATACACACACCAGGGAACAGCACATTTCTTTTGAAATTCTGTGGTCATACATTTTAGGCAAAATATTAGGTTGTTGGCAGGTGAAAAAAGCAGGAAAAGTTTAATAAAGTTTATAATGCATTTTTACATACCCACTTTTTTAGCTATGTGGAGATTGTTTGTGTAATTATTGATTATTACAAACAATGGCTTAAGCATATTGATTTCCCTTAGATATTCACTAAAACAAGATTTTCCTGCCTAATAGTTCCTCCATTCTTCTATGTAGTTATTGTCATTGCAGCATACCAGCAATACATGTAACATAAGCATCAATAAGAATGTTTAAAAATAAGAAAAAAATCAGAATAAAAATATATGAAGTTACCTATGAAAACTAAATGAGAAGTGAATGACTACTGAAAAAAATAGTTATATTAAAGAGTCCCAGAAGTCAGGAAATATTTCTAAGTTTTATGTTATGTAACAAAAATTGGCAGGCAAATATATGATAACATTTTAAAGAAGCAGCAGCAATTAGATGAACTGTCAGGCTAAGGGCTACTCTGGAAATCTTCGTAGTTGAAGGAATAGCTCAAGCCCATCCCCAAAGGCTTTTCAGGTGCAGCATAAGTCATACAAAGTCATTCCACACCACTCCCCCCTCACCCCCAGCTCATACAAGTCTGTGTAGGTAAAGAGGAAAATAATCACTTCTAAACAATTTATGGGTTAAAGAAAAAGCATGTGGAAATTAGAATATACTTAAAACTAAGTGACAATGAATGTACTTCACAATAAAACTTTGGGTTGCAGTAAAACTAGTACATGCATGGACGTTTATAAACATAAATGTTTAAATTAGAAAAGAAGAATGGCTGAAAATTATAAGCTATTCAGTCATGGCAAGAAACAAACAAAATACAAAAACAGAACCCCTAAAAAATAGAGCCAAAGCAAGTAGAAATAAAACAAGAACAAACAGAAACCCAACAAAGATAAAAGCAGAAATTCAGAAAACAGAAAATGAAGGTAAAACACTGAAATACAGCAGGTAACAAAGCCAAAAATGGTTTTTCTGAAGACAAATGTATTAGTCAGGGTTCTCTAGGGAAAAAGAATCAACTGGAGATATCTATCAATAATATGAGATTTTATGAGTCTTTCACAGGACTGTGGGGATGCACAAGTCCAGGTTCCACAGGCAGGCTGCAAACCAGGGGCTCCGATGAAAGTCCAACATTGGTAAAATTGATCAAACAAAAATACAGAAGGTCAGGGAAGCGGCTGTGGCTCAATCAGTAGGGCTCCCGTTTACCATATGGGAGGCCCCGGGTTCGGTTCCCGGGGCCTCCTGGTGAAGGCAAGCCCGCCCGCACGGCGTGGTTAGCTGACCCAGCGAGCACAAGCAGCAAGGGGGGGATAAATGAATAAATAAATAAAAATCTTTAAAAAAAAAAAATACAGAAGGTCAACATAAGCAAAAGTGGAAAAGAAAGTAGGAATAAAACTAAAGATGCAGTAGAGATAAAATGACATAGGAAAATATTACAAAAAATTATGCAAATAAAATGAAAAATTTAGAAAAAAATGATAAATTAGGCAAAACAGACAAATTCCTAGGAAAATATAAATTGCTAAATTTATAGCAATTTATAACTGATCAATAAAAAATAAGCAAAAATAAAATATTTTAAAATATCTATTAGAGATACTGAACTGTAGTAGTTTATAATCTACACATAAAGAAATTGCCAGCCCAAAATAGGTAAATTATCCCAACATTCAAAGGGCAGATTATTTCAAGCTTATATGAATTATTTTTAAGAATAAAAAAAGAGGCAATATCCCCCAGTTCCACTTTTGTTGCCCTCATAACCTTGATATCAAGACATTCCGAGATTAGTACTAGAAATAAAAATTACAGGCCAGTATAGCAGATGAACTTAGATGCAAATCTCTTAAATAAACTATTAGAAAACTGAATCCAGCTATATAGATATCATACATTATAACTAAGTTGGATTTGATCCATAAATACAAGTTTGGGTCAGCATTAGGAAAATGTATTGATGTAATTAATCATGATAAAATATCAAAGGAGAAGACCATATGAACACCTTAATAGACATAGATAAAATCATTCTGATTCAATATTTATGCTAAAAACTTCCAGCAAACCATGAATATAGAAAACTTATTTAATCTAATATACTTCAGCAATCAGGGCAAGATAATTTTCACTATTTCTACTCAACATTATACCGGAAGATCTAAACATTTTATCATTCATTTAAATAATATTTACTGAATGTCTACTATGTGCCAGGAAATGTTCTGTGTGGGAAGAGAGAGAGACAATCAACAAAACAAACAAGGTAAATATGTGGTATGTTGGCAGTAAATATTTCAGTCAAATAAAGCTGTGAAGGCCCATGGGGTATTATTGGAGGAGGTGGTTTGTATAATACAATAATTACTGATACCATTTATTAAATACTTCTGCTGTGCCAGAGACTCTCCTAGGTGTTCGTGTCTTTGTCTTTCAACCTTACAATGACCCCATAATATTTTGTCATTATTAATATCCCTATTTTATATATGAGGAACCTTGGCCATTAAATAATTTAACCAAGCTTTTATGGTAGGCGGCAAAGCAAAGGTTTGCACCCAGGTCATTTAGTTATAAATCTTTCAGCCATAAGCACTGCACTGTACATCCCTTTCAGTTTGGGAAGACTTCACTGAAGAAGGGCAGGTGTGAGTAATGCAAGATTTCAGGGGAAGAGCATTTGAGAGAGAGGAAAACAGGAAACAAAGGAAACAGGTGACAGAAAGAAAAATCCCTCAGGCAGGAACATCTCCCCGTGTGTTTGAGGGAATATAAGCACCTAGTTGCCTGGAGCATAGTACTCCAAGGACTGAGTAGGAGATAACACTAGAAAGTTTGGGGCAGTGGCGGTGGGGCGGGGAGATGGGGGGGGGCGGGGTGGAGCACAAAACCAGCAGGACCTTGCAGGTCATTGTGAGGGAATTGCTTTCATTCTGGGGGAGAGCCCATTGGAAGGTTTTGAGCAGAGGGGAGACATGATCTGATTTATCTTTAAAATGATCACATTGGAGTCTGTGTTTAGAATGCAGAGAGACCTTGCAGAGAGCAAGGAGACTAACTAGGAATATGTTGCAATAATCTAGCGAAGAAATAATTTTAATGTGGACTAGAGTAGAGCCATGGTGACAAGGCTGAAAGGGAGTCATATTCTGGATATATTTAAAGTTACTGTCCACAAAGGTGATCTCTGAACATCAGGGGGAGTGGAAGAGAGGAATCAAAGTTAACAGCAAGGCTTGGGTCAGAGTATCTCGGATGATAAAGTTATCCACAACAGCGTGGAGAAGACTAGACGGAGCAGCTTCAGGTTGGGAAGGAGAGAATGGAGAGCTCAATTTTAAGCATATTAAATGTTAACTGCATGGTGAAATCTAAATGGAGAGCTGAAAATAGAACCGCTGTATGAGATCACCAAAGGTGTGAGTCTGGATAGAGGGGAGAAGAGAATGGGTCCATGAATTTCCGGGCACTTCGATGTGTAGGAATCGGAGACGTGAGGAGGGACTGCAAAGGAGATCGAAAAGAAACAGCCATTAAGAGAGAATTAAAACCAGGATTGGGGAGTGGGGAATATGGGAATCCCTATATTTTTCTGTGTAGCATTTATGTAATCTAAATATCTTTTGAAAAATAAAAAAAAAATTATTAAAAAAAACAAAACAAAACACCAGGATTGCATGCAACCTCGAAGCCAAGTTTTTTAAAAAAGTGTCTCAGTGAGGAGAGTTGTATCCAGCCGTGTCAAATACTGTCAGATCAAGTAAAACAGGGCAAGGAGCTTGGGAGTGCAGGTGGGGCTACGTGTGGCACAGGATTGCCACATAAACGAGGCGCTCATGAAAGACCTGGATGAAAATATAACGTGCAAACACTTGAAGGTGAGGGAGCAGCCTCTGCAGCTAGCTGCCTTAAACCAGGAGCTAGAGAAGAGTAGTAGTGAGAAGTGATCCGATTGTGAATATATTTGAAGGTAACAAACAGAATCCCATAAAATGACGTGTGAGAGAAAGAAAAGTGTCAAGATTCACTCCCGAGCTTTTGGCCTCAGTAATTGCAAAAGCATTATTAACTGAACTCAGCAGGGGCAGAATTGGAGAGGAAAAATGGTAGAATTTTTTTTTGCCATGTTAACTTGGGAAATGGCTATTAGCCCTCTGGTGGTGGTGCTGAATAAACAGACTTTTGGATATGGATATTTGAGTTGTTCACAGATGTTTTATTTCCTCTTTTTACAATCAATGCCACTATGAATATTTTCGTATGTGTGTCATGGTGCACATATCTTATCCTTTTCAGTTATTGCTCCTTCTGGGAAGACTGGAGAATTGAACTGCCTGGCCTATTTGTCATTGATAGTGTTGACCATTTCTGGCCAGTTGTGAATAGAGACCTCTTTTTTCTCTCTGGTTCAGTGACCAGCAATTTTTTTGTTTTCTTTTTATTAATTTTTTTATTTTTAAAGAAGCTTTAGATTACATAAATGTTACATAAAAAATACAAGAGATTCATATATGCCCCACTTCCTCCCCCTCCCACACTTTCCCACATCAACAATATCCCTCATTAGTGTGTGAATTTGTTATAATTGATGGACACATATTGAAGCATTGCTACTATGGATTATAGTTTATAGTTTACAATTTATCTTGCACAATTTTGCAGGTTATGACAAAATATACAATGGCCTGTATTCGTCACTGCAATGACATACAGAACAACGCCAATGTCCCAAAAATGTCCCCATATTACACCTAATCTTCCCTCTCCCATCCCTCAGAACCTCTGGTGGCCACTGCCTTTACGTCAATGATAAGAGTTCTTTCATTGCTAGAATAATAAGTCTATAGTAGAACAATAATAAGTCTACTTTAGTCCATTGCTCATTCCCCAATCTTGAGGATTTGGGGATGGTGATGCCCACTCTGCTTCTGATTGAGAGGGAGCTTAGATCCCATGGGGCAGATGGATGGAATTATCTTACTTGCAGTTGCAGACACTCTTTGTTCCTTGGGATGGGCGTTGTCCATCACCATCTTCTTGTTAGTAGTCCTGGGTGAGTCCAATGAACTGGAGAGTAGGTGTTGCAACTCTGCTGAGAGTTAGACTCATTTATAGGTTCTCTACACCTGGCTTTTCTGCCCCTTTTACTTGGACCTATAATTAGTACTATACTTGATAAATATATGTCCCAGAGACTTAAATCTTTGATCCATCCATGTGCCAGTTGAACCAGTAAATTTTAAAATGGTATATGTTCCATTATCCTTGGAACATTCAGAGACTTTACTGAGCAGATCCCACCCCCATCCTTGTCCTTGTGCTGATTGTTGATGGAAATGTAATACGAGCAAGAAATACTTTTATTGTCCAAAGCCACTAAAATTATGGATTGTTTGTTTCTGCAGCACAACTGAGCCTATGACTGGTACATTGGCAAATTGACTAGCAGCTTGGTCTTTCAAGAATTTGAACTTTATCATGTCAGACCCAGTCAACCACCTGAGGACTTTCATGAAACAGTCCAGTGGCTTGGGCTCTGCTTCTTGCTAATATATTCTCTATCTTCCTGACTTTCTGTCCAGATTTCCATGTGTTACTTCCCTTTAGATTGACCATTGTCTTATGTGATAGGAAAGTATCAAGTAACCATGACTTTATTTTAAACTGCTTATCTGAGATTTGATCTCGGTACAGAGTAGCCTTGGATACTGTGTTCTATTGGCCAGACTATACTTCTCAGCAGAGGCAACTCAATCTGCCCATGCCTTGCTTGATGAGTGAGCAAAAATGATTCTGCAGCAGATTCTGAATCTTCTCAATATGCCTCACCCTGTCTTAGGTGTGAGTGATAATCCTCATCTCATCCCCCAAATTCCACTATTGTCTCTCTCTCTCTCACACACACACACTACAGTCCTTTGGAATTAGAAAGGAGAGCATTTGAAAACAGAGCTGGCTTCTTGGGCATGCAACCTTGTCCATAATCAGAAAGGTCCTGTGCTTGGTTTAATGCCCCATTGTCATCTTGAAATTTTGAACAAGAGCCTGCGTATTCATTTCGCCCTGGGCCCCACAAATTAAGTAGCAGTCCTATTTGAAGACATTGAAGAGATAGAGTAGAGAATGGTACTTAAAAGCATATCTCTAGAGTCAAACCCTTGGATTCAATCCTAGTTCTGTGGTTTATCTTTATAAACTAGATATGGGGGTTATAGGACCTCTAAACTCATGGAGTTATTGCAAAGAGTAAGTAAGTAAATATACATAAAAATACCTAGAATAGTCCCTGGCACATTCTAAGTGCTAGATGCTTTGGCTTAAAAAGCACACATATGTATACCCACATACACACACATAAGAAAAGGGATTTGAATGGGAAATTTAGCACCAGTTCTGCAAGCTAAGTTGGCAATTGAGAATTGGAAATTGAGGAATATCTGATTTTGTTGTTAGGATCTTGAAAAGACCAGAAGAGAAAAAAAAAAAAAGGAAAAGAAAGCAGTGCCCTGGAATTTAGAACAACAGTTTGGCTCCACTTTCAGGTCCCAGAATGACTCCTTTCTCTACCCAGCAATGCAAATAGGAAAGAAAAGAAACAGCTGTGACTACATCCCAATCTGGAGGCAAAATACTTCCAAGATTTAAGGGTCAGGTGGGGCAAGGACTTCAGCTTGGGGAGAGAAGGTTGTCCTAAATTTAATCTGATAGGAGTTAAAACGAACCAGGATTCAGGAGATGGGGTGGGGGGGCTGGCAAAAAAATAGAATTAGGGGAAGTTTGATGAGAAAGAAATTGTTCAGGAAAGGGAGTCTTCCTGCAGCCAGGGAATGTCCACTTGGGACCACCCAGTAGGTGCAGACTGGAGACAAGGTAGACATAGGTGCTCAGCCTGAACTCACCCCACTCACTCCCACAAACACACCCACAACCTCTCTCTAAATGATAAATAAAGGATGCTTTTATGGGGGGTTCCAGAGAGAAGGAGAAATGGTTAGAGCCTCTGATCACCCATAGGAAGAGGAGACACACTCAGTGTGAATGGCAGTATGAGCATAGGGACAATCTAGAGAGCCATGTGGGGATGAAAACACTACACATTTGCATTTGCATTTTAGATAAGCCTATTGCACAATACATGGCAATTTGGCTCTCTTCAAAGTGAAGACAGCTTGTTTCATTTTTTTCTTAAGTATAAACCTTGGAGTTGACAAGGCTGCCAGCGTGGTGTCAGAAAATCATAGTAAAAATGATTAAGATGTTTCTAAAACAATATCCCATCTAATGTGGAATCCCTCTACAATCCTGGAAGGTTATCATTTAGACTGAGGGATAACTACCTCCAGAGAAGACAACCTACATCATGCTCTAAATTCATGTCTCTCATAGGGAAATAAGGGCCTGGTTTTTACATTCAGAGCTCTATCTCATCACATTCCAGGAGAGGAACTTTATCTGCTAGAGTGAGTTTCTTTTAACCCACATTATCCAAGTGGACATGTGGCTTATCCAGGAGGTAAATTCCAGCCACTTACAAGAATTTAAGAAGCTGTAGAAATTTAGCTTATGAAACTTCCAATTAGTTGGAATTCTGGCACTTGCTTGAGTGTTAACTCTGGGAATGGTGGTAAGTAAGATATTTGCTAGTCCAGCTTTGCCTGTGTGTGTGGCGAAAGACGATCTGAGTTTTCCAGTATGTCAGGATGTGAAACTTGGCTAAAGGAAGTGAATTCAACAAACACGTGTTGATATCCTGCTCTATTTCAAGCTCACGCTGCTTTAGGAAATGCAGCATCTACAATGATAAATACGGGAAGCCTCCAGCCTTCTAAAAATCTATTCTTTTCAGTGTGCCCTGTCCCCTGTATTGACATATTTTCATAAACTATTGCAACAAGCAGCCTTGACAACTGCCTCATAACCTCATAAACCTCATCAAATATCACCGAGTCTACTTCAAAGTAGATTTTATCTTTATTTTTACAACTTAAAAAATTGCAAAAGCAATTCTGGCACAGAGACTTTAAATAATCAATGTTAGTGTCATCAAGATATCAGAACTAAAAATTAAGGTAGTGATTTACTAATATTATTTAAGAATGGAGAGTAATTTTTCTTTTGTAGGAAGACAATTCTCCCCTAGTCATGAGCAGAGTGACATATATTATACTGAGGAAAAACAGTTTGCATGTTTACAATCAGGGTCTCTATCTTTCATCTGAATATTATTTTAATGTGATATCATATAGATGATAGATTACATAGATATAGATGATAGAAAATGATAGATGATAGATATAGAAAAAATGCCCTAGACATTAAAGTCATAGTTTTAATACTTATAAATCAGCTTCTTTTTCTATTTGTTTTAAATATAAATATGTCCAGATTCTTAATTGTTTGAAATAATGTAGCAAGTGGATGTTATCATTTCAGCCTAAAGAGCAGGCTCAAACTTCTCTATTACATTTCTCCTCTAATTACATTTCTTCTTCAATTTTTAGCATTTTATTGCCAAAAAGGAACAAAGTTTTTCTATTATGTTACAAACTGACAGTTAAGGGAATTGAAAATAGGGTTTCGGCTTTAGAACCAATTGATGTATTGAATTCATTCTGGGTTATACATAGTGGTTTTTCAGAAACTGGGCCATATGTAAGAGATTATTACCTAATACTGAGAAATATGAAAACTGTCAATAATGAAGTAAAAAAAAACCTAGAAATTTCTATACAAAAGGAAAGAATGAAAAAGAAAGACCCCTCTCCAGTCAAATAGTGCAGTCAAGAAAGAGAGGATGAAAGGAAGGAGGGGAGGGGAGGCGAGGGAAGGAGAGGGGAGGGGAGGAGAAGGGAGGAGAAGGGAAGGGGAGGGGAGGGTAAAAGATTTCTAGTATTTAAAGAGCTATAACATGACTGAGGCTGAAATTAGAATAACGGATGGAAACTATTTTTTTTCTTCCTTAACAACTTTACTGAGGTATAATTTATTTATCATAAAATTCATTCATTTTAAGTGCACAATTCAGTGATTTTTTTGTAAATTTACAGAGTTGTGCTTGAAACAACAGAATTTAACACAAAACATTAAGGACTTGAAATTAGAGTCTCAGGAAGGAAGAGATCTAGAGAAAGATTTCTTCTTTAAAAAGAAAGAAAAACTTTAAAAAAGGAAGATTTGACCCATCCTTTGAGAGCATATTTTAAAAATAACCTTTCTATTTCTAATAGCTTTAGATTTGCAGAAGAGTTACAAAGACAGTACAGTAGTTCTGTGTGCTCCTCATCCCAGTTTCCCCTACGGTACTGGGGTATGTTTGTCACAACTAAGAAACCAAGACTGGGACATTGCTATGTACTGAATCCACACTTCAGTTGGATTTCATTAGCTTTTCCACTATGTCTTCTTTCTGTCCCAGGAGCTGGTCAGGTGACCTCATTGCATTTAGTCATCATGTCCCCTTAGTGTCCTCTGGTCTGCCACAGTTTCTCAGTCTTTCCTTGGTTTTCAGGGCCTTGGAAGTTATGAGGAGTATTGGTCAGGTGTTTTGCAGAATGCCCCTCAGATATGTTTCTCATGGTTAGGATGGGGATATGAAATTTGAGGAAGAAAACCACTGTCCTTCTCATCATGCCAATTCAGGGGTATGTGATCAACTGGCAAGGCGGTGTTTGCCAACTTCCCAAGAGACAATTTTTAAATTCATTTTTCTTCATTTCTAAAACTATTTAACTGTACAAGCTACAGTAATTTGAAAACAAACCTACACAACGTTCTGGTTGTGTAGCAATTTTTCTTCTTTTGCCTCGTTGGCATGTGGTACACAGATATGGCCACTAGAGGGAAGCAACAGAACAACTAAAGAGACCGACCTCGACTATATGTGTAATTAGAGAAGCACTAAAAATTATAAAACCATGGATTAGAGAAACAAAAACATCAAAGACCGAAGAGACCCACTTAATGTTTCCTCCAGCCATATTCAACTCCCAAGGAAAGTTAGAAATACCACAGTTTGAATTCCTTCTATTCAAAGGAAACTGATTCCGGTTGTGTTGTATTAAATCAGTTGCGCACCTGGGAACTTTCACACATTTATAGTCTCCAAAGCTTGACGGCAAAGGAAAGGAATCATGGCAGGAAGTGGCTGGACAGCGGAAGGTTGTAAGTTGGTCCAGGGTTTGTAGGAATCTCTTCCCACCTCTGATTTTAAACAGCTCCTGCTCAAAACCTGCCTTGATATATCAGGAAATGGTCAGTGGGATTTTTCCTTGTTCTGACATTTTTTTTTTTCTGGTTCTTCAATTTCTAGTCTTCCTAATCCCTTTCCAGATTATGCACCCTTTCTTAGCGTCAACAAAAAAACATGCACAATTCATCAATGTATAATGAAATACATACTTGTCCTTTCACTGTTATGTTTAAGGCTATTTCCTGATATTTATAAAGAACACACATCTGTCTACTAATGCTTATTTTTCTTTTTACTATTAACATATCAATCACTGCTCTAAGACAATTTAGACACATTATCTAATTTAATTTTTGCAACAATTCTGTGAAACAGACACATATTAATTATATATTTTTAGAGGAGGAAGTGGAGGCACAGAAAAGTGAAATATCTTGGCGGAGGTCACCAGTTAGTGTGTAGCGATCTGGCATCTGAACCCTGGCAATCTGTTAGAGTCTGTTATGCTTCCTACTTCCTCATACTTGAATTAAGCACTTATTAACTTAGTGCCACATGCCGTTGGTATTCTGTTATGATCGATAATGATGAAGAGACCTTGATATTGGTCCATTTTCCATTGAACTTACTCTAGATACTAATTAATACTCAGAAATGAAAGGGGAAAAAAGGACGTGAGTTAACAATAATAAATGCAGAAAACAGGCTTTTAAAAAATACTGTAAAATCAAATACAGCCTCCAAAAAGTTAGATTGAGATGAACAGCAGGGGATTTTTCACTGTCAGGAAATAATAAAATGGTTTATTGAAACATCACATAAAAAATCCACTGTAACTTCCAAATAGAGGGAGACTTTAGTCTTTTCCTTTGTGGAAAGGCAAATGGAACTTCAGGAGCAAAGGCATGGGGTCAACTATGCCTATTTTTCATCACATTGGCCTGGAAATGTTCCAAGGAGAGAGCTATAATGTTTGCCTAATTACAAGACAATAAAGTAGAAAAGATGGATGGGTAACACTGCGGAGGCATTATCAACTGTGCCCGTTTTTCTCAACCTTCTCTCCCTGAGGCTATCACCATCCCTTCTCAAGACCTGGGACTTCTTTCAGGCCTCCTTCAGTTTATATTCTGAAGCCTTAACAATGTTGAAAATCTCGTATTGCTGTTCTTAGGTATGCATAAATTTTCATTTACATCTTGTTCTAATATTGGGATATCCACTTCTCTATTTATCTGCCTGTCATCTTAGTCTTAGCTCCCTATCTGTCCATCCACTGACCTGTATGCCATTTGAGATCTCTCTGCCTTTCAGAAATCTAGTTTATCTTTTCCCAAACCTTAATTCCATGATCTGTGACATCCCAAAGCTCTCTCCATCATGCTTCCTTGCCCTTTGTACCCTTCATCATCTGGCCCCTTCTCCATGGAAGGAGGAAGTAGTCCCATTCAGTAAGTTCTATTTCAAATCACCTCTCATTAAACATTTTGTAATTTTTTTGTGTTTTTTGTTGAGGATTTGGAAGATCATGAAGAACCACTGTAGCACAGGATCACAATCAAATCCATAAGCATGTGATCAGCATCTCACTGTCTTCCTCCTTCACTGTCTCTTCTTATCACACTCTTCTTTCTCCTTGTCCCGCTAGTCTCTAAGCTATCAAGGAAATTGCACCCCTCATTCTTTCTCTTATGTTTTGCAAAGCAGTTTCACCAAATCTTGGCCTTTCTGAGACTCACCATCGATCTCAAGTGCTTACTAAGATGTCTTTCTATGCGAGTACTTTCCTCTTCCTAGTAGTGATTCTAGTGGCAATATACGTGTACACACACATACACACACATGTATATTTACACCTGTCTTATCTGGTGTTTATATGTAAATACAGATGTCCATAGAGAATTGCAAAGTGACAGGGAGGCACCCTCTCCACCTGGAGTTACATCCTCTCGTTTGCCACCTGGAAAACCTCACCAAAAATCCAACTCAAAGGTCAGGTCTCCATCTTGCCCAGACAGTGCTATTTGCTTCTTCTTTGGGGTTCTCACAGCAAAATGTTCATATTTTTGTTACTACTCACATAATGTACTGCCTTGGAATCTATTGCTTTAGATTTTTGCCTTTTTTACTATACTGCTAATTACATGCAGGCAGAGCTGTATCATATTCATTATTGAATGCCTGGAATTTGATAACTTTACTGGCAAAATAACCAAAATGCCAAACATTCATGAATTAGTTAAAATTATTGTATAGTTTTATATTTGTGACCTTTATAGATACTCATTTTTTTTTTCAGGCTATAAGGAATAATATTATATGAGATATGTGGGGAGCTACTGGCTATTTAAAGTAATTTTGTTTGAAAAATGCCTTATATTTTAAAGTTGCAACCTGCAATTAATTTTTATTATGGCTTGATTAAAAATGTGTTCCAGAGGTACAAAATAAGTCTTATAGAAGTGGTTGATGCTTAAATATTGGTGTGAATAGCAGCAATATTTTATAAGAATTATTATTCTCCAGTTGAAGAAATGTCCTTAATGACACTTTCATATGGAGAGGGCTATCATTTCCAAAGGCACCTATATAGGTATAGAGTAGCTATTAATCACTACTCTTACAAACACATGTAAATGAAGCTATACTTTCCTTAAATAAATTACCTGGACTTACCCAAGCCCTGGAGTCAGGGCTCACTATGTGAACTTGGAATGATGACTTATTATTTCTCATCCTAAGCTTCCTCATCTATAAATCTGGATGAAATCCCCATCCTTGTTCCTTATAAAATATGTTAGAGATTCAAAAATAATGCCTGTGGAGTGCTTTAAAACTGTTAAATGCTAGGAATATGTAACTTATTATCATCTTTGTCCTCAAAAAGTATATTATGAAATCAATATCAAATAACATTCAGATGGAGCAAGCAGCTCCCAGTTCTACAACTGCTTTTTCATTTTCTATTTTACAATATTATACCATACAAGATGCTCTGTTACTTTTATTTGAGAATTGTTAATCATTTTTGTCCTTCCTAGGCTGTGAGATATTTAAAATAGAAGGTACTTTTCATTTTGAACTATAATAAGGGGATGGGGAAGAAGAAGGGGAAAGGATATTTGCTTAATAAAGATATGTCTGGACATAAGAGTAAGGAAACATAGAAACAGCAGCTTCTGCATATCAATATTTTTGGTAAATCCTTTGGCTTGGCATTTCTGCTGCTTTTTCTTGCCACTCTACCAAGTTTCACTGTTTGCTCTGAAGCTTAAACCTTAGTAATAGTTCATCTAATTCCTTAACCATTGATCACATTATTTATAGAATAGCTATGATGAGTAAAGCATTTAAGTTATGGTATATAAAGGTGATTAGTACAAAGCACACAAAGCTAAAGCGATTTGAATTAAGTCTTTCTCAATCTTTTTTTTTTTTTTTACTAAACATTGTCAATGGTTTACAATATGGTTTGCATTTTAGACTGTACACTTTTATAAATTTTGATGATATTTACCATGTGTCCTGTGTCCATCTCTCAATCTTTATTGCTCTCTTTTTACGTCTGTAATAGAAAGTATAATTGGAAAACATGATCATTCCTAGTTTCCCTTTTCCTCTTCCTACTCTCTAGACCAGTGAGGAGAAATTTGGGACAAGAACCTGATAATACTCTAACTTCAGAAAGATTGACCTGCAGCTTGCTATCAACTCTGCCTTGTTAGCTCTATCATGGGAAACCACTGATTTTAAAATAATCCATTTTTTAAATAATCCTTGCTGGCATTCAGAAGAAACTAAATAAACTTTCTCTGTACTTGCTACTTGTTGCCTTGATTGTCCCCATTGGGAATACCAGTTGAGAAGAGTGCATTATTTTTACATTTTATTGTATACAATATATTCATACAGATCCATGCTCCATAAAGCCTAATGTTCTGTTTTTGCCTGTTATATCCAGGATTATCATTTCCTGTATTTCCAACCTCAACCTCAAAATGTCAGGGTTTGCACCCATCACCACGATCTCATTGTGGATCCAGTATCCATTACTTCTCTTAATTCTTTGACATGCTTTACACTTTCAACTAATGTTTCCTCTTGGCAGTAAGTTTGATATTAGTGGCTTTTTTTGTCAAAAATTATAATCAGGACATTGAATGATATAGACCAAGATGCTAAAATTTGACGTTAATTAGTTAAAGGAATTTTAGTCTCAAAAAGAAGGAGAAGATGACAACGACAACCAAGACAACTTGGGAAGTGTGATGAGGGGGAGGGGGATTGGTGGAGGAAAGCATGGGAGTTACCTTCAAATACTGTAAGTGCTGTCTTTAAGAAACATTAGGTTTTTATTCTGCGCACCTGCAGAGAGCACAATTACAGTTAGCCCCAATCTGATGCAAAATTCCCATTTTAACACAAGGTAATTTTTCCCTAGGAATTAGAGTCATCCCAAGGTGGAATCAGTGAAAGTATTGTTATCAGATAAGCATTTCCCAGACTAAAAATACTGCAGAGTAGTAATTTCTCAATGTTAATAAAGGGGAGGAGGGAGGTCCAGGGTAAGAGTTACAACAGCAAAGACCAATTGCATAAGGTTGAAAGAAGAAGTGTGAAGAAATAGATAGTTATGGGTGTGGAATTAGATGTCAGTTTGCTGTGGGATGAGTCAAGGGTAGGAGTTGAGAAAAACAGAAAAGGCATTGTGGTGATTTGAAGCTGCATGTACCCCAGAACAAAACTGTTCTTAACTCTAATCTACTCCTGTGGGTGTGAACCCATTGTAAGTAGGACCTTTCGATGACATTACTTCAGTTAGAGTGTGGCCCACCTCCATCAGGAGGGGTCTTAATCCCATGACTGGAGTCCTTTATAAGAGAATGAAATTCAGACAAAGAGAGAAAGCCACAATAGGAGATGCGGCTGTGTGCCTTGCCAGGTGTGGCAGTTTGATATTATTTATGAATTCCAAAAATAGATAATGGATTGTGTTTGTAAACTGGTCTGTTCCTCCTCTGGGTACATTAGATTGTATTAGATTCAGAGGTTTCACTTTTACTTGATTAAATTAAGACTGGGCATATCAGTAGACCTCTGAGTCCCCACCCCCTTGGTGGGTAGAGACTCACAGAGAAAACGACACTGCAGAGGAGAAAGTTTGTGTTTTGATGCTGGAGCCCCAGGAAGTAAATACACAGGAGAAGAACACAGAGGAATAGAGATGGTTCCATAGACATGGCAGAGGCCCCGGGAAGACAGAGAGCCTGATAGTTTACAGTTGACCTTGTGGAGAGAACACAGCAGCTGAGCCCAGAAAGATTGGAGCTCCGGGGAGAGAGACCAAGCCTTATGCTAAATGCTGACCTACAGCTGAGAATGGAAGGAGCTGAGACCACGGAGCCTTAAGAGGGAAGATGAAGGCTGAAACCTCGCAGCAACCAACAGCCATCTTGCTCCAACACGTGGCGACAGACTTTGGTGAGGGAAGTAACTTACGCTGTATGGCCTGGTAACTGTAAGTTTCTACCCCAAAATAAATACCCTTTATAAAAACCAACTTTGCATCAGCACCCCTTTGGCTGATTAATACACCATGTAACAAACAACCCAGAAAGCCCAGTCTCCGAGGAGAAAGCATCACCTTGATCTGGGCTTTCTCTCAGCCTTAAAACCATAAGCTAATAAATTCTCATTGTTTAAATCAACCCATTTCAAGGTATTTGCTTGAGCAACCTAGGAAACTAAAACGGGCATACTATTTCAAGCAGTTTGATAAGAGGAAAATTGTTTTCCAAGCAATCTGACGATGAAAGTAATGAGAAGGCATTCACTTGAGGGGACCTCCCCAGGCATGTTCACTGGCTGAAAGCCATACAGAGCAGTAGTTTGGAGATTGAGAAGAGGGAGGTAAGGGAGGATACTGACAATGGTTATAGGGTGTGGGATCCAGGGGAAAAGTAAGCTGATAGCTTTAGATACCTCTTTATCTGAGGTAGGATAGAATAATCTGACGATAGGTGATGCAGTCAGCAAGGACGTAGAAGATAAGGGAAAATTATGCCTAAGAGAATTTATTTTCTTTGTAACATAAGGATTTATCGACAGTGCAAAAAACGTACTCAAAGGCCTCATCCTCTTTGGGCCCCTCTGTCAGATCTCGGCCTCACTGTCTAGAAACAACATACTCCAGCTGCATTCTGCTGCCAGTGGCAAGTCCCTTTGTCCCTGCACTCTTCCTCTCTGCTCTTCCTCCAGCAGCTCAGGCACCCAGGGACCCAAGGACCCAACATGCTATCCTCAACCTCCCAACCACCACAAACTGAGTGACTCTAATTAATAACCAGTAAGTCAAGTGACAATATGAAACATTGCTTGGGGCTCAGGGGAGAAGTTTGTAGTTATTTATCAATTACTGAATATCTGTTGTGTGTCTAGTCACCAGGTATAGCCTGGGTAAGAGAACACCTGTGCCCCTCCCCTTATGACACAATGTGGGGACTTTATGTAAGCCTATGTATGCTGAGTGAGGAAATGGATCCTCTTCTCCCATCAGAACAAGATGAAAATCCAAAGTTCCAATGTCCTTCTTTGCTAAAGGCTTTAGTAACTCTATTTTTCAACAGTTTAATAGAGGCAACAGTAAACAAGATGGCTTTTTAATAAATGCTTTAATGAACTGTTTCAGTACTCTCGAAAATGAGCTGGAGAGATTGCCCCACCATTCCCCAGTGCCCCCACACCACCACCCAAACACTTTCACTGTCCTGATTGTCAGTGGATTCTTTGGGAAAGACATTTAACAGCTCAGAGCCTCATTTTCTTCCCTTTGAAACGGTGACAACACATTTTCTTTAAATTGAATATTGCAAGTCTTACTGAAATTCTTGAATGTGAAGCTCCCTCTGAGCTTAATTATCATAACTCTCACATTGTCTCCTAAACCAAACTGCTTCAATTCATCTTAGAGAATACATCTATGACATCCTTTATTTTTATTTCTAATTAGCGTTTGAGTTTAATACTGAATTAATTTTAATAGGTCCTAAGCCTTAGAAGCTGCCTCATTGAATTTCACTTACCTTTGTTTGAACTGGACTAGCCATGCATCACTAGAAGGGAACTAATTCATCTTTATTGTGAATTTTATTAATAATATACTTTAGAAATAGAAGAGTTTTAATGATTGTGTTATGAATATCCAGAAACATTATAATTTTAATGATTGTGTTATGCATCTTTATCTTGGAGTTTCAAATGCTCTACTTTCCTATATATTAGTGCACCAGACCAAAACAATGTGACGATCAGGACATATTTGATATTTCATGGGTCAGACATATTTTACTCTTTAACTATGAAAAGACTTCCTTAAATCTTCACCCACACACTGTTCTTTCAACATACAAACCATAAACTAACAATTGTAGAGAAACATGTATATATATTTATCTAAAATAGCAGTTGATGTGAAATAATTTCTATTTAGCTTTGGTTAATTAAAGGTGGATACCAGTCTGGTTTTTTGTCTAGGAATTCACTCTTTGCCATGAAGATTTTGCAGATCTCTCTATATTTGTAATTGCTTAAGCCTTCTGAACTCTCACAGAAGTTTACTTTTAGATACTTGATGACTCTTTTTACATTACTTTGAAAAGCAGCACAGTATAGTGAAAGAAGCAGAGGCCCTAGAGTCCAAGAAAACTAGTTTGAATTTCAACTGTGATAATTTTAGATATGCATTCTTGAGCAAGTCTCTAACTTCCCTGGGTGTCAGTTTCCTGGACTGTAAACAGGGATCTAATACATAACAGGGTTGGTATGAGAATTAGACAAGAGCTTATAAAACCTGTAGCTCAGTTCCTGCCCATGGCAGACACGGCAGTCATCTATATTGTCAGGTCTCCCTTTGCCACTAGACTGATGCTAGTTGAGGGCAAAGCCTATCTATATCTTACGCATTTTCTATCCCCATTACTTAGCACAGTGTTTTGCACATATAAGGTATATGCTTCTTGACTGGGGAATTTAATTGCTAAAAGAATGGAACTCCTCTTATAAATTTTAATTTAAGAAAATCTAGAAGTATGCAATTTCTACCTTTTTGCCCTTTATCAATTTCTTCCTATATTTCTATGCCAATTAATTCATTATCTAAGGTCTTCTGGAAGAGTAAAATATTGTTTACATCTAAAGTAATTAGAGAAGTTTGAAATGCCACAAAGATTTTACTTACTATTCTGTGTCAAGTGTTCTGTATACACAGTTCTCACTGTATCAACACAGCTGTTAAAAAGCACTTGTTTTCAATAAGTTTAGTAATAAAAATGACATTATTTAAGCCCTAATTCATATAATAAAGATTTGGTGTAAAGGTCATATTTTCTCATTCCTTATAGATAAATACACTTGTGTTAATTCTCTTGTGTGAGAATGTGATTTCTATTTAAAATGTATTGAATATATTTTTATATTCTAATATTATGCCTATATAAATTTAATAATGAGGAATATTTCTCCCAAAAAAGCATCCCTGTACTTGGATTTAAGAATTGTAAAGAAAACAACTGGTAAAATAATATAATGGTCTACATATCTTTAATTAAGAAGTTTAAGGTATATGTACTTTGCTTATCTTTCCATCTACAAGGCATATATTATCTCCTTTGAAGATTTGTGATAAGGATGAAAATTGACTATTTAAAATGAGACTTGGAGAGTTGGAGAACTACCAAGATGAACTACGAACCTCCAGAAAAAGAAGTCTGCATGTGTATAAAAGCAATTAGCTTAATGCACTAGAGAATGAAGAGACTCAGAGGACAAATCCTTGTAGGGGATGCATGCTTGCTTGGAGAAGGGGAGGTTGGGAACTATATAAGTAAACTTTCTTTGGGGGTCGTGGAACACAAGTGAAAAAATCCTAAGTTTTTCTGGTCTGGAGAGTCAAATGTGTAGGAGAGTAGGGAATCCTGAAAGGAAAGAGCCAGAAAATGGATGTTCAAACTCTAACTACCCACATCTTTGACCCATGCAATGTACTTGTAAAGAACACACTCAACACATGTAGGCTAAAAAGAAAAAATCTAAACTGAGACCAGAACTGTCAACCCAGAAATAGAATTTGAAGTTTAAACCCAGCATAGCTTTTTACTATCTGCTAAAACAAAGGAAACAGCACCCATGGAAGGATGTATCAAAGGTAAAAAACAGAGAGGAAAAGACTGACTTGAAAAAGATCCTCAGGGAGCTATAAGATGATATAAAATAGCCCAACATACATGTGCCTGGAAAATTAGAATGGGAGGAGAGGCAGCATGGGGAGAAAGAATATTTGAAGAAAAAATGGCAGAAATGTTCCAAATTTAATGACAGAAATTTGTAAATGTAAGATGCTAAACACAACAAACACCGAGCAAAATAAACATAAAGGAGCCCAGGACAAGGCAAATCACAGTTTGTAGAAAGCCAAAGGTAAAGAGAAAATATTGAAAGCATAAAGATGAAAATGGTATATTACATAAAGAAAAACGATTTGATTAATAGCTGACTCCACATCAGAAATTATGGAGGTCAGAAATGGAACATGTTTAAAAATGATGAAAGAAAAAACTGTCAACCAGAATTTTATATTATGAGAAAGTATTCTTTAAGAGAAAAATGAAAAAATAAAGAAAATTTTAGATTAAAGAAAAAAACAGGTATGGTATTGTTTAATTTTAATTATAATTTTTGTTTTTGACAGCAGGCTTCATTATAAGGAGTGTTAAAGAAATCTTTTCAAGATGAAGGAAAATGATACCACAATGACACTTGAATCCTCAAACAGAATGAAGAGTATCAGAACTGATATATGAGTAAAGACAAAAGACAATATTTTTCATCTCCAAAGGATGGAGATAGGGGGATTCTTATGTATAAGCTTACAAGACTTCTGTATTTTATATGAAGTAGTACATTAATACTTTCAGGTAGACTGTGGAATTTTAATAGATGATATATATTGCATATATACTGCATTGCCTAGGAAAACCAGTAAAATATATATGCAAAATGTGTCTAAAAAGTCAACAGGAAAATGAAAATAGAATTTTAAGAAAATATTTTATAAATCCTCCCCCAAAAAGATAGGGGAGGGAAACAGAGGAAAACAAACAGAAGCAATAAATGTTAAGAGAAAAAAAATGGAAGATAAACCCAACAATATAAATAAATATACTAAATGTTAATGGAGTAAATACTTCAATTAAAGTGTTGAGATTGTCAGAATAGATTTTTTTTAAAGAATCCATTATATGCTAGATATAAGAGACACAGTTTAAACACAAGACTCATATAGGTTGAAAGTAAATGGATGGAAAATAGTATATCATGCAAACAACATGCAAAAGAAGGTTAAAATGATAAATCACTCAGATAACATAAATTTCAAAATAAACTATATTACCTAAGATAGAGACAGTTCCTAATGATAAAATTTTTAATTTACAGGAAGACATAACAATCTTTTATAGGTATGCTCCTAAAACTATTGTCAAAATACATGAAGAAAACATTGACAGAATTATAGAGAAACATACTAATTTTCTCAAACATAAAGGGAGATTTTAATATCCTTATCTCAGCAATTGATGGAACAAGCAGATAAAACAAAAATCTGCAAAGATATGGAAGACCTAAACAATACTATCCTTAATGTCAATTACTTTAACTTAATTGTTATCTATCAAATCCTACACCACAAATTCAGAATAAATTTTTTTTTTAACATTCACATGATATTTTTACCAGTATAGACCATGTTCTGGGACAAATAACAGACCTCAATACAATGAAACCACATATATCCTCCAAATTAAATTAGAAATTAATACCAACTAAATAAACAGGAAAATTTCAAATATTTGGAAATTAATAACACTGCTAAATAGCATAGGATCAAGAAGCAATCACAAGATAAAATTTAAAAGATTATAAAGTAGAAAAAAATAAAATGTGACATATCAAAATTGTGGGAAATAGCCAAAAGATTGCTTAAACATAAATTTGTCATTTCTAAGGCCAATATTAGAAAAGAAAATTATCATTTGAATTAATGATGTAAGTTTTCTTTTTAAGAATCTAGGTTAAGAAAAGAAAAGTATATCTAAAACAAGTATAAAAAACAAACAGAAATCATTCAAGTGGAAAACAGAAAATAAAAAGAGAAAAATCAGTGAATTCAAAGTCTGGTTCTTTGAAAACATGAATAGAATTGATAAAACTCTAGACAGCCTGATGAAAGAAAAAACAAAGATACAAATTAAGAATATGCGGAATGAAAGACAGGCCATACCTGTAATCCTGTATAAATTAAGAGGATAAAACTGGAATATAAATCAACATCTTTATGACAATAAACTTGAAAATGTAGGAAATGTACAAATTCCTTGAAGGACAAAAATTACTAAAACTGACCCAAGAAGAAACAAAACACCTGAATAGAACTATAACAATTCTAGAAACTGAGTTCATAATTAAAACTTTCCCCCAAAGTAACCTCCAGGCTCAGATGGTTTCACTCATGAATTCTATCAAACAACAACAATAATGAAAAAACAGATGAGCAGGGAATACTTGTCAATCATTCTCTATTTTATGAAATCAGTATGAAATAGATTCCATAATAGATCAAGACTTCAAAAGAAAATAGAAAGACTGTAAAGTCAAAAGTCAAAAGACTGTAAAGGAAGAAGTAAACTTATCTGCAGAAGATATGTTCATGTAAAGAGAAAACTTCAAGCAATCTCCAAAAAACTTCAAGAGCTAAAAATGTGAATTTAGTAGGTTCTCAGAATACAAGATCAATATACACAATTCGATTGTACTTCTATATACTAAAAACACACAATTATAAAATTAAATTTAAAAACTAACTCAATTGACAGTAGCATGAAAAATAGAAACAAATTGAATAAAAACTGTTCAAGATCTATAGTGAAATCTATGAAGCACTGAAGGAGAAACAAAGTAGGACCTAAATAAATGGAAAGATATACCATGCTCGTGGATTGGGTTACACAATATTGTTACAATGACAATCTTTCCCCTATGATCAGTATGTTCAATAAGTCCCAATGAAAATATTAACAAGCTTTCTTGAAGAAATTGACAAGCTAATTTCAAATTTTAGTTTGAAAGCAAAGGACCTAGAAAACCAAAACAATTTTGAAAATGAAGAGCAGAGTTGGAGTACTTACACTATCTAATTTCAAGAATTACACAAAAGTTATAGTAATCAAGGCACTTTATAAATTGAAGGTAACTTGCACACACATATGCATTACTCAAGTATTACTCTATACTCAAGTCTTTAAAAGGAAATTCCAGATAACATATTAGCATCTTGAAGGGAAATATGAGAACAGCAAGTTTCAACAAGTTCAGATTTTGTAGAGGCCTGGCAGCTTGGCTTCAGAGCAATTGAGGAAGAGGAGACGAGGGGGCAATGGTGAATACAGTGGTAAAGAAGTAATATTGAAAGCACAGTTGTCAGAAAAGAAGACTATTAGCCATAGCTGACAAGGTAGCAGTGATGACAAGGACAGCTACCTGCTTTGAGCACAGGCAAAAATGGAAGGCGAAAGCCTGAGGATGATCCTTCACGATTTCTTTATTTTTACCGTGGCATAAAGATGACAAGATACGACTCAGAATAGTTTCTCTCTGTTAATAGAAATAGCACTCATTTTCTGTTGGGTGATCATATTAACTGCCTCATCTCTGGTAAGATATTGTAACCTCATTGCTTCTTCCAGTAACTGCTGACATCACTGATCAATCTAATCGTTTTCCCTAGCTGAACTCCGATGCCTTTCCAATCCATCTCAACATGCACCTAGTTGATGTGATCAATATTGTTTAGCCAAGTGTAAAGTGGGCCTCAGGACATTTTAGTCAAAATGATAAAGTGATAGATAATTAACATACCCATGCTCTTTGAATAGCAACAGTTTTAGAGCATCAGACGTTTTGTAACACACCAGGTCTGAATATTTTTACCTGAAGTTCAGAAATTTTAATATCTTCAATTCCTTTTTAAAAAATTTACAATCAATTTAATTCTGATTGCTATTTAATAGAGTTTTTTTTTTTTTTAATAAAAATTATTCCTCCTCCAAAGAATACTACCAGAGTTAATCCCTATAAAGACTTCTCAGCTCCCAGTGTTTGGGCATCTGGTTTTTCAACCTTTTTGCTAAAGAAGGTTTTATATATAATTTTTTTAATTAATAAAGAATAAGGTAGAGTCACCACCCACCCTATCCTTTAACAGTACCTTGATATTTTCAGAAAACATTTAAGAATCACCATGCTTAAAAAACAAAAAGCATAATTGGAAAATTATTCATTTTCAACCAGGTTTTTGTGTTCAACATCTTACTTAAAGTTCAATTGCTGTAAACCAAACTGTTTTGGCTAAATTGCTTTCAGCTTTATCATATGCTATTTCTTAACCCAGTGCTTCACGTATCTGTAGCAATTGGAATAATCTTGTAGTGTTCTATTTCATTAGAAGGATGGTCTTTTAAGGAAAAATCAATCATTCTCTTCGGGTTTGTAAGAGAAAAATTCGAATTGAAAAATAGTTTCGAAATTGTACTGCATTTGACATATTTTGTTGTTCATTTAAAATTGTAAACTAACGGCACCAATGGACTACTTAGTACAGACACCATTGCTAGTAAACAGTTATTGACTAAAAATCTAACTTCCTATAATAGAAAATTATATCAAAGTCACCTTCTTCTGAGAAGAGGATGGGCTCGGTAAAAGAGAAGTGATTGTTTGTTTTTTTAAAGCTAAGTGTGAGCATCAGACTTTGTAAAAATCATTCCTCCTCTAGTTTTAATATTAGAAGAAATATTCTTCTTAATTAAGAATCAATCTCAGACATTACTAGCTAATACCTTCATGGCTTACCAAATAATTAATAAACCTTTTTCAGATGGTTTAAGTTATAACAAGGAACAGTTCAAGATATGAGAAAATTTGGCTTCAATCCCGTAATTTTCAGCAACAAAAATCTGATTTATTCCTTTGTGATGATTACCACTAGATGGGGTACAATGACAATGCCTGCTTCTCTATTAAGTGGCGAATAATAGAAAGCTTTTCTTCTCAGGAGTTGTAAAAACTATAAGCACTCAAATACTCACACAATTTATAAATCATCTCTTTAAAATTAGAAGTTAGTAATTTAATTGCAATTGAATCTAATTTCACGTTTTACTTGCTCTGCGTTTTTGGATACCCCTTGTACCAAAGCCTCTTCCTACTACAATTGTTTTCTTCTCAAAACCAGGGGGAAATGTCTGCAGTGCTGAGATAATGAATAATGGCAGAACAGCGAATTACATGTGAGTGCAGGCAATTTCAGAAACCAAGCAGTATAAATGGGTTATATCATCTATATCAATTGCAGGTCAGGAATTTTTGGAATACCTATAAGTCAATCATTGACAAAGCATCAGAAAATCAGAATATCGTGTGGATATTACATACTTTAGAAGTTCTGACTCTGAAGTCAGAACTTGGCAGTGTCCTGCCCTAGGTTGCCCCTTCCACCTTCCATAGACCTGATGACCATACCCCACCAATTCACATACTACCAAACTGCAGCCTGGGGCATGCCCAGGCAAACACATGAAACTTATTTCCCACCTTCCATTTCTGTTCTTCCTTCACATCATGCTGACCCCAGCTACAAATATTCTATCACTATGTAATATCTTATCCTGGTCTCTTCCAAAGATAAAAATTTCCCTTACCACCTAGCACTAGTTTAATTCCCAAGTGCCTCTGTCACATAGGAAAAACATTTCATTAAGGAGGTAATGAACAAATCAGTTTAATATGCTACCTACACTCATATCCCAATGTAGGACATGATTTTTTGGAGGGATGGAGTCGGTAATTGAATTCAAGGGATTCCAGAAAAGCATAACTATTTTAAAATACTTCCTTCACTTGTCAATGCCTTTCGTTACAGCAAATTCCTGGATGGGGTAAGGAAGCCAAGCTAACACCACAAACATCTACCTGGTTCCAAAAGTTGCTGAAGTCCAGCCACCCCCAGGGTTTAAAACATTGTTTCTAATTGTCCTTTGCTGGCTCTTCATTTCCTTGCCACTTAAATGCCTGTGCTTCCACCAAGAGTTCTTTTCTCCCACCAAGATTTCTTCTCAATAAAGTTTGACTCCCCTAGAACTCATTATGAATAAAACCTTTTCATTTTTCTCAGTGATTCTGCCTCTGAGTCTTTCTTTGACATCATTTTCAATAATACACTGCATGCAAAGATGTTTGATAAAGAAGAAATCTTGCTTTCAAAATAACCCAGAGATCTTGATGCAATCCACAGATTAGATGGTGTTTCCATTGGCCTATTTAAGAAACATTTCCTCTAAGTCTTATCATTATTACGTCCAATCAAAAAGTAGAAATCACAACCTCTAATTCAGTAATATTTTCAGTATAACACATATCACTTGTCGACCCTTTCTTTCATAATAATAGAAGGCTGAATGGTTTGTCAGAATAAATATTATATTTCTCAGCATCTTCCATGTCTTACGTTGCTAGGGCTGCTTAAACAAAGTACCACAAACTGAATGGCTTAAAACAATAGATATTTGTCTCACAGCTCTGGAGGCTAGAAGTTTGAATAAGATGTATTCAGGACCATGTTCCCTCTTATCTCTAGGGAAGAAGCCATGCCTCTCTCTGGCTTCTGCTGCTTTGCTGGCAACCCCTGGACTTCCATCTCTACCTCTGCTGTTACATGGTATTCTCCCAGCATCTGTCTGTCTGTCCCTAATTCTCCCCTTCTTATAAATACACAATTCATATTGGATTAAGGTCCCACCCTACTCTTGTATGATCTCATTTTAACTTGCCTATTTCCATTTCTAATGACTCTATTTCTAAATAAGGTTGCATTCTGAGATACCTGGGATTAGGGCTTGAATATGTCTTTTGGAGGGAACACAATTTAACCCATGATGCCACAGAAGAGATAGATGTGGCCATTTGACTTAGTTCTGGGCAACTGAATATAAGCAAACATGTGGACAGTTTGGGGGAAACTTCCTTAAGAAATAGTTTGCTTGTACTCTTTGCCTCTTTCTTATTTGTCCATCATCACTTACTGATAGCTGTAATATAGTCATTTCAGCTGGTGCTGGTGAAATCGTTTTGGTCCATGAAGTGAAGTTTGAAAGACAACAATAACCCATATAGAAACAGGAGCTTGCATCCCTGGGGATATTGTCAGTAAACTAGACAGTGTTGGATTACATGAGAAGGAAATCAATTCTTATCTTATATAAACCATTGTGGTTTTGTCTAAGTATCAATGATTTTTTTCATCAGGAAAACAATTCACTTAGTTTCAAGTTGGAAAGGACTTAATACAGGGAATAGAGACTTATGAAAACTGTTAGAGAACCTGGAAAAGTGAATAGAAAAGTAGCTGCTGCTAGCTTCTGGAAGTTAAGAATGTCAAGAAAACATGAATTATGATAGCTGCCTACAGGACAAATTCAGGTGATTTGCAGGGAAATACTTGAAAGTTATAGCTTTCAATGGTCCATGTCTGGAGGTGTGCAAGATGGCGGCTGATAAGGCATTCCAAGAGTCAGCTCATCCTGCAGAGCAGGTAGTAATCATTCAGAGCTACCTAAAATACCTGACTGGAGGCCCCAGGAGACCAGAAGAGCATCTTGCAACACCCTTGGAAGAATGGAAGGAGGAGACTGCCAATCTGCAGGGAGGATTTGTGAGTAGCGCATTCCATGTTGCAGAGGCCAGTGCCCATCCTCTGCTGGTGGTGCAAGCTGCTAAGGGAGCTATTCCATGGCTGGATATGGAAGCTCCATTTCCCCAAAACAGGGGAGGAAGAGATGGTTGGCAACTGACTACATCCACTGATTAGTAAATTTGGCTGGCTAAAGTATAATCCTGAGGACAGCTTAAGTTTGAACCTGTCCATGTTGAAAAGTGGCTGGTAGCCTCCGTTTTAATTCTGCTCCCCGGCATGAGAGGAAGCAGGTCTGAATGAAAATCATAGTGATAGTAGGGACTGGCTTCTTTCTACCCAGATCATTTTGCAGCCTTAGCCTAAGCTCCACCCCAATCTATGACAGGGAGGAAGCTGGGGGGACCTGCACCAGCCTCTCTGGGCAACTGCAGGTGGTTTCAGCCTGCACAGACTGAAAAGTCAGACTCCTGGGGCTCTATCCCCACATCCCAATAGGATAGGCAAGGAGCTGTGTTTCCTCAGCCTCTCTGGACAACTGCAGGTGCTTTCGGCCTGCAAGAACTGGTTTTTTGAGTGCTTTCAATTCTACCTCTACCCCTCCACCCCCATAGGATAGGAGGGGGCTGGTGTTTCTTCAGTCTCTCTGGCAACTGGTTCTTTTAGCCCACACAGACTGTATACTCTGACATTATAGTTCCATCCTTGGCCCTCCAATAGGGTAGGAGGGGAGCTATTTCCTCCACCTTTCCAGGCAATGGCAGGCACTTTCTGCCTGCACAGACTGAACTGTTGAGCGCCTGTGGATCCACCCCTACCCCATTATAGAATAGGAGGGTGCTGGTGCTTCCTCAGCCTCCCTGGGCAATGGCAGGCACTTTCGGCCAACATGGACTGAACTGTTGGGCAACTGTAAATCTATCCCCACCCCCAAATAGGAGAGGAGGGTGCTGGTGTTTCTTCAACCTCTCTGAGCAATGACAGGAACCTTTGTCCAACATGGACCAAACTGTTGGGTGCCTGAGGTTCCATCCCCACCTCATAAGGATAGAAGGGACTGTACTCCCTTAGCCTCTCAGGGCAACTGCAGGCACACTTTGCCCACAAGGATTACATTGTTGAGCACTCTGGAGGATCCAACCCCACTGCTGGTAGGGGAGGGGGGCCGGTGCTACATCAGTCTACCTGGACAACTGCAGTCGTTTTGGACCCACACAGCATAGACTGTTGCCCACACCTGCAGTGCCATCCCTGCCCCAGATAGAGGAGTGTAGCAGTTTGGTATTGTTCATGAATTCCAAAAATAGATATTGGATTAATTTTGTAAACTGGTCTGTTCCTCTGGGCATATTAGATTGTATTAACTTCAGAAGTTTCACTTTTACTTGATTAACTTATGATTAGGGCTTTGATTGGGCCATGTCAGTAGGATGTCGAGTCCCCACCCCCTTGGTGGGCAGGGACTTAGAGAGAAAATGACAAGGCATAGGAGAGAGATGGAGTTTTTGATTCTGGAGCCCCAGGAAGTAAACACACAGAAAAGGAGATAAGTGAGGAAAGACAGAAGGCTGTTAGACATGGCAGAAGCCCCAGGAAGAGAGACAAGCCATTTGCCTGATAGTTTACAACTGGCCTTGTGGAGAGAGCAGAGCAGCTGAGCCCAGATAGAAACAAGCCCCAGGAGAGAAATGAGACTTATCCCAGCCTACAGCTGATTTTGGAAGAAGCTAGGCCCATGGAGCCTTAAGAGGAAGAGAAAGGTTGAACGCTCTCAGAGACTGGCAGCCATCTTGCTCCAACACATGGCAACAGGCTTTTGTGAGGGAAGTAACTTACGCTTTATGGCCTTGTGACTGTAAACTTCTAACCCCCTAAAAATACCCTTTATAAATGCCAACAATATTTCTGGTACTTTGTATCAGCACCCCTTTGGCTGACTAATACAGGGAAGAAGAGGCATGAAGCTTCAACAGTCTCTCTAGGCAACATACTGTGCATGTTGAGACATGCACAACTTGAATTATAACACACAGCTGCAGCTCTGTCCCTATCCCTGGCAGAGGAGAAAGTTGGAGAGGCTTCATTGGTCCCTGGGGCAATGTGGGCAGCTTAAGCCTCCACAGCTTACACCACTAAATACATCCTCAGCTCCTAGTACACAACCAGCAAGGGGGAAAGGGCAAGAAAGCCCTAAACTAAAGAGAGAAACTGTGCCCAGAATAAATACATCTAGTAAGCCAAATGCCAAAACACCAATAAAAAATTACAATCCATACCAACAAACAGGAATATATGGTCCAGTTAAAGGAACAAGATAAGACTCCAGATGACATAAAGGAGTTGAGACAATTAATCATAGATGTTCAAATATATCTCCTTAATAAATTCAACGAAATGGCTAAAGAAATTAAGTATATTAAGAAGACACTGGGTGAGCACAAAGAAAAATGTGAAAGCCTAAACAGAAAATTGGCAGATCTCATGGGAATGAAAGGCACAATAAATGAAACTAAAAATACACTGGAGTCATATAACAGCAGATTTGGGGCAGCAGAAGAAAGGATCACTGAGCTAAAATACATGACCTCTGAAAGTGAACATACAAAAGAACATGAAGAAAAGAATAGAATAAATTGAAGAGTGTCTCAGGGAACTAAATGATGGCAAGAGATGTGAAAAATATATGTCATGGGTGTCCCAGAAGAAGAGAAGGGAAAAGGGGCAGAAGGAATATTTGAAGTAATAATGGTAGAAAATTTCCCAACCCTATTGAAGGACATAGATATCCATATCCAAGAAGCACAACATACTTCCATCTGAATAAATCTGAAGAGAACAACCTGGAGACACATACTTATCAGAATGTCAAATGCCAAAGACGAAGAAAGAATTCTAAGAACAGCAAGAGAAAAGTAATGCATAACATACAAGGGATACCCAATAAGATTTAGTGCCGATTTCTCATCAGAAACCATGGAAGTATGAAGGCAGTGATATGATATATTTAAGATACTGCAAGAGAAAAACTGCCAGCCAAGAATTTTATATCTATCAAGATTGTTTTTCAAAAATGAGGGCGAGTTTATAATATTCACACATAAACAGAAACTGAGTTTGTAACCAAGAGGCCAGCTTTGCAGGAAATACTAAGGGGAATGCTACAGGCTAAAAAGAAAAAACAGGAGAGAGAGAGGCTTGGAAGAGAATCTAGAAATGAAGATTATATCAGGAAAAATAATTAAAGTGTAAAAAAAAAAAATGGTGCAAATAAAATTTGACAGATAAAACCAAAAGGTCAAAATGGGTGATATAAGAACTGCTTTTACAATAATAATATTGAATATTAATGGATTAAACTCCCCAATAAAAAGACACAGACTGGTGAAATGGATAAGAAAATATGAGCCATCTGTATGCTGTCTACATGAGACTCACCTTAGACCCAAGGATACCAATAGATTGAAAGTGAAAGGCTGGAAAAAGATTTCCATGCATGCAGTAATAATGAAAAAAAAAAAGCTGGAGTAGCTATACTTATATCAGATGAAATAGACTTTCAAAGCAAAACTGTAATTAGAGATAAGGAAGGGCATTATATATTAATAAAAGGGGCAATACACCAGGAAGAAATAACAATTATAAATGTATATGCACCTAACCAAGATGACTTAAAGTACATGAGGCAATCACTAGCAAAACTGAAGGGAGAAATAGACATCTCTACAATAATAGTTGGACACTTCAATACACCACTCTCAGCATTGTATATAACATCTGGACAGAGGATCAATAAAGAAACAGAGAGTTTGGATAATATGATAAATGG
Organism: Tolypeutes matacus; assembly: GCA_026826555.1. Classification (NCBI taxonomy): domain Eukaryota; kingdom Metazoa; phylum Chordata; class Mammalia; order Cingulata; family Chlamyphoridae; genus Tolypeutes; species Tolypeutes matacus. The sequence goes on along the minus strand of JAKSZT010054335.1, from coordinate 33,506,429 downwards.
ACTAAACCGAATAGACATATACAGAACATTGCACCCCAAAACATCAGGATATACATTCTTCTCAAGAGCTCATGGATCTTTCTCCAGGATAGACCATATCTTAGGCCACAAAGCAGATCTCAATAAATTCAACAAGATCAAAATTATGCAAAGCACTTTCTCTGATCATAATGGAATGAAGCTGGAAATCAACAAGAGGGGACAAAGGTAAAATTCATAAATATTTGGAGATAAAACAACACACTCTTAAATAATCAGAGGGTCAAAGAAGGAATTGTAAGAGAAATCAAATATCTCAAGATGAATGAAAATGAGAACGCAATATATCAGAACCTATTGGATGCAATAAAGGCAGTGCTGGGAGGTAAATTTATAGCCCTCTATGCTTACATTAAAAAATAAGAAAGAGCTAAAATCAATGACCTAACTATATAGCTGCCAGAACTAGAAAAAGAACAGTAAACTATTCTCAAAGCAAGTAGAAGGAATGAAATAACAAAGATCGGAGAAGAAATAAATGAAATTGAGAACAAAGAAAAATAGAATCAACAGATCCAAAAGTTGGTTTTTGGGAAGTTTAACAAAATTGACAAACCTTTAACTAGACTGACAATGAAAAAGAAGAGAAGATGCAAATAATTAAATAAAAAATAAAAATGGAGACATCATTACTGACTCCACAGAAATAAAAGAGATAAGAGGATACTATGAACAACTGTACGCCAACAATCTAGACAATGTAGAAGAAATGGAAAACTTCCTAGGAATGTATGAACAACCTACACTGACCCTAGAAGTAAAAAAAGACCTCAACAAACCAATCACAAGTAAAGATACTGAAAGAGTCATCAAACAACTCCCAAAATGCAAACCTGGGACCAGTTGTTTTCACAGGTGAGTTCTACCAAGTATTCAAAGAAGATTTAATACCAATCTTACTCAAGCTCTTCCAAAAAAAAAAGAAAAAAAAAAAAGAACACTACCAAACTCATTCTATGAAGCCAATATCACCCCTAATATCAAACCAGATAAAGGTATTATGAAAAAAGAAAATTACAGACCCATTTCCCTAATGAATATGGATGTAAAAAATCCTCAAAAAAGTACTTGCTAATCGAATTCAACACACATTAAAAGAGTTATTCATCACAATCAAGTGGGTTTTATACCACGCATGCAAGTGTCTTTCAACGCAAGAAAATCAGTGTAATACACCACATTAATAAATCAAAGAAAAAAAATCACATGACCCTATTGGTTGATGCAGAAAAGGCATTTGACAATATATAGCCTCCTTTCTTGATAAAGATATTACAAAAGATAGGAAGTGAAGGAAACTTTCTCAGCATGATAAAGGGCACATATGAAAAACCTCAGCTAACATTGTACTTAACGGTGAAAGGCTGAAAGCTTTCCTACTGAGATCAGGAACAAGACAAGGATGTCCACAGTCATCACTGTTGTTCAATATAGTGCTAGAGGTTCTAGCTAGAGCAAGGTTCTAGCTAGAGCAATCAGGAAAGAAGAAGATATAAAAGGCATCCAAATCAGAAAGGAAAAAGTAAAACTTTTGCTATTCACAGATGATGTGATCCGATACCTAGAAGGTCCTAAAAAATCCACAACAAAGCTACTAGAGCTAATAAATGATTTCAGTAGAGTGTCAGGATACAAAATCAATATGCAAAAATAAGTGGTATTTCTATACACTAGGAATGCACAACCTGAGGAGGAAGTCAGGAAAAAAAATCTATTTACAGTAGTGACTAAAAGAATAAAATATTTAGGAATAAACTTAACCAAGGATATAAAGCACTCATATTTAGAAAACTACAATGCATTGCTAAAAGAAATTTTAAAAACCCTAAATATTTGAAAGAATATTCCATGTTCATGGATTGGAAGAATAAGTATCATTAAGATGTCAATTCTACCCAAACTGACATACAGATTCAACACAGTCCTGATAAAAATTCCACCTGTATTTTTTAAACAAATGGAAAACACAGTTATCGAATTTATTTGGAAGGGTAGGGGGTCCGAATAGCCAGAAACCTCTTAAAACGGAAAAGTGAAGTTGGAAGACCTTCACTTCCGGACTTTCAATAATATTACCTAGCTACAGCATGGTACAGCATGGTACCGGCATATCAATGGAACTGAACTGATGGTTCAGCAACAGACCCTCATATCTATGGTCAAGTGATTTTTGACAAACCTGTCAAACCCTGGGAGAAATGGATATTCATAGCCAAAAGAAAGAAGGAGGACCCCTTTCTCATACCTTAGACAATAATTAACTCAAAATGGATCAAAGACCTAAATATAAAAGGTAGAACCTTAAAGCTTCTAGAACAAAAAGTAGGAAAACATCTTCAAGATCTGGTGGTAGGTGGTGGATTCTTAAACCTTATACTGAAAGCATGAACAGCAAAAGAAAACATGGATAAATGGGATCTCTTCTAACTTAAACACTTCTGTGATTCAAAGGACTTCATCAAGAAGGTGAAAAGGCAGCCCACTCAATGGGAGAAAATATTTGGAAACCACATATATGATAAGGTTTGATTTTCATCCTATATAAAGAGATCATACAACTCAACAATAAAAGAACAAGCAATCCAATTACAAAATAGGCAAAAGACTTAAATAGACATTTCTCCAAAGATGAAATACAAATGGCCAAAAAGCACATGAAAAAATGTTCAATATCACTAGCAACTAGGGAAATGCAAATCAAAACCACCATGAGATATCATCTCACACTGCATACAATGGTCATTATTTTTTAAAAAGCAGAAAACAATAAGCGTTGGAGAGGATGTGGAGAAATAGGAACACTCCCTTATTGTTGGTAGGATTATAAAATGGTGCAGGCTCTGTGGAAGACAGCTTGGCAGTTCTTCAGGAAGCTAAATATAGAACTGCCATATGATCCAGCAATTCCTCTACTAGGAATATATCCCAAAGATCTGAAAACTGTGATGCTAACAGACATCTGCACATTGATGTTCATAGAGGCGTTATTCACAATTCCCAAAATATGGAAACCAAGTGTCCATCAACCAATGAAGGATAAACAAAAGTTGGTGTATATATATATATATGATGGAATACTATGCTGCAGTAAGAAGGAATGAAATTGGAACATATATGATAACATGGATGAATCTTGAAGACATTATGCTAAGTGAAATAATCCAGACACAGAAGGACAAATACTTCATGGTCTCACTAAAATGAACTAAATTCGAAGAAATAAACACATGGAGTTAAGACCTAAAGTATAGGTTATTAGGAGATAGGATGAGGGCTGCGAAGGAGTACTGATGCTTAATGTATGTAGAAGTTTTTACTAACTTTACTGTGAAAGTATGGAAATGGATAGAGTTGATGATATCACATTATAGTGAATAGCAGCTTGTTTATGAATGGGATTGTGGCTGAAAAGGGTAGTCTAGGGATTTAAATGTCAATTGAAAGAAAGCTAGAGAATAATCTAGGGACTGAATAACATAGTGAACCCAGACGTGGATGAGAATTGTGGTTAATAGTACAAATGCAAGAATGTCCTTTTGTGAACTAGAACAGATGTACATCACTATTGCAGCAAGGTGGGAATATGAAGTATGGGAAAAATACTATCAATGTAACCTATGGACTATAGTTAACAGCAATACTGTAATATTCTTGCATTGATGCCAAAGATATACTGTGTTAATAATAGGGGTATGGAAAAAATATGCCAAGTGTACACAATGGACCATAGTTAATGGTAATGGTCTGATGATATTGTCTCATAATCTTAACAAATATTCCACAACAGTGTGGTATGTTGGTGAAGGGGTGTTGTATGGGAATTCCACACATGTGCATAATTGTTTTGTAAGTTCACTTCTGTAATAAAAATATATATTTAAAAAAACATGTCTGTTGGCTGTGGAAGGTCATAAATTCTGCTGCTACTGCCAAAACAGGAATCTTCCTCCTATCAAATCTTGAGTGAGTGCTTCTCAGTGGTAAAATCTGTATGAATACATTGTTAGCAGGTTAGGAAATATAGTTTTTAGACTTCCAGTCTCTGTAATACAAGGGAGAATGTATAAGTGGGCAGGAATATTTCTGTGATAGGAACAGAAAATCCAGCCAACAGTTTCTATTACAACTAAACTTAATCAATCATAATACCTATATTATATCCACTCAAAAAGTGAATATATCCTTTCTCACCATGTGTCCTTTAAGTAGTATTTACAAAGTGTTACTATAAGGTCAATTTTAAAAGCATGCTACACACTCTTCTACACAAAGGGCAGGCTTCATAATCAACTAATCCCAGATACTCTACTTCCTATTCTAAACCTGCAGCCACATCTGTCAAATGGGGCTAATGCAAATAAATACCTTAAAGAATTGCTGTGAGGATAAAATGGCATTAAATATACAAAATTACTTTCAGCTTGGCCTGTCAAGTGTTCAGTCAATATTAGCTATTCTTACTGTTGCTTCATCAATAATCACCTTCAACTAAAATTAGTCATTTATATATCAGCCTTTCCAGTAAGACATGTAAGCTCCTTAATGTCAGAAATCTTAGATTATTTATCTTTGTTAGCCCAGAAAGCAGCACAGGGTCTAAAACATACTCAGTACTTGATAAATTTTATTGTTTTTGAAGTTGTTCTTATCAGTTTACTCCTACAATTCTATAGGTTTCAAGTTATTACATTTATTCAACCAACGATTCATTCAATCATTTGAAGGTTAAACCTACAGGATCTAGTGATCACTTGAACATCTAAATCCCAGGATTTTTATATTCTTGCATGCAAATAGAAAGTACAATGTAGTGAGATTTTATAAACGGGATTAAATGTTAAAGTGGGAGAAGAAGAGAGATTAAAAGGCAGGGACATTTAAATATACCTGGAGAAGATAAGGACATTTTTATAGATTATGTCCTAATGATATGTTACAAGTTTAATATTCATCATGGAAGCCATGGAGCTTAAGCGAATATTTTTAACAAGGTAGCCATGTGAGTTGTACTTATGAGATTACATTAGTGACACTGTAGGAGATTGTTTGCAGAGTGAGAGTAAAACAATGCATTAGTTAGGCCTGATCTGGCAGTCGTGAAGAGGAAAGGCAAGAGTGGACGGACAGGGAAGATGATCAGGAAGAAGAACTGATATGGATGATGGGCCTTGATCAGGAACTGCAGGCCCAGTGATGCAGAAGGAAATAGCAAAGGAAGGCATGTAACTGGCAAGAATAACCTTGGAGTGCTGCTATGGCATTTCTTACCTCAGCCTATAGTGTAAAAAAGGTTGCAAGCTTGCAGTTCCTGGCTTCTCTGGCTCCTGCAGGCTACACTGACCACTGAACTCCCTTTATGCCTCCCCGAGGGCCTGGGGGCCAAGCAGGCACTTGAACCCTTGATGTTGTTTATTGCTTCTCCGTGGTTTGTTTATTGGTTCTGTAGGAAACTCAAGTGAAAGAAACTTTATTCCAAGTCTGAGCTGTGATTTCCATCTTGCTTTGACTCCTGACTTGGTCTTGTGATTTGGTCACAAGTACTAACATGTCATAACAAGATTGACTAAGATCAGCATGGACATTTTCTGACACATTTCAGCAATTAGGTGGTCACTGGTGATCTTGGTGAGAGCAGTATTAATAGTGCAGGAGTATAAAGCAGATTTCAGTGGATACAGGAATAAATGGGGGAGGCGGCTGTGGCTCAATCAGTGGGGCTCCCGTTTGCCATGTGGGAGGCCCCGGGTTCGGTTCCCGGGGCCTCCTGGTGGGGGCGGGCCGCCTGCACGGCGTGGTTGGCGAGCGTGAGCAGCAACGGGGGGAGAAATGAATAAATAAATAAAATCTTAAAAAAAAATAAAAATAAAAATAAATTAAAAAAAAAAGGAATAAATGGAAGATGAGGAAGTGGGAACACCGAGTAGATTCTATTTCATTCAATAAGCTTGTCTGTGAAAGGAAAGAGGGAGTTGAGGCAGAAGCAGCCTGAAAATATGGCTTTTATATTATAAATGGAAATATTTTTATATTCAGTTAGATGGATTATACTTTATTTTAATGCCTTGCTATAAAAGCCATTGATTACATGATTGAGTACAAAATGCCCATGCTTTCAATCATGTTGTTTTTTAAATCACCAAATGGCTCCATGACTATCAATAATCATAAATCTGTACACAGCAACAAAACAATAAATCTGTACACAATAACAAAACATTTATTTAAGATACGACCTCACATGAGGCCAGTCTTTTTAAGTAAGTGAACAGATATGTGTTATACACCTAAGTGGCTCCTTCAGAATATACCTTCTACCTCAGCTCTCATGGATGAAATAAAACCCCAAACAACAACAAATTCCCAATATTGCTTACTGCTTGCTGCCTGAAACAAATCCTTAAATTTCAGTGGAAACTGGGAAATACCCCACTGGAATCTGGGCACTTCATTAGTTTAAATTCTCTGTGTTTACAGGTAGAAGGAAGTATCTGGTTAAGAGTGGGAAACCTGGCTAGAATTCACTTGGTGTCTGTCAAAAGTGGAGGGGTAACCTTGGGCAATATTTCTGTTTAGTGAAGTTTGCTTCGGGGACTCTTACTGTATGACCCAGTCACTGCACTCCAAATCCTTACCCCTGAAAAATTAAATATACATCTACGTAAAGACTTGTGTACAAATGATCAGAGCAGATTAATTTGTAACAGTCTAAAACTGGAAACAATCCAAATATCCATCAAAATACAAATAAATGTATAAACACAATTTGGTCTCTCTGTAGAAGGCATCAACTCAGCAATAAGATGAAACAAAGGACTGATAGACTCAAAAACAGGAAGGAATCTTGAAACCATTATGCTAAAAGAAACCAGGCACAATAAGAAAATATAGCATTCCATGTATATGAAATTCTAGAGAGTATAAAAACTAGTCTTTAGTGACAGTGATGTTCTGGGGATGAGAATGGAGATAGCAGTGGATAGCAAGGATGCATAAGGAATCTTATGGGAGTTATGGAAATGTTTGGTATCCTAAATGTGTTTGCAGTTTTACTTGTATATGCACATAACAAAATTGATCAAATTGTATACTTAAGATATATGTACCTCATTGTACATAACTAGACCTTAATAAAGTTGTAAAATATTTTTAAAATTTCTCAGAGCATATTTCCTAAGTACGAGGAGAATCTATTACATAAGAATAGCACAGTTTTCATTGGCAGGAAATTAACATTGATATACTGTTTTTCTGTTTGCACACCATGGTTAAATTTTACCAATTGTCCCACCGATAGCTTTATTGAGGGAAAAAAAAAAAATCAGACTGAGGATATGTCTTAGTTTTGTTAACCGATGCAATGGTTTGCTTAAACAACAAGAATTTGTTGGCTCACGTTTTCGGAGGCTAGAAGGCTTGCTTCCTCCCCAAGTTGGTAAAGTCCTGGCTGGCTGGCAATCCTTGGGCTCCTTGGCTTTTCTGTCACTTGGCTATGTCCTCTTCTTTTGCTTCTGCGTTCCCACTGACTTTTGTCTTCTAGCTCCTCTCCCTGACTACTTCTTTATGTCTGAATTTAGAAAAATTCAGACTGCTTATAAAGGACTCCAGTAATCCAATAAGGCCCACCCTCATTCAATTGGGCTACACCTTTGCTAAAATATCATCTTCAAGAGATACTATTTTCAATGGCTTCACACCCACAGGAATACGGATCAATTCATCTTAGGAGCCAATCCAGGATCACACATTGTTGTCTTGTCTCTTTAGTTCCCTATAGTCTGGAACAGCCCTTTAGTTATTCTTTTGACCTTCGTGACCTTGCTATCTTTTAAGGTATTTTGTAGAATGTTTCCCAATTTTGGTATGTCTAATGCTCCCCTGTAATTAGGTAGATTAAACTATGCCTTTTGGGAAGAAGCACCACAGAATGATGTTGAGACTTATTCAACACCTCTTATCTGGGCCTACATGATGTTGATTATAACCGTTATCGGCGATGTTAAATTTAGTCACTGATTTTTTTTTTTTTTATATAATTCAAACTTATAGGACAGTTGCAAAAATAATATAAAACCATACAAAGAATTCCAACAAACACCCACCAAGGTATCCAGATCAACAAACTTTTAACATATCGCCGTATTTGCTGGACCATTCTATCTATCCATCTATATCTCTGTCCATCTGTCTATTCATCCATCCATCCCTCCATCCCTCCCTCCCTCCTTTTCTTCCCCCCTTTTTCCTTCCCTCTCTCCCTCTCTCCATCATCTTTTCCTCTCTCTCTCTCTCTCTCTCTCTCACTGATAATTTTTTGAGTCTTACTCTCTGGCATAAGCTATACATCTTATCATTTACTTTACCTGCCTTAACCTAATCATCAACCATTTCTCCTTAAAGCATTGATTCCTATTAATGGACAATGACTTAAGAAATGAAGCTCTGGAACCACGGATGTTCATTGCGACTATGCTAAATGAGATTGTATGCATACCCACGCCCCTGACAACAGAATGTGTTGTCAGGTTTTCACTATTTTGTGAATGTGATAGCTGAGAAATGGTGTCAGTTAAATTTAATTTAACATTTTCCTTTTATTCAGTGAAATTGGCATCTTTTTATCTAAGGGCTATATTTACATATTTCTAAAAGTTATACAATCATTTCTTTTGCCTATTTTTTCTTTTGAAATTTGGCCTCTCTCCTCTCAAATTGTAGCTTTCTTTATAGATTAGAGTCATTAGCCCATTATCTATGAGATACATAGCAAATATTTTATCTTAATTTATCATGTTTTTGATTTTAGTTCTGATGTGTTATTTTGGTGTTTTTGTTTTTTTTTTTTTCTGTCTTGTAAAAGCCTTTTTTATTTTTTGTAATCAAATTTATAAATCTTATCTTTTATTGCTCCTGAATTTTGTGTCAGTTAGAATGCCTCTCCTTATATCTACATTACATTACAGAAAAAATTTATATTCAGATATCTGAATTTAATTTAGAATTTTTTTTTCTTCTAAGACATAGGTATATATTTTTTCTATAATAGCTAGCCAGTTGGTACTAGCACCATTAATTAAAATGTTCATTTTCTGCCAGATTAGATTCTCCTTTATCATATTCTAAATTTTAATATGTCCTTGGGTCTATTTCTGGACTTTCTTTTCTAATTCACTGATTTGTCTGTTCATCCTTGCACCAATATCATACTGTTTTAATTAGGAAGGCTTATTATCTGACGGGTCTATATCCCCATTTCTGTAATATTTTATTTTTAGTGTTTTCCTTACATGCTTATTTTCTCATATGAACATAATTTCAACTTGTCTGGCTCCATAAAATAGCTTTATTGTATTTTTAGTGGGATGTTAAATTTATAAATTAATTTACTGAAACCAATCTTTATGATGCTTTTCTATTTATTCAAGCCAAATCATATGTCTTTGATAAGTATTTTAAGTTTTTTTCTTTATATGAATTTTGCAAATTTTGAGTTAGGTTTATTCCTAAGTATTTTATTTGTTGGTATCGTATATGGGGTTTGCTCTACCATTACATCCTCTGACTTTTGTTTGTATTTATGAAGGTTACTGACATCTTTTTGTGGATTTTATCTCTTTTCTCACTGAATTCCTTTACTGTTGGGGTGGTTTTATCATTGACTCCCTAGGGCCATGTACTACATCAATTACCAATAAAAAGAGTTCTACTTATTTTTCTTCCAATTCATTTGTTTCTCATTGATTTCTCTTTTCTAATTCCATTGGCTAATGCCTCCAGAAAGCAGTAGTAGTGAAAGTGGACATCCTCCTTTTATGCCTAATATTAGTGGTGAGGGGCTGAATGTACAACCGAATAACGGCAGACTATGTATGACAAGAGAACTCTGACCCACACAAACTCTGCAACAAGCCAGACCACGAACACTGCAGCAATTAGCTAGAGCAATCAGGACATGGTCAACAGCCATCAGCTTCCCTAATTTTTGCCACCACTTCTAACCCAAAACCAACCAAAGAAAGCCCAATGTGTTCCCCAAACCAATCCTACAGGTTCTAAGTAGCCCACCTCCGGCTTCCCATGCCAACAACCTCCAGAGTTTACCTGAAGTCTTCCCTGCCCTCCCCCCTTTGTTTACTATAAACTTTCCCACCCTCCTGCCTGCTTTTGAGTTTCTGCCAAACACAAGTGATGGTGGCTACTTTCCTGCTATAGCAAGCTCTAAATAAATAGCCTCTTTGCTGGTTCTTATTTTGGTAGTCCTCATGTATTTCCATAGTGGAAAAGTCTCTAATGTTTCTCAGTTAAGTAACCTTCTGGATTTAGGGTTAATATGATACACTGTCATTTTTAAAAAAAGGTATTAATCTATTCCTACTTTCCTGAGAGCTTTTAAATCAGGAATGGATTTGGAATTTTGCTTAAAGGAGTTTTTTAGGAAACATGGAATAGTTATATGGCTTTTATCCTTAGATCTGTTAATGTGATGTATTACCTTAATGGGTTTCCTAATATTGAATCAAACCTGTATTCCCAACATATATCCCACTTGGTCAGGGTACAATGTATTCTCTTAATGTGGTATAGTATTCTCTTCATATGTTGGTTTCTGTTTACTAGGATATTTCACTTGTTTGAATTAATATTAAAAAATAATATTAGTATACAATTTTCACTTTCATGTATATACTGCCTTTATCAGGTTTAGGCATCAATGTTATGCTTGATTCATAAAGCTGATTGGACATTTTTCATTCATTTTCTATGCTCTAGAATAATTTAGTTTGCACTGGGATTATCTGATCTAAGAAAGTTTGGTAGAATTTCCCAGGATCACCATGTGGGCCAGGTGCTGCTTATGGGACAGACCCTTAAAATAGTCTCTATTTCTTCTATAGAAATTAGAGTGCGTCATTTCTGCTTCAACCAAGTCAATTTTAGCAAACAGTATTTATCTAAGACATCATCATTTTATCTAGGTTTTCAAAACTGTTTAGATAGAATTCTGTAAAGCAGTCTCTTATGATTTTAAAAATTTCTTGTTCCCATGTTTATTTCTGCTCTTTCTTTTTTTTATATATTAATGCTTTTTCCTTTTTTTCCCCCTGTGATTAAGTTGGTCAGTGGTTTGTTGCCAATTTTGTCAAATTCCCACCTTCCCAAAACATGATTTTAGTTCATTGGTTAAATCTAATTTTTTAAAAGTAAAATTTGCTCTTTTTTTCTTTTTGTTCTTTATTACATTTTTATTGCTGTTATTGAGAATTTAATTCATTTATTTTCATTCTCTCATTTTTATTTTTATATGTTTAAGGCTTTGGATTTTCCTCAGGTTGCTGGTTTAAACATATCCCATAGATTCTGATATGCAAGATTTTCACTATTATTTTCAGTTAGAAACTCTATAATTTTTATTGTATTTATCCTGTCACCCAGTGTTGTTTAACGGAAAGTTCTATCAGTACTAGATACAAGGGCCTTTTTTTTTTTTTTTTTTTTTATTTTTTAATTATTTCTAGTTTGTTGATTATGATCAAGGAATGTTGTTTGTAATATTTCTAGTTTTGGGAACTTACTGATTTTTTTTTTTCCAACCTAATATACAATCAATTTCTGTGAATGTTCTATGTGTGACTGAAAAGGACTTTCTTTATCAGGTCATAAAGTGAAATAGATGTAGATATCTGTAAGAACTACATTGTTGATTCTGTAGGTTAGGTCTTTCATTTACTTATTTTTGTCCACTTGATATCTCTTAACTGAGTGTGTTTCTATCTACTGTGCATCTCCCATAATTTCTGCCTTATGCAGGAGTTTCTGTGCTAGTTGGTGTATATTCATAATTATATTCTTAATATAAAATATTTTCAAATATTAAGTGGTATCCTAATTTGTCTCATTTAATATTTTTGGATCAAATTCCACTTTCGCTCCTATCAGGATCACCACCCCTACTTTCTCATTGTTTCAATTTGCTTGGTGTATTTTGCACATCCCTTCAAGTTTAGCCTTTTTGAATCACTGTTTTAGGTGTGTCTTGTGTATACAGCATGCAGTTGGCTTTAGTTTTCTGAGTCAAAATGTAAATGTTGCTATGGCTTATATATGCTCTCTCATACTATTATTATTATTTCCTTTTTTTTTTTTTTAATCCCCCGACATCTTCAGCCTTGAAGGCCTCAGCTCCTTACCTGGTCTTCCGTGGAGGGCTTGGGGCAGCACCCGCAGGGCTAAATCGGGGCGCGGGTGTGAGGTCCTTCCGGCGTCAGGAGCACGGTACCTGACTCCCTGGCTGTGAATGGCAACGCACGCAGGGATGTAGTTCACGTGCACCTTAGGAAGCATATAGGCGTGGAATACGCTCGCTTCAGAAATATCCCTGACGGCTGCAGCCTGTTTCGATTGATAAACTTCTTAATGGCCTTATCATCTCGCACGCTGTGGGTGAGTGGGTGCAGTTCGTGCAGCTATTTGGCTCTGCCATTGTTCCTTCTTTGTTATTCTGGCAGCGAGCATCCGAGAAAGCCTGTCATGTTATTTTTGTTGAGTTTATTGTGCGTTCCATCTTTTAGTTTCACTGAAGGCATTGTATATGTGTGGTTTTATTTGTTCTTGCTGATCTGTATCGTGTTTTGGAGGATATGTGAAGTGATTCAGATTTAAGTGGCCATCAATACCTCAGTTCACCCAGGAGTTACCCATCAATATTTTCTTTTAAGTATTTTAAATATTGTCTTTTATCTTTCTTTTCTTGTTTTCAACAAAAGGTGTATAAAAGGCAAATAGCTTTGGGATGTCCAAAGTGCCTATTATGATTTATGTCCTTTTTTGCAAAAGAGCTATAAAGCATTTCATAAAGAAATTATAATCTATTGACATTTTTAAAAGCCAATCATAAGGTGCAGCATTATTTATACCTCAACAGTTTATTCCCTCAAAATAAATATGTACATTTAAAGAAATTACAATTAAAATCCCAACAGAATTTGTACAGTTTGGAGTTGGATGAACTGATCCTAAAACTGATTTGAAAATGCAAATCTTTGGGAATAGTCAATAAAACTCTTTTTAAACCCTCTTTACCAGATGTCAGTAAATACTGTAATGTCAGTGGAGTCAATTCAATATAGTGTTGACATAGAGAAAGATAAACAGATTAGTTTAACCAAATAGATAATCCAGAAATAGAGCCCAGCATACATAGACAAAAGTGATATTTTGGCTCAGTGGGAAAAGGATGCTTTATTTAACAAATGGTGCTGGCACAACTGCCTATCCATGAGAAAGTGAATATTTTAGGTCACAGGAGCTCAGTGTCTAATCAGTGGCTCTATGTGTCTGTTCCAAGAAGGGGATAATAGGGGACAAGGCTGGTAAATCAGATGGCTTTTAGATGGCAAATGTCTTTACATGTCATATAAAGAGTATAAATTTAACTTTGTAAGAAAATTAGGGAAACAATTTTTCTGCTGAGCAGAAGGAAGTCAGTCATATATGTTTTAAGAAAATGGCGGCAGAAATGGAAAGCATTTGTTGGAGAGGAGAAAATTAAAATGTAGAAGGTATCTAGAATCAGAGTGTTTGTAGGCAAGAAATGGAAAGACAAAGGGTTTTCACAATCAGATGAAAAGCCATGAATATTGAAGAGGCAACCCCTAAGTCAAACTTGGCCTGATTTATTATTTTGCCTTAGAGCCATCTCTTCATCTGCTGTATGCATTTCAAATATATCCCTGGTCTTGTGTTCTTTTTCTCCTGTTCTGTAGTTATAGTGGTTCAAAAAGTGTGGCGTTGATGTTTATGCCACTAATACTTTCTCTTATGGCTCCATAGACTTGCTCCTTCTCAGCTCCTGGAACCAGCTTTCATTGCACCAATCCTTCACCTCCTCTGTTGTAAACTGGTTTATAGCTGTCAGCATTCCAGTAAAGTGCACCAGGGAAACTGAGATTTTGTGGCTCGAAATGCTTTATGTCTACCAATAGTGGCACCAACTGATGGGACTGTGTTTCTATCTGCAAAATGTGACTTCAGCTGTTGGTTGTCTGAAGGAACAGGTGAAACCTAGCTGAGATGCAACAAACTATTAACTGTTGAAGAGCTAGGGGCAAATCTTTTTAAAACCAAGCACTAGACTAGGTTTGAATTCCATTCAGACTACCTGGTACAAAATACCTATTAAAACAAGAAACATGAAAGCTACAGTAATAGTAAATAAGTCTTCAGGTTATATGAAAATTTGTTTTATATTTTGCAAACTTATACCATGAATTCAAAGATCTAGGAAACAGGATTTTGCTTTCTTCTTAAGCCTTCTATTATTATTATTAATCATTATATATTTATTACATTAGTTTATTGTAAATATTTTGTGCCAGGTACTATAATAGTGTACATATTCTTCATTTTATTCTTATTCTCAAATCATGTTATCTCAAATCATTTTATACTCAACAATCCTCTGTGTTTTTCAGCAAGATTAAGTTATTTGCCCAAAGTCTCACAAGCTGGGAAGTGAAACCTTGGTAATTTAACTCAAGGGTCTATGACTCCAAAGATCATACTCTTCCCACAGCATTACATATCCTCCCAATTAGGCCAAAACGACCAGTTGGAATAGAGAAAAGTCAGAGTTGTTTTGTAACTCATTCCCAAATTGCCTTTGTTCCTGTCATCTCAATTTAATTGGCTGACACAACCAATCATTTTGACGTAAGCGCTGACTATGAAGAGCATAAAACTGGCTTTCAGCCTTCTTCCATGTACACTTACTGTTCAGCTTTAGAATAATATCATAGTCATTAGATGGTTGTTTAGGCTCCATTATTTAAAATTGTCGAATCCTCAATTTATTCACCTATAAAATGGGTTGTTCCATAGATTAAATAAGAGTAAACATATCTGGCAAATCACCCTTTCTATCACCTTTCCTCCCACAAATCTGTGGTGTTCTTAGACCTGTAAACCTTTATACTTTACATTTTAAACAAAGCCCTGTGGTGTGGGTATTTAAACCAAAAAATAAATATATAACCGTGGGATTTTAGCATTATGGTAAAAAACGAAAAATAATTCTGAGTTATAAGTTATTTTTGTATCCTCATATCTCAGCAAATTATTGTCTCTTTCAAAAGTACTGTGAAAATATAAGATTAAATTAGTAGTCATTGACAAAATTAGGGATAGCAAAGAAGGAAAGAAGTGTTTGGAAGAGAAAGAACAAGATGGGCACACAGAGAGGTTAAGATAATTAAAATCTTTTGAAATGAAAACATACAAAGATTGGTCAGAAAATGGTGAAGAAATAATGAGTAATAAGTCATTAAATAAAACCATTCTGACAGAAAGCTTAGAATACAGTTAGTGTTTAATATTGTCATTTTACTCTCATGAGGTCATAGTGTTACTAATAGTTTTAAAAATCCTCTTGATTTGATATGAATCCAATAGTCATTATGGATTACTAAAGTCAGAGAAGCAAAGGCTGGTGTGAAATAAATAATGATCTTTAATACGAAGGTACAGAAGCTGGGGCTGTCTGCATTCACTTTTAAAAGACAACAGAATATGAAGAGATTCACAGAGAATGCAACATTCAGATTCCATTTTTCCCAAAAGTGACAGATGTGTATTGTGATTGCTTGCCAAGAGAAATTGTGCAATTCTTTCTCTAGAGATTTTGGTATGATTCTGCCAGAAAACAATGTATTACCCTAGTATCATAGTCCCTCTTCTTTCTCTTTGGGGATACAATTCTTTATTTAAAGAGCCCAAGTTTCATTATACTGTGTTTCAAAGAATCTGGACTTCTATAACCACCAGAGGAGAAAGAACATCATCGTGCTTCTGCAATTCATTTGATTGAAAATATAACTCAAAGTCTTTGTCGAGTGCACCTCTTTCTTAGATAATCCTCTGAGACTTATTATATTTAAAGTCAAAACAGAGCAAAACAGATGCATTTAACCTGGTGACTCTAAGAGGTCTCAGCTGAAAAAGGTACTTATGTCCAAAGTGATATACACAAATGTTCAAAACTATGTAATGTCAGAGAAGACAAATTGTTGGAAGTGTCTGACATTTTGGAATTCAATGTACAGGAAACAAGGTAGTAAAAAATGCCCTGTCACTGGGACTAAGTAATTGAAGAATCACTGAGTTGAAGCCTAAACTGAAAGAAAGACAGGAAGATGAATTTGGCTTTCCTCTTCATCAATATATATTGACAGTGTACCTAACAGTATAGCTCTTGGATGAAAAATTGTAAGTAGGGCTGCCAGATATACTGGTGAGGTCTGTTCACTTGTTTCATTCTAATGGGTTTACTTTGGGGACACCTAAGCTTTTATTTAAAATAGAAAGTAGGGATGCAAATAGTTTATTCTAAAAGCCTCACATGCCTCATTTCTTGAGTGCATGCAAGAGAAATGTCAGACTCACGGTCTTAAAAGGTGGAAAAGGCATCAGGCCTTTATTCAAGGAACTCTCATTCTTTGGGGTTGCTAGATTGCATCTCTGCAGAACAGAACTTGGTTGCATTCATTAATTTTGATCTAGCTCTATACCTGTTAAGTGATCAGCAACTAGGCTGCAATTTCTACAGTACAATTTTATCATCTTGTATTTTTATATTAGATTGTTTTGTATGAATGTTATGAAAACCAGAGAAGGAGTCATGTAGAAGGGGTCATATTCATCATAGGAGATCGTGATGACTCCTTGTTCATGCAATCAACTACTTATTGTTAGTATTTAATATTTCTCCTAAGCAACAGGCAGTCTGATGCTCATAGGAGAATCACTAACTACTTTCTTCAGTCATCTGAGGTTAGCTTAGGTCTCTCAGTGGGAAAGAGCCTTTTTATTTTAAAAGATGATGTGTTAGCCATCAGAGCCATTGCTGCATAGTCACATGTCCAGGTTCCAGTCAGGGAAGGAGGTGTTTTTGCTTCTCTGACCAATCAAATAATTCTGAAGACACTACCATTGATGAGAAGGTGATTCTAAAGACATACATAGAGACAAAGCCGTGCAATATTTTGCTCTAGATACTTTGATCTATAGCTCTGACAGAAAGAAAGACTATTGAGCTAACTAAACACACCAGTTACTCAAATAAAGGAGTCAAATTTGTTTGTTCATTTGTTTAACTGAATTTACTCCACTGACGAGACTGGATCTAGAGAATTAGTAAGATTATATAAAAGCTCCATCAGGACAAGCAAGAAGGACAGGGACTGCAGCAGAGGCAAGGCTAGACTTCAATGTTCAGAATAGGCTCCAACTTGTGACTAGGATAGCTGAGAAATTCCAGGCCCCACTTTTGGGAGCAGCTTCTGCTCAAGACTCACAAGGGACTACATGGCTTAGGTGAGGGTTTGCCTTGGGTCTGAGTATTGCAGAGCTGTAGAATCCAAGTTTTCATGCTCATTGTGTGAAGAGGAGAAGGGAAGATGTATAAGTTTCCCAGCTCCTAAAACAAATACCATACAATTGATTGATTTTAAACAATGGGAATTTATTGGCTCGCAGTTTTGAGATTAGTTCAAGTCCAAAATCAAGGTATCAGCAAGGTGATGCTTTTCCCCAAATACTGGACTTCTGGGGCTGTCTGCTGGCTATCATTTGTCCTCGGCTTTTCTCTCATGGCACACGGCAATGCCTTTTCCGTTCTTTCTCGGTGCTGTTGACGTCCAGCTTCTTGTCACTTGTGGCTGTCTCCCTGTGGCCTTCTGTATAAGGCCTCCAGTAATAGGATTAGACCCATCCTGATTCATTTGGTCACACTCTAACTAAAAGTAACATCTTCAAAAGTCCTATTTATAACGGGTTCACACCCACAGAAATGGATTAAAATTAAAAACATGTTTTTCTGGGGTACATGATTGAACCTAAGTTAGACAGAAATATAGAGTTCAATCATTAGGAATTATGTTGATGCAAATATTCTGTCACAAATGTGTGTGTATAAAATAAAATTTACTTTCCATCAGTGTGATAGCTAACATCCTTGAAATGTCAGCAACTAATGATTGTGAGAAAATCCAGGTTACATTCATAATCATTTACCATGAAACATGTAATTCAGACTTTTTGCTATCTTATATCTTAAGATATTTTTAGGATTTTAAGATTTACTGTTAATATTCAATTCAAATAAATTTAACTTGGCTTGAAAATCTCCTTATGTATTTTATATGTTAAAATTCCATTAATTGAAATATAATTGTATTATTTATCAAAAGAGTAAAATGCAATCATTTGTGAGAATGGTGATTCATGTATAAAATTAAGAACTTTCAAATAGTTAATAAGTAGATGTATTGATGGAAAAGTTATAGAAATAATAACAGCATGCTAATTATCTTAAAATTGCTATAATGAACATTATATAATTTTAAGCAAAGAAGTATTTATAGAAATCTCAATAAGAGTGCAAAGCAAAATAATAAAGATTATCTTTATAAAGATAATAAAGAATAATAAATACTAAATAATGTCACAAATAACAACTTTGTGGAATTATATGGGGTGTACATAAAATAAAACCAAATACATTTTTAAAATTAATTTTTAGTTTTTTGTTCTGTTTTGGCCTTTAGTTTTTGAAAATAAAATTCCTATTTGAGAATTCTTTTTTTTTTTTTAATGAAGTCCTTGAGATTGAACCCTGGGACCTCATACATGCAAAGCAGGTGCTCAACCACCAAGCTACACCCGCCCCACTGTTGGGGAATTCTTGACATTTGTAAAAATGAAGTAAAGGTGTAATATGCATTTGGTCTTTTCAAATTTTCAAAATTAGGAATATGTTCAAAACCATGTACAAAAAAATCAATGATATATATTCTTTGATGTAGGCATAATAAAGAATCTGTAGTTTTTAATTAAATTAGAAAATGATGAAAAAAATGAGGTCTTCTATAAATGAAAAGAGTGGATATTTATTATTGCAAATGTGTAACACTGACAGCAGGAACAATTCAGCTAACAGTACTGAAAAATATTATTCTTGTGTTATAATTAGCCAAATTTTCAAAATATATCCACTCCAATTTTAAGAATAAAATACTTGTAATTTTTAAAAATTGGCAATATTTTATTTTTGTTCTGATATTGAGAAGTTTATGTTATGATAATATTTGGTTTTGGTGGAATATTGGTTTTAAGATTCAGTCAGGAATTTGGATGGATATGGTTTTGCCATCTTGTGTTCTATGTGTTAATTTATTCACTTACATTTATAAAAAATGTCTCTGAATCTATCTTTCTAGCAACCAATCTTCTAAGCAAAATGCAATCGATTTCAGCATTTCGTAATTTTCACTGGTGAATCTATGTCCCACTACTTTTTTCCTAACTCCTAGTTTCCTTATTTTCCCCACATTGGAGCATTTTATTTTGTTTCCTAATTGTTTTATTCACTATGCCCTATATTGTCAACTAGACTGTAATGAATTTTAGAGGGAGAGGCTATGTGTTGCACAATTTTTGCACAATTCATTATGATGTTAGACACATACCACTCAATAAATACTTTCTTATTAAGAGAGAAATTTTATAATAATGGGTTTTTTTCTTTTACCAGAAATGGTCATGGCCCCAATTTTGAGTATTGTTATAGGATTCAAGGAGAGATGAGACTATTGAAGGTTTATTCATAATTTTAATTTTTAGAAGTGCATCTTTGTATCTTTGTGATTACTTATTCACTCTACAGTAAAGGTACACTTGGCAACTACATTAAGGTTAGTTTATTTGCAGAAAACTAAAATATAAAGAAATAATAAAGAAAAGAAAAAGAAAGAAACCCAATTCTGTTCCTAGAATCTCCATAATAATATTATCTTTTAACTACACTTTTGCTCCTGCCTGCTGTATTTAGAGTGTGCAATGCTAAAAATACCATCCGGGACAGCTGGGTTGGAGATTACAGAAATTACAGCTGCTCCAGGGTAAACTTTTTTGATCAGTTTCATCCCCCTAACAGTTGTTAATTACTACCATAGCAATGGTTTTCTTTTTCTTTTGAAAAACTGAAGAGGAAGCCACAGCACTGGGCCTTTCAGGCAGTGAGGAATACCTTCATGGTATAGCAATATAATATAATAAAAGACATGAATGCCATGTATGAACAGATGACCGAGAATCGTGGAATGCTAAATATATGCTTAAACTACTGGTGATAACTACAAAGTCAGTAAAACAGGATAAAATCTTAAGTAGTTTTATAAATTGTGCTTATAGTAGGGTAAAATACATATGGCAAACACAGATACTAATCCTCCTAATTCAGCCTCAAGGAATTGAATTTATGTGCCCTAACACTGATTTCAAATGACATTTATAGAACATCAGTCATGGTCCAGAAATCATGCTAGGTACTTTGACATGCATGATCTTACTTTGACATGCATGATCTTATTGCATCCTTGCAACAATCTTTGGGATATGTGTCATTTTCGACACTGTATAGATGAGAGGACTAATGCTCACGCAGGCAAATTTCTTGCCTCAAATCACCTGTTAGATCTTGTAGATTCACCATATATAATTATTACTATTAAAATCTGAATTATAAGGAGCATGAACTACCAAAGGATAAAAGAAAGTCCAGGAAATTTACATGGAGTGATCAGCAAATTCATCACAGTAATGGAGGAAACTCCCAGGGCATAAACTCCTATTAATATGTCAGATATGTCACTTTCATACTAGAAAGATAGTACATTAAAATGAGCAGACTGTGATTTTAGAATCATAAATGGGCTGACATTACTATTTTTGACCTCCAGGTGGAGGTGACAATGACATTCTATGTAGCACCTTATTAGACAGCTGTTTTTATAACTGTAAAAGTAGATACTTAAAAAGCTTTTCAACCAAAAATAAGAATAATAACACTCTTTGTAGAGTGTCCAAATATATTTGCTCTGAATTAATTCTTGCTAATACTATTCTGCAGAAATGTTAATGTATTCAGCAAAGGTAAAGGTGTGAGATAGAATAACATAATGGCAAGGATTTTTTCTGAGAGCTACTTTACTTCATTTGCACTGCCCCTGACTTTAATGGACTTAGTGTTAATAATGATAAATGTGAAGAAAAATAAAAGCAGAAGCCACAAAAATGGATCATAAACTGAAAAGCGAA
This sequence comes from Tolypeutes matacus, assembly GCA_026826555.1. Classification (NCBI taxonomy): domain Eukaryota; kingdom Metazoa; phylum Chordata; class Mammalia; order Cingulata; family Chlamyphoridae; genus Tolypeutes; species Tolypeutes matacus. Next base: position 33,485,243 of record JAKSZT010054335.1, on the reverse strand, counting down.
GGTCATTGTTCACACACAAATAGGCAATTTACTATAATTAAGGATGGGAAGAGGACACCTCCTAGGCCTCCCGGGTTGCCGTCCTTCACAGGTGGAGGGCAAAGGTGGCCTGCTGGGAAGCACAGTGAACCTGACACCTAAAACTTGATTTGTAGTCCCTGCTTTGTGCTTTTTGGCAATATAACCTTGAATTCCCTCAAGGTTTCAATGCCTGAGTTTCCCACTCTGTTAAAAAAAAAGAGTATAATATGGTTTCTCTTGACTATTTCTCAAGGTTTTTGCAAAAATCAAGTGTGGGAGTAAGTAATTGGGAAGTAAGTAAGTAAGATCTGTGATCTCAGAGAGGGTGCCCATGATAAGCAGGGGTTCTCCATCCTGGCTGCATATTCGAATCACATGGGGCATTTTTAAATTGCCATTGCCCAGGCCCCACTGTGGACCAACTCAATCAGAACTGTTGGGATTGGGACTCGGGCATTAATGCAGGCATACATTAGCACCCCAAGGGGTTGTAATGCCTAGCCATGACTGAGAACCTTGGGATTAACAGGGTGTCAAGAAAATCCCTCTAACTCACGTTGTGCTATCTGCATCCTTGTTCTGAAATGCCTACTACAGTCACTGGTAGCAACGCTATTGAGTCCAGAAGGCCACAGGTTAGACTTACTCATTACCTACAATCAATGCTGTAGCCCTTCCTCTAATAGATCAGCACAGATTAGGTAATACTATCAACTAATTTGACAACTCAAGACTTGAGGAAATGAGGTACAGGATAATAAGTTTTTCACTGAAAGAGTCATAGTATAATGTTTTGGAGATACATACACATATCACATTTTTTTCTCAGGGGCCAGTTCAAAATACAAATATCTAAACAGTGAAATGTTTTTGACCAAAAGTAGAAACAGCCATTTATTCAATTATGTATGCAAACATTAAGATTTGATTTTTTAAAAATATGGGGAGTGTTTATTTTTATTTTTCCTATTAGCATTTTTATTTGTATCCTTTCATATTTTGCTATGCACAAATATTGTTTTTCAAAAATTGTAATGTACAGTGTACCTGTCCTTGTCATACTGCTTTTTTTTCTTTTCTTTTTTTTTCTTTTTTTATTTTTAAAAAGATACTTAGGTTACATAAATGTTACAGAGAATATGTAGGGGATTCCTATATGTCCTACTCCCCATCCCTCCCATATTTTCCCACATTAGCAACATCTTTCATTAGTGTGGTACATTCATTGCAATTGACAAACACATTTTGGAGCATTGCCACTAAGCATGGATTATAGTTTACATTGTAGTTTATACTCTCTCCCACTCAATTCTGTTGGTTATGGCAAGATATAGATTGGCTTGTATTTATCATTGTAATGTTATTCAGGACTATTCCCAGGTTCCAAAAATGCCCCCATATTACACCTGTTTTTCCCTCTCATTACCCTCAGAACCTCCAGTGGCCACTGCCTCCATATCAGTGATATTTCTTCCATTGCTAGAATCACAATAAGTCTATAGTAGAATACCGGTAAGTCTACTTTAGTTAATAGTTCATTCCCCAATCCTGAGGATTCTGGGATGGTGATGCCCACTCCACCTATATGTATCACACCATATAGCTGATGGATAGGAGTCTCTTGCTTGTAGTTGTAGACACTCCCAGTTCCTTGGTATGTTGGTTATCCATCATCTCCTCCTTGTTAGTTGTTCTGGGTGAGTCCAGTGAACTGGAGAGTAGGTGTTACAACTCTGTTGAGATTCATGGCCCAGCTGGCACATAGATAGCCCAAAGATTTAAATCTCTTGGACATATACCTACCAACTTTAGTACTAATTATAGGTTCAAATAGAAGGACAGAAGAGCCATGTGTAGGGAAATCACAACTGAGTCCAACTTTGTCACACTGGGAAGCATAAATACCAAAGTAGGGCCCACTGGCAAGCGGCCAAACTCCTGAGCTCCCTGCCCTTACTATAGTGTCTGGATGTTTCCAGAACCCTCAGGAGCCCCATTATTTGGGGTAGTATCTACTTTGGCTATCAGTGAGGTCCTGCTGAGACGTGCATAAGCGTTACCTCTGGAATGACCTCCCAACTCACTTTGAAGTCTCTTAGCCATGTAAACTCATCTCTCTTTACCTTTTCCCCCTTTTGGTCAAAGTCTTTTTTTTTTTTTTTTCCTGGTTGCATTGCTTGTTGGTACTTGGTAGCAACCCCTCGGTGCCAGGGAGGCTCACCACCAGGAGTCATGTCCCACACTGGGGGGAAGTTAGGGGGAGATTTTTTAAATGATATTCCTACATTTAGAGAGTGGAGATAGTTGGGACACTTATTAAAATGCAGAATTTAGAAATAGATGTGAACTTACTGATTAAAATTAGGCTTTTACTAAGGAAAGTAAATTATTCTTTGGATGGATATGGCAAGCTATCTTTTTTTTCCTAGAAATTATAGAAATTATTTCCTGAACAAAAGAGGTGCTTACTAACCTAGTCTTCTAGGGCTCCTCTAACCCAAGATGATTTTAAAAGCATACTTGAAAGGGAGAAATTTATTTTTGTAGAGTCAGCCAGCAACTACTTGTTCATCAGTGGAGCAATTAACAGTTACCAGTCACATTTTATACCATGAGAAGTTTAACAATACTGTTTCAGAGTTAATCTAAATCACCAGGAGAAGCAATTTTAACTCCAGTTTTGCTTTTCCCTCTGACATGATTCATCAATTACAGTAACAATATTCATGGAAATTGTATATACAGCATAAATGTGAGACCAAAGAAGGTTGTCAATTTTAGTATATAAATCCATCCAGGGTCTACAATTTTATCCTTGAATTTTATTTTTGTGAAGAACAAACAACACAGTAATAGCAAATGCTGAATACCTACACTTTATTGTTTATAAAGTCCCATAAAAAAGGCAATGCAGACTTATGACTTGTCTTAAATCCATTCCACATCTTAAACTTACTTGTCAGCCACAGACCTGAAAATTCCCCCCTTAGCTCGGAAACAATGAGATGAAAATTTACTTGAAAATCATCCAGATAATCCATATTCCCGTAACTAAGGAATAAACTCTGTTTCTGAGACCTGAATTCTATTTATTATTTATCATCTTCACTTTGAGTAAACTGATCCTATCCTTTAGGGTATTGATCTGATAATGCCTGGACAAGTGCAGGAAATAAACACATTGAGAATTCTAGCTTCTAGATATCCTTTGAACATATTGGAGGGTATTGGGGTTTCCTCTTTAGAAATTAGTTTGAAAATATAAAGCAAGTTAATGTAACTTTTGTTCAACAACAAAATGGTCAGCCCCCTTCTAAGGCAGTAAACAAAGAAGAGGAAGTATAAAAGAGAGTGAAGCCAATTCCAAGCAGGATTAAAAGCCAGCGATGATGTGGAGAAATAGGCAGGTGGAAAGGCCAGCTGAGGACACATGTCAACTCCCAGGGACCAAGTGTTGGAGTGACTAGGTCACAGTTTGAAGTGTGCAGCAGATCTTGCACCTGCCAACCTCACTGTGGGGTGACCACACCAGTTGCTTAGCATTACTGGTGGGGAAGAGATGGGTACGGAGAGCGAACATATGCAGTATTGCTCATGACAAACAAGTGTGGCTATTGTTTGAATTGCCATCAGACCTCTATTGCATTGCTTTGAGAGGGAAATACAGGGCACAGCAGAGAATCAAAATTCTTTTATTTTTATTTACTCTATTTCTGTATCCACTGCATTTATATAAAATAGATGGATGGTTTTTGTACCAATGAACATTTTAGACTATATACTAGTACAATACTAAAATTCCAAAAGAAATTCAGCAGATTTTTAAAACTTTTTATTTTGAAGTAATTTCAAATTTACAGAACTGTTGCAAAAATAATATAAAACCCATACAAAAACTCCATTGTACCCCCAACTCAGATTTACCAACTTTTTACATTTTGCTACATTTGTTACATCTATTTCTTTCTATCTACCTATCATCTATCTATCTATCTATCTATCTATCTATCTATCTATCTATCTATCTATGTATTCATCCATCTATTTTCTAAACAGTTGAGAGTAGATTGCATCCATCATATTCCACAAACACTTAACACTTCCATGCATATCTCCTAAGAACAAGGATTTATGTAACCTCATTAAGTGCAGTTATCAAGTTCAAGAAATTTAACATTGTTATAAAGCATACAGTCTACATTCTAATTTTTCCAATTGTCCCAATGTTTTCCTGTTATGCATTTGCTCCTTCATTATTAGATCCAGTCTAGGATCATGTATTGTATTAATTGTCATTGTCTCTTATTTAATTGTGGAAATGTGTATACACCATAAAATTTCCCATCTTAACCACTCCCAAGCATCTAATTCAGTGGGATTAATTTACCAAAATTTTAATTGAGTGGTTAAGTGCCATTGTATTCAGTGTTTATTTTTAAATCCTTATACTGCCACCTTCCAGATTTATGACAAGTTACTTAACCTGTCCATCCTTCCATTTCTTCATGTGAAAGGTAGTAATTATATAGTTACTTCATAGAGTTGTTTTGAGGATTAAATAAATTTATTTTTTTTAAAAACACTTAAAGCAAAACATAATAGCAGCCATTATTTCCTCAAAAGTCTTTTAACAAATAGACTAAGCATATAGCTTATGAAGCCACTGAATCATTAAGCTTTTTCCGTCCGAACTGGCTTCATTGGGTGAATTAGCTTAAGGAAAGAGGTATGGTTCTCAGTAGAAATTTCAATTAATTGGTTGATTATCTCATTACCAGGAATACAGCAAATGCTTGAAAAGCTTGAAGCCATTTTTTAAATATACTTAAGATAGTGTCAAACAATATATACTTATGTTTAAGAATCCAAATAGTGCAGAGTACTTAAAATAAAGAGAAATGATCTTCTCTTGCCATCTTTCCCACTCTCATATTTATTCCTCAAAGCAATGAGTTGTTTTTAACTGAAGAATAACATCTATCTATTTATTCTCTCTTCCTGTCTGTCTGTCTATTCAGGAAAATGCACAAATTCTAAGTTTGCAGGGGGAAGTTTTACAAGGTGAAAACACCCATGTAACTACCACTTATATCAAGCTATAGAACTGTGATGTCCATGTGGCTAATGAGCTGCTTAAAATGTGGCTAGTGCTACTGAGAAATCAGATTTTACATGTTGTTTAATTGTAATTAATTTAAATTAAAAAAAAACTGATGACTTGTTATTAGACAACTTAAAGTCTGATTGGAATAATTTGGGTATGTGAATCTACCTTTTCATCTGTAACTTTTATAAAAACCTAAATTAACATATGAATGAAGACAGGCTATGAGTGTAAAATATACAACTGATTGTATAGATAGTAGAAAATAGTGTATACTACCTCATTAATTTTTCCTACTGATTCCATGTTGGTTTAAATAAAATATATTAGAAAAGTTCATTTTATCTGTTTCTTTTTACCTTTTGTAATATGTGGCTACTAAAAATTTTTAAATATTTGTATAGATTGTATTATATTTATCTTACAGCACTGACCTAGAACTTTGCTTGCATCCTTGGGCCCCTGCCTAGCCAGTAGTAATAGTTAATTCTCTTCATTGCTGTTTAATATTTCCTTGCATATAAACACTACCATATATATTTGTTTATCTGTCCTACTGTAAATTGTCCTTTGTATTATTTCCACTTTTTTGTCCTATTTCCTGCTATTTGGTTCTAAAAGCAGTCGGCTTCTCTAACCCTTCTATGTTCCAATTTTCTGGACTTTCTCTGTCTCTACCATTTCTACTTGCAAGTTCTCCTCCAATTCTCCCTTGAGTTCAGTTCATAAATGCAGTCCACAGAAAACAACCTACACTCTTATATTCTGTTTTTTAAACTTTTCCCCAGCTCCATGGTATCTTAGGCTGCATGGTATCTTAGGCTGCAGTGACTAAATGTTTTGTCACTGCAGAGCATGAATTTTCTGCAATCCACCCTGCTAAATTGTTTCCTCTCCACTGCTACCCTATTGCAATGCCAATGCCACATATTTTAGATTTTTATTACAGCAGCAATTCCAGTCAAGGTACCATCTTCTGTTTTAGTCAGAGTATATTAACTGCTGAGAAAAAATAGCCCCTAAATTCCAGGAGATTAACATAACAAAGTTTTATTTCTTGCTCACCTTCTTTTAATTTGTATTGGTTTCTTTGTTTATGCTTTATGTTTTAGGTGTTACCTGAACACATGCATTCTTGCATGGTGGTTTTGGAGAAAGGATATTGATTACATTCCCTCAGCCTAGCTCTCCTTCCCTTACTTAAAATCTTAAATTCCAAACCTCTCCTGTGCTCTATCCAGCAGTCCAGCTCCGGCCTCTAACGCTCTGATTCGTTCATAAATCAGCTCTCCTGTCTACTTTCTAACTTCCAGTTATTTGATTAAATCACATTTCCTCTGATGGCCTATACCAATACCTCTTTCCTTTTATGTGCTTGTAGATTTTTTTACCTTTATTTTCACTAAATTCAGATTTTGGAAGGAAGAGAATATTCTTAATATATAATTTTAACAGAAGTTCTGGGTTGTTACATTTAAATTGATCCAGCAGAAGAGCTCTCTTTTTCTGGAGGCCTCATGAGTAGTAAGATCTGGTATAGAGTCAAAAAGTTGTAGAGCATTAGTTGGAATATTGATTTCACTGGGCTACCCCCCCAAAAAATGCAGTTTCCCTGTAGTTCTCTGTTCTGCCCTGGTTCTTTTCAGGCTCATTACATAGGCTAACTGCTCTGAAGCCAGACCTACCTTGGTTTTCCTCTAATAGAGCTCAGGTTTTATTGTCTTCTCAAAAGTGGGGTTTACATTATATTTTAATTTGGAGGCTAGTCATAAGCCATTCTCTGTCTCTTTGTCACTCTCATCAAAGTATTATAAGCTCATTTATTTTTGGTGTATTAATAATTGATTTTATTGTAGAAATATTCTAAAATCTCAATAATTAAAATATGATCCACAGTTTCAGTTGATGGTAGTTTAATAGGAAGTGCTACCAAATAGTTAATAAACAGGGAGTTTTTACTTAAGAGACCAAATCTTGTTTTATCTATTCTACACTAGAGAATAAGTTTTGGCATCAGTTCTTCTAGCTAGCACTTACTGGATGTGAGATACTTGTCTAAGAGTTTTACATGCATTATCTTGTTTAATCCTCTCATGGTCCTATACAGTAAAAAGATTCATTACCTCCAATTTCCAGATGATAATATTGGGTATTAGAGAGCACACTCTAGTGTCCCATGACTAGCAAGTATTAAAGCCAGGGTTTAAAACCAGGGCTTCTGCTCCAGAGTCCACACATCTACTTGCTATGACAGATTTGCAAATAGAGATATACGTGCTTGCTGGGTCATTTCCCCCAGGGCAGACAGCTGCTTATGAGGCTTCTGCCAAGTATGAGAACATTACTTTTTCTATTCTAAAGATCTTTGGTGTTTTTAAAAAATATTGTCCTGGTTAGTAAAACTCCACTGACTGTTTTGGGGACCCTAATTACATGTCTCCTTGCATATCAGGTAAAAAATAACTGGTGAAAGAACAGCCCACTGCATTCCCAGGGGTATAATGTGAAAACGGGTGAATCCAAGTTCAGTTCCCAGGTATCATCCCTTGGCAAGCCTAAGCTTCAGACCTGTCTGAGGTCCATTCCTACATAAGCAATAAACTGAAGGTAATCATATGAAATGTTTTTGCTCAATTTTAGCTTAAGGCTGTTACCAGCCAAGGCTCTAAACCCAAACCCTGCTGTCTCTTTTATAGAACAGAAGATTAGGATTCTTGGTAAATTTTGAGATCCAATCTAAATTTACTCCTCGACATTATCTTATGATTTTTGAATTAATTTTTTTTTATTTTTAAAGAAGCTTTATATTACATAAATGTTACATAAAAATTATAGGGGATCCCCATATGCCCAGCTCCCTCCTCCTCCCACACTTTCCCACATCAGCAACATCCCTCATTAGTGTGCTACATTTCTTACAATTGATGAACACATATTGAAGCACTGCTACTAACCATGGACTACAGTTTACATTATAGTTTACACTCTGTCCCTCACAATTTTTAAGTTATGATAAAATATACAATGGCCTGTACCTGTCACTGCAATGCCATGAAAGACAACTTCAATGTTCTGAAAATTCCCCCATATTACAACTATTCTTCCCTCTCCCACCCCTCAGAACTTCTGGTGGCCACTGCCTTTACATCAATGATAAGAGTTCTTCCATTGCTAGAATAATAATAAGTCTATGTAAAATAATAATAAGTCTACTTTAGTCCATTGCTCATTCCCCAATCTTGAGGATTTGGGGATGGTGATGCCCACTCTGCTTCTAATTGAGAGGGAGCTTAGATCCCATGGGGCAGATGGATGGAACTATCTTGCTTGCAGTTGCAGACTCTCTCTGTTCCTTGGGATGGGCGTTGTCCATCATCATCTCCTTGTTAGTTGTCCTGGGTGAGTCCAATGAACTGGAGAGTAGGTGGTGCAACTCTGCTGAAATTCAGGGCTCATCTGGCACATGGACGGATCAAAGATTTAAGTCTCTGGGATATATATTTATCAAGTATAGTGCTAATTATAGGTTCAAATAAGAGATACAGAAGAGCCATGTGTAGAGAACTTATAAATGAGTCTAACTCTGTAACACTGGGGAGAATAAATTTCAATGTAAGGCCCACTGGCAGGGTGCCTAATTCCTGAGCTGTCTGTCCTGCTTACTGTTTCCAGATGTCTCTAGAGCCCTCAGGAGCCCCGCTTTTTGAGGCACTGTTTATTGTGGCAGTCAAGTCATATGATTTTTAAAGAGAACTTTTTCACCATGTGATTCAATGTTATTGAAAGCCCTATGTGGGCATCACCTAAAATCAACCAGAGTGCATCTGCCTGTCATATTTTACACATTAGGAAACTCCACTCACCTATACTGCCTCCTAGATCACCTAAACCATTGGTCAATACAGTTAGATACTCTAGCAAACTGATTTGGTTACCAAGTGTTGTTGTTGTGTCATTTACGTACAGTAAAAATTGACATTTTTTTGCATGTTACAGCTCTATGAGTTTTAACATACATGTAAAGATGTGTAACCACCATCACAATCAGGACACAGAACAGTTTCATCACCCCAAAAACCGGGCTTATGATGCCTCTTTGTGACCCCCTTTCCCCTAATGCTTGGCCACTACTGATCTGTTTTCTGTGCCTGTAGTGTTTCCTTTTCCAGAATGTTGTATAAATGAAATTTTAAGACTGACTTCTTCAACTCAGTATAACACCTTGGCTATTCACCCATATTGTTGTGTGTATCTATAAGCTATTCCTTTGCATTGCTAAATAGTCTTCTATCGTATGGATGTACCAGTCTGTCAATACTTAGTAGAGTGGGATTGCTGGGTCATGGGGTAAGAGTATGTTTAATTTTATGAGAAACCCCAATTTGTTTTTAGAGTTGCTATACCATTTTGCATTCCCAGCAGTATATGAGAGTTCCAGTTGTTCTCCATCCTCACCGGATTTTGGTATTGTTATTCATACATTCATTTAAAAATTTAGCCATTATAATAAGTATGTGTGGCAACTCATTGTGTGGTTTTAATGAACGTTTCCTTAATGGCTAGAAAGGTTGAACATCTTTGTGCTTATATATTCTTTGGGAAAGTGTTTCTTCAAATCTTTTGCCCACATTTTATTGGGCTGTTTGTTTTCTTATTCTAGAATTCAAAGAATTCTTTAAATATTCTGAATACAAATTCTTAGTTAGACAAATAATTTGCAAACATTTTCTCCTGTGTGCTTGTCTTTTCATTGTTTACCTGTGTCTTTAGAAGAGCAAAAATCTTTAATCTTGTGAAGTCCAATTTATTAATTTTTCCTATTATTGTTCATGCTTTTGTTGTTGTTGTATTTAAGAATTCTTTGCCTAACACAAATATGTAAAGGTTTTCTCCTATGTTTTCTTCTTTAAAATTTAACATTTTATCTTTTACATTTAATTCTATGATCCACTTTGTCTTTTAAAAAAAATATATGGTATGAGGTTTGTGTTGAGGTTTTTTTTTTTCTTTAGCATTTGACTGTCCAATTGTCCCATTACCATTTAATGAAAAGATTATCCTTCCTCCATTGAATTATGTGGTTTTCTCTTCAGTTTCACTGATCTCTGTGTCTATCCCTTCACCAATACCACACTTTCTTGGTTACTATAGCTTTATAGTAAGACTTGAAATTGAGTAGTTTGTTTCTTCCAACTTTATTCTTCTTTTTGAAATTGTTTTGCTTATTCTAGTTCCTTTATTGGAATCAGCTTGTCTACACACTTGACTCAAGAACTCAAATCTCCATTTCTTTTGATTTGCAGTGATCATTTCTCACCATTAACTATCTTATTATCCAGAGTTCCCAAATGGAGACTCCAGCTTAAATTACAGTCTTGCTTTTGGCTGCCCTATATCTAGTACCAAAAAAATCTAATTGTTTATTTCCTTAAAATATCTATGAAGATCATCTGTCAAGATCTATCTCAGAAAAGAGAAATTCTCCAAAAGTCACTTGGTGTTTGACACTAAGGTATATGAAATTGGATTTTCAACTTCAGATCTGCTTGTTTTCTAAAAGGTTTAGACAGAGGGAAGTGAAAGTATTAGTATAAATCAAGACTTAAATTAACTGTGTATTTCAGCTACCCAAATTATCAATATCTATTTTAGTAATTGTTGATGAATAATTGCTTATTTAATCAATTTATTGAGAAAGATCAATGCTGAGGGCTTTTGTTGTTGTCCTTGTTGTTCTTTGGTAGCCATTATTGATACACATCAAAGGTGGCAAATGCATCGTTTGGTCAGGAATTCCATGCTTGTGGTTGTGAGAGATTGTACTTCCACAGTCCATCCAACCTCATTTAAGGAAATGAAGAGAAATGTCTGTTTTTTTAAGTTTAGTTTTAATTTTTTGTTGCTTATGCTTCTTTGGGGACGTGTTATAAGTCCCATCCTGAATTCATTTTAGTACCTGCTTTACATATTACCAGCATACGCATTAAGGGTAAAAGCATCAACGTGATAACCAAAGCTTGTAAATACATCATTGTCACACACTCTAAAGCTGGCCTGAGTATGGTCTGATCTCAACTTTTATTTAAAAAATTGGTGCACTAAAGGTTATATAGTAGTATAATTTAGTATTCTCAGTATTTCAGAGAAGTTCCAGATTTTAGAAAATCCACATTGTCTATATGGTTGTCCTAATCTTCAAGATTGGATATACAGACATATTTGCTTAGAAAGTAGAAAAGCCAATACAGGAATGACTTATCTCTGGATTTCCTCTGAAGGTAAGCTCTTCGGGGCTGTGAGCATGATAATCTTGGGTTGAGCTGCTAAAGCTAAGTACAAAAGTGTCCTTTTATATTGCTCAACTAAATTGTTTCCACAACAATTGCTTTAATGGAAGGACAATTTCAATTCTTGTGAGCTATACTGGCTAGATAATACGAGTCAGAAAATTGGCTATAAAATGCATATAATTTTATTTCCTACTACATCTTCCTCTAAAATTTTCTCTCCTGGAACCTTTACTATCTAATTTATTAAGTACACTTGGAAGGTCTTAGCCTATTATCTGACTAGAGAACTAGTTTATAGTTTAAGAATTTGAAAGAATTTACATAGTTCCATTAAGATTTGCAATCAAGTTAGACCAGAGTTTCTCAACCATGGCAATAATGACATTTCAGGCTAGGTGAGTCTTTGTTGTGTGGGGCTGTCCTATGCATTAAAGAATGTAGCATCCCTGGCCACTTCTCACTGGACACCAGTAGCACACTCTTAGCCCAGCTGTGACCGTCAAAACGTTCTCCAGACATTTCCAGGTGTCCTTGGGGGTAGAGGGCATAATTTCTTCCCAGGTGAGGACCACTGAACTAGACAAATGGTAGTGCTAAGTCATAAATTTCTATATTTGTGCAGTGTATATGACTTCAATTTGGAAACAAAGTTTGTTAAACTAAAAATAAAAAATCAAGTTTTAGTGAAATGATATTAAAATTGGTTCAATGAAGGTGAGTTAAAATGCATTAACATTTTTATTAAATGATGTATTAAAATATTCCAATGACATATAATATCCTGAGTCTGGCCTATTAAAAAGCAGTTGTTCGTGGAATTGGATGAATTTATTTTAGAATCATGTATCTTCATATTTAGTGTCACAATTATTTTTTCTTTTAGGAGGTAGCAGGGATTGAATCCAGGACTTTGTACATGTGAAGCTGATGCTCAGCCACTGAGCTACACCCACTCCCTTTTAGTGTTGCAATTTATGCAATTCATTTGTGAAATGAATCTATCCTTCTGGTTATTTTAAATCAAGGGTTCTTAACCTTTTTTTTTTTTTTTAACAAATCAATTTTACTGATATGTATTAATAAACATACAATTTATCCAAAGTGTACAATCAATGGTATTTTCTATAATCACATAATTGTACATTCATCACTTCAATCATTATTAGAGAATTTTCATTATTTCAGTAATAATAATAAACAAAAAACAGACAAACAAGAAAATTCCTCACCTCTCAATATCTCAATGCTTCCCCTACTGTACATAGCTGCTGTTTCTGGCTATTCTATCCAAAGTGTACAATCAATGGCTTTTAGTACAATCACCATGTTGTACATTCATCATCTCAAAAATCTTAGAACAATTCCATTACTCCAAAAAGAAAGACTCCACACCCTTTAGCATTCCTTCCTCAGATCTACATAACCACTAATTTCATTTCATCTTTGTAAATTTATTTATATTTACATTTTATAGAATGGAATCATACAATATGTAGTACTCTGTGTCTGGTCTCCTTCACTTAGAATAATGTGGTTGTTTTTTTGTTTTGTTTTTTTTTGTCTGGTATTAACATTTTGTACTATTAACTTACATTTGTTCAGCTTCAAAGAAAAACAGTCTTATATATGCAATTCTACCCATATTCATATTTCATATAATATATTCAGTTCATATTAGGACAATCATACACTATTTGTGCCTTTGTGTCTGGCTTGCTTCTCTCAACATAATGTCCTCAAAGTTCATCCATGTTGTCATATATTTCATGACTTCATTTCTTCTTACCACTGCATAACATTCCATCGTGTGTAAACTCCACAGTTTGTTTATCCATTCATCAGTTGATGGATACCTGGGTTGTTTCCAACTTTTGGCTATCGTGAGTAACACAGCTATGAACATCGGTGTGCAGGTATCTATTCGTGTCACCGCTATAAGGTCTTCTGGGTATATACCTAGCAATATTATTGCCAGGTCCCATAGCAAGTCTATATTTAATTTCCTTAGGAACTGCCAAACAGTCCTCCACAGTGGCTGTACCATTCTACATTCCCACCAACAGTAAATAAGCATTCCTCTCTTCACATCCTGTCCAACATTTACAGTTTTCTGACTTTTTAATAGCAGCCAGTCTAAGAGGTGTGAAATGATATCTCAATATAGTTTTGCTTTGCATTTCCCTAATCGCTAGTGATGAACATTTTTTCATGTGTTTCTTTGCTAATTGTATTTATTCTTTGGACAGTTGTCTTTTCAAGTCTTTTGCCCATTTTTTTTTTTTTTTTTTTTTTTTACCAGGAGGTCCTAGGGATCGAACACTGGTCCCTCCATATGGTAGACAGATGCCAAATCTCTTGAGCCACATTTTGTCCATTTTTTAATTGGATACTTTTTCTTTTTATTGTTGAGTTGTATGATCTCCTTATATATCATGGATATTAAACCCTTATCAGATATGTGATTTTTGCCAAATATTTTCTCTCATTGTGTGGCTGCCTTTCACCCTTTTGACAAAGTCCTTTGAGGTACAAAAGTGTTGAATTTTGAGGAGATCCCATTTATCTATTTTTTCTTTTGTTGCTTGTGCTTTGGGTGTAAGGTTTAAGAAACTACCACCTACCACAAGATATTGGTGACGTTTTTCTACATTTTCTTCTAGAAGTTTTATGGTTGTTGTTTTTATATTTAAATCCTTGATCCATTTTGAGTTAATTTTTGTGTAAGTGTGAAATAAGGGTCTTCTTTCTTTCTTTTGGATATGGCTATCCAGTTCTCCCATCACCATTTATTGACTAGACCGTTCTGGCCTGGCTGGGTGGGCTTAACAGCCTTGTCAAAAATCGCTTGACTGTAGATGTGAGGGTTAATTTCTGAGTTCTCGATTTGGTTCCACTGGTCAATCTGTCTGTCTTTATGCCAGTACCATGCTGTTTTTACCACTGTAGTTAAGTAATATGCTTTAAAGTGAGGAAGTGAGAGTCTTTCAACTTAGTTCTTTTTTAAGACATTTTTGGCTATTTGGAGCCCCTTACCCCTCCAAATAAGTCTGATTATTGGCTTTTAGATTTCTGCAGAAAGGCTGTTGGGATTTTTATTGGGATTGTGTTGAATCTGTAAATCAGTTTGGGTAGAACTGACATCTTAATGATATTTAGTCTTCCAATCCATGAACATAGAATGTCCTTCTATTTATTTAAGTCTTCTTCAGTATCTTTTAAGAAATGTTTTGTAGTTTTCTGAATACAGGTCTTTTATGTCCTTGGTTAAGTTTATTCCTACATATTTGATTGTTTTAGTCACTATTATAAATGGAATTTTTCTTCTGATTTCCTCCTCAGATTGCACATCAGTAGTGTATAGAAACAGCATTGATTTTTAAATATTAATCTTGTATCCCGCCACTTTGCTGAACTCGTCTATTAATTCTAGTAGCTTTTTTGTGGATGTTTCAGGATTTTCTAGATATAGGATCATGTCATCAGCAAATAGTGAAAGTTTTACTTCTTTCCTTCCTATTTGGGTGCCTTTTCTTTCTTTGTCTAGCCTGATTGCTCTAGCTAGAACTTCTAGCACAATATTGAATAATAATGGTGACAGTGGGCATCCTTGTCTTGTTCCTGATCTCAGTGGGAAAGCTTTCAGTCTTTCACCATTGAGTGAAATGCTGGCTGTAGGTTTTCATATATGCACTTAACCATATTGAGAAAGCTTCCTTCTATTCCTACCTTTTGGTGTGCTTTTATTATAGAAAGGATTCTGTATTTTGTCACATGCTTTTTCTGCATCAATTGGGAGGATCATGTGATTTTTGTTCTTCAGTTTATCAATGTAGTTTATTACACTAATTGATTTTCTTGTGTTGAACCACCTTTGCATGCCTGGAAAAAACCCACTTGATCATGGTGTATAATTCTTTTAATGTGCTTTTGGATTCTATTTGCAAGTATTTTGTTGAGGATTTTTAGATCTATATTCAATATATAGAGATATTGGTCTGTAATTTTCTCTTTTTTGTAGTGTCTTTATCTGGTTTTGGTATTAAGGTGATGTTGGCTTCATTAAATGAGTTTGGTAGCACACTTTCCTGTTCAATTTTTTGGAAGAACTTGAGCAAGATCAGTATTAGTTATCTTTGAATGATTGGTATAATTCACCTGTGAAGCTGTCTGGTCCTGGGGCTTTTCATCTTTGGAAGGTTTTTGATGACACTTTCAATCTCTTCCTTTGTGATTAGTATGTTGAGGTCTTCTATTTCTTCTAAAGTCAGTGTAGGTGGTTCATGTTTATCCAGGAATTTGTCCATCTCATCTACATTGTCTAGCTTGTTGGCATACAGTTGTTCATAGTGTCGTCTTATGATCTCTCTTATTTCTTTGGGGTCAGTTGTATTGTCCCTCCTCTCATTTCTGATTTTATTTATGTGTCTCATCTCTTTTTTTCTATGTCAGTCTAGCTAAAGGTTTGTCAATTTTGTTGATCTCCTCAAAGAACCAAATTTTGGTTTTGTTCATTCTCACTATTGTTTTTTTTTTTTTGTTGTTGTTGTTGTTCTCAATTTCATTTATTTCTGCTCTGATCTTTACTATTTCTTTCCTTCGGTTTGGTTTGGGATTAGTTTGCTGTTCTTTTTCTAGTTCCTCCAGGTTTGCAGTTAGATGATCAATTTTAGCTCATTCTTTTTTAATGTAAACATTGAGGGCTATAAATTTCCCTCCCGGCACTGCTCTTGCAGTGTCCCATAGATTTTGATATGTTGTGTTCTCATTTTCATTCATCTCAAGATATTTGCTGAATTCTCTTGCAATTTCTTTGACCCACTGTTTAAGAGTGTGTTGTTTAATCTCCATATATTTATGAATTTTCCCTTTTTCTGTCCATTATTGATTTCCAGCTTCATTCCATTATGATCAGAGAAAGTGTTTTCTATAATTTCAATCTTTTTAAATTTGTTGAGACTTGTCTTGTGACCCAACATATGGTCTATCTTGGAGACGGATCCACAAGCCCTTGAAAAGAATGTATATTCTCCTGTTTTGGGGTGCAATGCTCTATAGATGTCTGTTAGGTCTAGTTCATTTACCATATTATTCAAGTTCTCCATTTCTTTATTTATCCTCTGTCCAGATGTTTTATCCAACACTGAAAGTGGTGTATTGAAGTCTCCCACTATTATTGCAGAGATATCTATTTCTCCCTTCTACTTTGCCACTGAGATTAGGTGCATAAATATTTAGAATAGTCATTTCTTCTTGTTAAATTTCCCTTTTATTAATATATAATGACCTTCTTCATCCCTTATAACAATTTTGCATTTAAAATCTATTTTGTCTGATATTAGTATTGCTACTCCAGCTCTTCTTTGGTTACTATTTGCATGAAATATCTTTTTCTAACCCTTCTCTTTTAACCTAGTTGTATCCTTATGTCTGAGGTGAGTCTCTTCCAGACAACATATAGGTGGCTCATATTTTTTAATCCATTCTATCAGTCTGTGTCTTTTGACTGGGGAGTTCAAGCCATTAACATTTGATGTTATAACTGTAAAGATATTACTTACTTCATCCATTTTGACCTTTGGCTTTCTGTTGTAATATCATAGTATAGTCTATCTTTTTACCCTTTCTAATATTCTTCATTTCTACACTCTTCTCCAAGTATCTCACCCTTGTTTTTTCCTTTCAGGCTACAGCACTCCCTTTAGTATCTCTTGTAATTCTAGTTTTTGAGTAACATATTCTATCGATTTTTGTTTGTCTCTGAAGACTTTGAACTCCCCTTCATTTTTGAAAGACAGCTTTGCTGGAGACAGAATTCTTGTTTGGCAGTTTTTCTCTTTCAATACCTTAAATACATCATACCACTTTCTTCTCTCCTCCATGGTTTCTGATGAGAGGTCAGCACTTGATCTTATCAAATTTCTCTTGTATGTGATGCTTTTCTTTTGCTGTGTTCAAAATCTTCTCTTTATCCCTGATATTTGTCATTCTGAATAATAGGTGTTTCGGGGTAGGTTTGTTGGTGTTTATTCTGTTTGGGGTGCATTGTCCTTCTTGGATATTGATATTTATGTCTTTCATAAGGGTAGGGAAGTTTTTAGTGATTATTTCCTCAAGTATTTTTTCTGCCCCTTTTCCATTTTCTCCTCCTACTGGGACTCTGATAAAGAGTATGCTTTGGCATTTTGTGTTGTCATTCAATTCCCTGAGACCCTGCTCCATTTTTTTCCCATTATCTTCTCTTTCTGTTATCCTGTCTTTTCCAGTTCAGATGTTCTGTCTTCAAAATAACTAATTCTGTCTTCAAGCAGTTCAAATCTGCTCTTATGTGCCTCTAATGTGTTTTAATCTCATCCATCATGTCTTTCATTCCCATAAGGTCAGTTACTTTTCTTTGCAGACTTTCAAATTTTTATTTATGTTCACCCAGTGTCTTCTTAATATCTTTTATCTCTTTAGTCATATTTTCTTTCAATTCTTTAAAATGATTTAGGAGAATTGTGTGATTATCATTGATTAATTGTCTTAAATCCTGAATCTCATCAGGATATTTGATTTGTTCTTTTGTCTGGGCCATTTCTTCCTGTTTCCTAGTATGGCTTGTAATTTTTTGCTGATGTCTAAGCATCTGATATATTGATGCATTTACTCTGATGTCCAATTTCTCTCTCTTGCCTTTTGTTATTGTTTCACAGTTCTTTAATATTTTTGGTTCAACTTATTCTAAGTCTTTAAAATTGCAGAGCTTAAGTTACCAAATTCATGCCAGGAACTGACTAATGGGGCATGGAGTTTCTGCCAGGGGAGAAAGAGAGCTCTAAAAGCAGTTTCTGTCTGTGTAATTTCCAGACTGGTCAGCAGATGGCACTCGTTGGCGCACCTTTCCTCGCAGGTGTATCTCTTAGGTTTTCCTTTGTTTTCATCTGGCCACAGTTGAGATTCAAAGTGGGCCCCGCTGGCTGAATTCACTGAAGAAAAGCCCCCCGACTCACCCTCCCTTTCCCCTTGTAACAGCTGGCAGGAAGGAAGTTGTCTGCTCTTCTCTCAGTCAGCTGCAATGAGCCAGGGGTTTTACCCTGCTTAATATCTCAGGTGTGGGGAGGGAAGCCCTTCACAGAGGCTGGGAGGCTTAGTAACTCACAGTTTGTTGTTTTGGCTTCTTCATCTCTCTGTCCCTCACTCTCCTGGGAGTTGTGAAGCACTGTCCTGGTCTGATGACCACCAAAGCAGGTCCCCCAGGCAGCCTTTGACTCTATTGCTGTTGTTTTCATGAGAGCTGAGTCTTATCTGCCTAATAAGACAGCATGTTCCCACAATTCCCTCTTAACCTTTTTGTTCCATGGACTCCTTACTAAGTCCACACTATACTGTATATTATTTAATAAATATATCACACCCACACCAACATGTCCCCACAAGAATAATGTTTTTTTGAATTTTTATTCAAGCTCACAGACCTCTTGTTAAGAACCGCCATTTTAAACTCATTTACATTCTACCTATCCAAGTAGGAGATCTTTAATAACTGTTGTGTACTGTTTTTTTTTACTGTTTTACTTTGTTCCTCTTCCTATGAGAGATTAGTGACTAGAAACCTAATTCTAAAAATTTCCTCCCCTCTCTACCATGTGTTATGTGAAGTTAGCTTTATTTTAGACGTTAATGGACAATAAAATTATTCACTTAAAATAGTCACTCAAATTTCTTTCATTCATGTTAAAACTATGTAAGATTCAAGGGTATGATTTTGAAATATGCAATAGCATGATTTGTTTCATGATAATTTTTATCAGGAAGTAAAATATAATTGAAACACTACCATTTAAGTTACATATTGTAATATTTTTACTCCCAGGCAACCCCCAGGTAATTTAGTAATAATAAAAGATGTTTTCATAACTTCAGAAAGTGTTTATTGTAAAACAATTTAATTATACTTAAAAGTATAAAATTTCAATCAGTTCTTTTTAACAGTGGGCTTATTAAAACACTATGGGAGGCCTGATGATAAAATGAAACATTTATTATACAAAATCTCCAGCTTAAAATGCTCACTTCTTTCCTTAGAAAATCATTGTTAACAGAAGTGTAAATAATATGTTTACAGTTTAAAGCAACATTTACTACTAAGTAAGATAATTCATCTTTTCCCCATTTCTGAAGGTGATTTTTTACCACAGTATTTAGATGCACTGACATATAGCAGGGGCTACAAGTAATTGTACTTACTAGCTTCATATTTCCTAAAAATAATAAAAGCAAATACCCAGGAAATGAATATAATCGTTAATTCCACTTTATCTTAAAAGAGTAATATCAACTAACTGCATTCTTTCTTTATGGGTACAGCATTCACCAGAGAAGTCTGCAGTGGTGGCCAGGAATGATGATAAATTATGATCAGGCTGCTAAGCTTTGAGACTAGTGGCCAAGGAAGATATAAAACCACAGGTACGTTATGAGTGGGATGGTTTGGAGGAAGTACTGCCTATAGGATGGTGGAAACCGGAAATGTCTGTAAATAGGACAGGTTAGGGGTTCTGAAATGTTTGTGTATATTTTTGATGCACTTTGAAATACTACAAATTTTGGTAGTATTTTGAAGGGATTAGCAGACTTAAGCAAAAGTAAATTTACCCCAGAGTTGACAACATCCTCATTTACAGCATACAAGGTCTTACAGTACAATAGACCATTTTCTTTGTCTTTCAGCATTCATTGCTTGTTTGGGTAAAACTACTTGCTGCCCTCACACTGCTCTCTCATATATGCCGATGGCAAAATTCATTAATGTTTCAGGAAGCAGGGGATCCTTCTTTGCCATTTGCAAGGCACTGCCGTTGTTTCTTGCCCCTTAACCCACAGCCAACTGCATCCAACTCTACACCATGTCTCTTGATTTATTCTGTGCAATATTCTGGCTGGCATTGTCCTGTACTCAGTGTAAGCAAACATACTGTTTATATTTTCCTTATATTTAGCAGCACACCTTTGAAGGAGTTATGGAAAACTATTGGGTCATATTATAAAGCAAGGGTCATGGCACCCCTGGGTCATATTATAAAGCTACAACTGCCTTGTCTTGTCAGTCATTAGTGAACATGGGTCAGTCCTCACACCACCAGCCCTAGCAAGTGGCAGACATTACTGCTCAGTCCCATAACTCATGTCCCCGCAGCACTCAGACTCAGAGCCCTTCATAAAATAGCTCTCACTACTCATTTATTAAGTCGGGACTAGTGTTGAAACCTCTGTGTCAGTCTAATTCCAATTTTCTGTCTGTCACTAAGTTGTGTGACCTTGAGCCCATTCTGCATCTTGGTCTTAACTTCTTCTGTAAAATAAAAGAAGGCTCAGTTTTCAATTCTATTATCATGAGACTGACTGAAGGAACAAGGACGAAATATATAAAACTTGAGATTTCTTCCAATTCAGAATTCTACCGTGAAAAACATGTAATATTAGATTGCTTGTAAAACTTGAATACATCATTGCTAATTGCTTATTTGTGAACAGATTATATTAATCCAGGGTATTAGAGTTCTTGTAAAATATTTATAACAATTCTATTTATACAGAAAACTCAGATTACAGCCCAGAAATTATTCATTGTTGCTGATTTGGAATAAACACAGTGTTTTTAAAAGAACACAACATTTTTCAGCATTCCTTTCTAAAAAATGTTCAAGTCTTTGTAATTAAATATAGGTTTCAATTACATTGTTTTTTAGCACTTGGAGTTCACATGAGAGCAATCTTACTAAAATCCACTTAACATATGGAGCTGCAGCTGTTACATAAAAATGAACCAAAGAAAGCTTTGATGTTCTCATAAGTCCTAGGTATAGTGACTAAACACCAAATTAAGGTATATAATCGACTTTCGGTTATGCACTATTGGAAAAAACTATCATTGGTAGCATTGAATTACTCAAGTACTTTCTTTAGAGATTACTATATTTTTTCAAGGGGGAGCGGAAGTGCAGTTATTAGACACTGTAAAAATACAGCCTGTGGAATCATAATGCCTTGATGCAGGTATAGTTCTACCACTTCCTGTGTGACCTCCGGCTAGTTACAGAACATCTCTGGGCCTTCGTTTCCATATGTGTGGTACAGGGATAATGGCACCTATCACATAGGGTTCTTATGCAGTTTATTTGGATAATATATTTATAATGCCTATAACATTGTCAGTCAAGTAGTAATGGCCCAGTAAATTATTACTATTATTAATAATAAATAAAATGTTCTGGTTTGTTAGGTGTCCCTTGCTATGGGACCAAAGCTCAATGGCCCAAAGCAATAGACCATTGTATAATTCTATAGTTTCAGATTTCTCCTAGGCCACTTACTAAATTTTCACATCCACTTCAGTGCTTTCAGGGCTGTTCACACATGTGGGTTGATTTCAGAGGGCTTTGAAGCAAATCCAGGCTTCAGAGTTTTGCCCATAGGTTGTTATGATGCCATAAGCTGGTTAAGAGCTACCTCAGAATCAGTCTGAACAATTATGTTGTAGAGGATACTGACATCCCCAAGATAGGGAAATGAAGAGGAAGCCACTGCCCTTCCATTTTCTTTGTGGATTTTAAGCTCTCAGTTCCAGTAGATACCACAGTGATGATGGTTAGGAGACAAAGAGGTTCCCCTTCCTGAGCCCCACTTCTGCTGGTTACAGGCTTCCTGCAGTGCAGCCTTCCCTTTCTCAACCACCAACAGGAGCTCTGCAAATTGGACCTGTCCTGTCTTTCCACAGTAGGACTGGATAACCTTCTCCTCCAAAAGACTCTCTTTGTTCCAATTGACTATCATTAGGCCCAATTCAGGAATGTTCAGATAATGACTAGTCTCTGAGCCAGGCCCTTACTCTCTGTGGTGGTCTTCAAGGCCCAGGCCCTGCTCTCAGTTCCGCATCGTTACGAGAAGACAGGAGATGGTGGCTTGTAAGCAGTGGACCCAAATCGTGGCTGCCCCAATACGCAAGCTGCACACCAGACCAATAAGAACAAGAAACACTGGGAATGAACCAGGACATCGGGATTATTTTAATTTCCCCAGGTGTTTCCCTTGAGCAGCCAAGGCTAAAAAACACTTAAGAGTTTAGACCCCTGCTACTCAAAGTGTGATCCCAGCATATCTATGACCCTGGAGGGAGCTTGTTAGAAATGTATAATCTCAGGTGGGCCTTGAGCCTACTGAGTCATAATCAGCATTTTAGCAAGATGCCCTGGTGATCATAGACATGGTTTGAGAAGCTTAGGTTTAGAAATCACTACAATTTAGTGGTTCTCAACCTACTATCACATTAAATCACCCAAGCAGCATTAAAAATACACAATTCTGGCCTTTCCCCAGCCTTTCTGATTCATTGTTCCGGAGGAAGGCCCTTGCATGGGGATTTCAAAAATGGTTCTCAGTGATTATAATGGGTAGCCAAGGTTGAAAACTACTGCAACTAAACTGTGCTACATCACTTTACTTTATGAACAGATTTTCTTAGCACAATTAAATTCAGTAATACAGTAGGTTAAAAAAAAAAAAAAAAAAAAAGAGTGAAAACACAGACAATGTTTTTCCCCTTAAATCGTTTCAAAATAAACGTCAGTGAAATGATTTATCCCAAGCCCTTCAGTTATCTTTCCCTAAAAGTGTAAAAGGCATTTTAACTATTATCTCACTCATTAATGTATGCTGGACAGTAATGAATAATAATGTGTTTTGCCCTTAAGCCACACTAAATATCTTTAGTAAAAAATAACGTACAGTTTTGTTTGCTAAATAATGGTAATGGTGGGTCCCATGATTAGGGCTCCAAAATAAATGGTTGGGTTACCTAACATGATAATAAATTAAGATTCTATTTTACTCAGTAAAACTCATAGTTTATAATTGGAGCAGAGGCTCAAACGCACTCTGTACAATTTCTTCCTTCTAAATTCATTTCCTGCCCTCACACTGAAAAGACATTGCCGGTCTTTTATGTATCATACTATATCTTCATTCATTCATGCAAGAATATATTTATTAAAGTACTGTAATATATGTAATGGGGATGGCATATAAAGAGAGTTAAGGCAGTGAAGCCCAAGGCAGAATTGGTGGGGATGTTCCCCAAGGGAGGGAGTGTACTAGCAAAGCTATATTCTGCAGGCAGTGAATAGAGCAATCCAGCTGCGAATAGGCAAGTAATGGGGCATAAAGATAAAAAGGCTGGTTGAATCTAGATTGTTTAGCATTTAAGGTATTTAGCCTTTATTAAGAGATACAGTGAATATCACTGAAGCAGGAATGTGACGAGACCAATGGTTTAGGAGGATTAAGGCCATAAAGGAGATTCAGGATACTGAGGTCTCAATCTCCTAAGGTTATATCTTCCTTTGTTTCAAAAGTCAAAACAGTTGGAGGTCCTTCCTCATCCACTGTCCTTGCCTTAAACCTGGAATCTACTTCCAAGGGTTAGATGACCTGACCTCCCATTGCAAAGGTGATGACGTTGATGATATCCAATTATAACCTTCCTTTTGTCATTTAAGCCACTGAGAAATTTTCTGTTCTATTAGAATCTTTTAAAAGTAGCAAGCAAGTATAAGTCACCTTTCCTTCTCCAGTCTCCCTTCCTTCCCCCCATACAAATGCAATTTAGAAGAACATTTTTGGACCTTATTGCAACATTTATTAATTATCTCTTGAATGGGACAGAGTCTTCCGGTACTGTGTTCTATGTTACAGTTGTTTGACAGTTGTCAAATCCATTTCTTCTTAGGAGATGGAATTGCACCATGGATAATGGTAAAAAAAAAAAAAAATCCATTGACCTGCAATCAGAGTTATGTAAAGGCCACTTGAAATAGAGGGATGGACCAAGCATACAGTTGGGGGAATTAGGTTTCTTATGTGAAGGAACAGCTCATTTTCTGAGACATAGGAGAAATAAAGGAAAATAAGTAAAGATATGAAGATTGTGTTCCAAGCTGAGGTAGCTTATATTTGATCACTTTAATCACATCAAGTAGAATAAGGTCATTTGAAAAAGAAGAACTTGAGAATGCTTTTGAGGACTTGAAAACAGTTGAAAATATTTTTAATGTAAAAAGAAAGCAACAAGTGCTAAAGGAAAGAATAGGTAGGTAGCAGAGAGGTCCCAGATGACAGTAGAGAGAATGCCTTTGGGGTGAACCGTGTATGAATATTTACATAACTCTCCAGCACCACTCTCTTCTAGCTGGAACAAACTGCTGGTGGGATTGTTCTGGAGTTTTCAAGAAATTATCAAGCATTAACATATTATCAAGTATTAACAGCAAAATGGCATTAAAAATGGGCAAAAGACTTGACTAGACATCACTCCAAAGAATATATACAAATAGCTAGAAATCACATGAAAAGATGTTCAATATCATTAGCCATTAGAATAACTGCTGTTAAAAAAGTGGAAAACTACAATGTTGGAGAGAATGCGCAGAAATAAGAACACTTGTTCATTGCTGATAGCAATGTAAAATGGTGTAGCCACTGTGGAAGATAGTTCTGGCAATTCCTCAGAAAGTTAAGTATAGAAATACTATATGACCGAGCAATCCCATTACTGCATATATACCCAAAAGAATTGAAAGAAGGGACTTGAACATATATTTGCACACCGATGTTTATAGTGGCATTATTCACAGTTTCCAAAAGGTAGAAGCAACTCAAACATCCATCAGCCAATGAATGTGGTATATGCATACAATGAGGTATAAATGTGGTATATGCATACAATGGAATATTATTCAGCCATAAAAAGGAAAGACGTCTTGAGACATACAACAACAACATGGATGAACCTTGAAGGCATCATGTTGTGTGAAATAGGCCACACAAAAGGACAAATATTGTGTGATCTCACGGATGTGAAACAATTAGAATAAGCAAACTCACAGAGTCAGAATCTAGAATATATGTTACCAGAAGACACAATGGGGATAAGGAATGTAAAATTAAGGCTTAAAATGTACAGTGTTCCTATTTGGAAAGATGGAAAGTTTTGGTAATGGATGGTGGTGATGGTAACACAATACTGTGAACATAATTAGCAACACTAAAATATATTTCTGAATGTGGTTAAAGGGGGAAGTGTTAGGTTGTATATATGGTAACAGAATAAAAATTTTTTAAAAAGAAATCTATGGAACTATAGTGCATAAACAATGAACCCTATTTTAGTTTTGCCAAAGGGCTGCCCACACAAAGTACCAGAAATAGGTTGACTTTTATAAAGGGGATTTATTCGGGGTAAAAGCTTACAGTTTCAAGGCCAAGGTGAAAAGTCCAAATTAAGGCTCCATAAAAGGTTCTGTCTCACCAAAGTCAGCTGCCACATGTTGGAGCAAGTTGGTGGGCAATCTCTGCCTGATCTCTGCCTTCCCCTCTGGGCTGTACTGTCTTCTGGAGCTCAGCTGTGGGTAACCAGGCATAGGGATTGTCTTTTGCTGGGCCTCCTCTCTCAGTGTTGGCTGCTCTGCTTTCTACCTGAGTTCAGCTGCAAGCTCTCAGACATATGGCTCATCTCTCCCTGAGCCTCAGCTCTTTGAGCCTCTCTTTTCTCTCACATGGCAGGATCAAACATGGCAGAGCTCCCTTTTCCTGTGTGTCTCCACTTATATCATAGCCAGGAAGAGGGCAGAAACACAACCTGAGTCAAGCCTCACTGACATAGTCCAATTTGAAAGAGTCTCACACCCACAGGAATGAATTTAGTTCCCAAACATAATCTTTCTCTTTTTGTGATTCATGAAAGAATTTCAAACTGCCACAAACCCTAAGTTAAAACCATGGACTATAATTAATAGTACAGTTATAAAAATGTGCTTTCATCAATTGTAACAATTGCTCCACAACAATGTAAGGTGTTACTAATAGGGTGGTATATGGGAATCCTGTATTTTATGGATGATTGTTCTGTAAACCCACAAATTCTCTAATAAAGACAAAAATGACTTTATTCTAGGTTTCTTTCTTCCTTCTTCTACTACAGACATTCACTTACCACATTCTGATCTCCTGCCCTTGACATGTCCCTAGTCTACAAGATTTATTAGCCCATCTGGTTTTACTTCCTTCTCTGTTCAGTCTGACCCCATTGTGTATCACCTCATCTACCCTTTTGCTGAAGCTTCCAATTCACGTTAGACTATTGCCCTGCTGACAGTCTTTCATTAAAACCACAAACATGGGTTACTTCAGATATTTAACTTCTCTCTTCATTAATGCTCATAAGCTCTGTAGAGAGAAGAAAATCTATTTTAAGCTTAACTGTGCTGATATTAGATCATGTTATTACTAGTTGGACTCTGGGTGGCCTTTTTGAAAGTTCATACTTATGTGAGAAGCTTGGTCTTTATTTGTCACTATATTTGTTAAATCACTATATTTGTTAAATATATGTCCCAGAGACTTAAATCTTTGGTCTGCTTGCAACTGCAAGCAAGAAAGTTCCATCCATCTGCCCCATAGGATCTAAGCTCCCTGTCAATTAGAAGCAGAGTGGGCATCACCACCCTAAAATCCTTAAGACTGGGAAATGAACAATGGACTAAAGTAGATAATATTATTATATTATAGAATTATTATTATTCTAGCAATGAAAGAATTGATATAAAGACAGTGGCCACCAGAGGTTCTGAGGGATGGGAGAGGGAAAAATAGGTGTAATATGGGGACATTTTCAGGACTTTGGAATTGTCCTGCATGACATTGCAATGATGGATACAGGCCATTATCCATTTTGTGTTTTAGTTTGCCAAAGGGCTGCCAATGCAAAGTACTAGAAATGGGTTGGCTTTTATAATGGGAAATATATTTGGGGAAAAGCTTACAGTTCTGAGGCTGTGAAATGTTCAAATCAAGGCACCACCAGAGATGCTTTCTCACCAAAGTAAGCTGCTATTGATCCTAGCATCCTGCCACATGGCAAAAATGGCCACCAATCTCTGCCTTCCCTCCACAATCTACCATCTCCAGGAGCTTAACTGTGGCAATCAGGTATAAGGCTTGTCTCTTTCCAGGCCTCCTCTACAAGTCTTGACTGCTCCACTTTCTTCCTGAGTTCAGCTATGAACCATCAGGCACATAGCTCATCTCTTCCTGGGCCTTGGCTCCTTGAGCCTCTCGGGGCTTCTGCCTTCCTGAAGTTCTCTCTCTCACATGGCAGGATCAATAGAATATGTCGTCTCCCTTTTCCTGTGTGTATTTCTCTCTCTGTGTCTCCATTTATATCAGACCCAGCAAGAGGGTGGAGACTCAACCAGAGTCATGTCTCACTAAGGAAGTCCAGTCAAAAGGGTCTCACACCCACAGGAATGAATTAGTTAAAAAACACAATCTTTTTCTTTTGGGGGATTTGTAAAAGAATTTCAAACTGTCACATCTTGCATTCTAGATTCTTATGCATATACATCAATAAGTAGGTGATTAAACTGTTTTGGATATTTTATTGGAAAAGAGGAAAACTGTACTTCCTTAGAGTTTCCATTTTTCATTTAACTTGAAGATCTTCACACAGGTTATTGAGATATAAACCAACATATCTGTAAGCTGTACAAGCGTTGGCAATAAGAAAACTGAGAGTTGAATTTTTAAAAAAGCAATAATTCCTCAAGTGTAGCTATGCAAATTATCATAAAGAGATAAAATGATTTTCACCGTGGATGAAAAAAGACATGACACATGAGTGTAAATATCTGGTTAGTGCCATAGATAGTTGTATAACAAGAGCAGAGATAATTCAGTACATTATCATGGCATGATGACCAAAGCCATTAAGATCATCAACCAACTCCTCTTTTTATAATTTGGCTTCCAGGAGATCTCCTCTACCGAGAAAGACTGTGCTAATTGGGGAAACCCAATCATCCCACCACATGGTAGATATATTTTTATGTAAGGTAAAAGAATAAAAAATTTCAAGGTATTTTGAAACATGATAACTTCTAGGTGCATTAAAAATCAAATATCTGAGCCTGTAAAAATGTGAACCAGACGCAGAATTCCATGAACATGCAAGGGTATCACCATCCTAAAGTCTCTCTTTGTCTGAGTAATCAACAAAGTAATTATATCAATTATATCATGCATTAAACAGATATTTTACAATTGAAGACTTTGGCTTTTAGAAAAGGCAATTCAGTTTAAATTAGTTTATATATAATAATGGCTTTATTTAAGTTAATGAAATCCTTATATATGTTTTTAATATAATTTTAACCCAAATATAATTAAATTAATGTGTCAGGTTATTACAATCAATCATTAAAAATGAATATAAATGTAATCCATACTTCTTTTAAACATTTTAAGAAATTCCTTAAAGGATATAGCTTAGTGAAAAACCATTTGCTGGATTCATTCTAAATATGAAAGAAGTTTCATACAAACTATTAAAATTATTGGCAGATTTTTTTTTTTTGCAAAAATGAATCAACTTGTTTTGAGGACAGTGGCCTATGAGTATCTTTGAAAGATGTCTGTTGATGAAATTCTGTTTAAGGGAAGAATTTATTTATTAAATGTACATACTAGATGTATAAGACCCATACATATCCTATGTTATATCAAACCCAATAAAGGATGTTGAGTAGATGGTTCTAGGTTTTGAATAATTAGCATAGTCAATGATCTAACAAATTGGAATAGATCATTGTTAGCTGAGCTAGATGTTTTTATCTGCATGCTAGTGAAAAATAAAACTAGTCAAGATGGCTTTTGAAATACTATCCTAGGAGTGGTTCTGGGAGCTCAATATTCTGAAATAGATTAGAGACTTATTAAAATAGTGAAAACAGTTAAAATTGCTGTCCCAAATTGCAAAAAGGAACAAAAGTACTTGGATAATTGTAATATAAACATAATATCCATCCATTCATATTGCTTACATTTACCAAGTTCCTTCACTCCACAGAGTCAGTTTCTTCATCTTTAAAATGGGATAACTAAATTTTAACACCAGGGACAGTTATCTCTCAGTGAAGACCCCACTAGCCCCTAAAGATAAAAGAAGTCCCCCCATCCTATGCTGTACATCTTGCATACTTTTATTTTGCACTTACAATTATTAAAGGCTTTGTTACTTTAGCTGCCATGCAACACACACATGCAGACATACACGCACTCATACACACATACAGAATTTAAGTGTTTTGAAGGAAAAGGAAATGCCTTTAGGCATGTATTTCCTGAATTAAACAAAGAGACTATCTATATTATTTTTGGATTAGTAAAAAGTATTGGTTCCTCTGAGAAGTCATATGGTTAAATGAAATCCTTGATGTGAACTCATCTAACAGTACCTGATATTATCCAGTGCTCCATAAGACTTAATGTTTCTATTTCAGTTTCCAAATGGCACAGAATAACCAGGTCCCATTGCAACAAGATTTCAGGTGAAAAAATCTACAAATCAAATGAAAATAGAGGAATCATCGGCCTTAAAATGAAATGCAAAACTGTGAGAGGCAAATGAAACAGAGCTTTGGATTCCGCAGGAGATTGTAGCTGTATTAGAACTCAGAGGGGAGCCTGGGACACAGTAAATGAGAGTTAATACCATGAGCACCATCATCGCCCTCATCACCTTCACCATTGCCTGGTCTGTAACCACTTTCAACTTACCAATAAATATCTATGAAAAACACACAAAAAGACAAATACATTTATCACCACTGAGAACTGAAGATGAACCTGTGAATAACCCATTCTAAGTGTAAAGTGAGTGGTGGAGGATAGAGAACATCCTATTCAGCTCACAGGAGACTTTGGCTTCTCTTCAGGAAACAGAGAACACATGCGAAAGTGTAGGAAGATGCTTTCTAGTATTTCCAAAATCTTAATTGTGACTCAGAGACCTTACTCAGGATCTATTTAAAAAAGATGATTAAGTTCTTCTCAGGACCAGCAACTAAGTCAGAGGTACTGTAAATCTTTTATAACACATGCACAGAAAACTAGGGTCAAAACTGAAGAGGCACCATGCATTCTACGTCATGTGGTACCCACAAGTAAGCAACACTTTACAGGGGGCAGACAGGCAGTAACCTGGAACCAGGGACTGCTGGATATTTTTCCTTTTGCAGTAATCTGTTTCCTGTGCCAGGAAATGATAGGGTGGAGGTTGGGAGACTGGTGGTGCTATGTGGGTGGTAGACCAAGAAGTCACAAATATGGAAAATCACATATTGCCTACTGAAGCTGGGTATTGCCCTGGAGAAATTACATACAAATATGCTTTCTAGCAGTAGATTTGAGTAGGAAATCAAGGCTGAAAACTCACCTTTCATCCTAATATGTGTCAAATGCTTTGCCTTGTTCAAGGATAAGTAAAGAAAAAAGAACATACATGCAAAGCAAATAGGATCTATAAAGTACTTGTAGAATCTGAAAGAGGAGATAAAATAAAAGAGTAAATTTAAAAATGATAGAACTTTCTGACCATTACTCCAGAGATTACGATTCAAATGTATATGGGAAGATAACATCAATGACTGAAGCAGGCCATGGTATGATAATAGACAGTGTAAGAGATGGCAGCAAAGGGAGACCAGAAACCAGTTACTGAGTCAGAACATGAGTACCATGTCACCCCAGTCAGATTTTTTAAGAGAAGCTGAGTCTCCAAATTTTTGCATGAGCTATTCCAATGTACATAGCATTGTCTGTGCCCCCCCCCAAAAAAATATGTCTGTGGATCATATGTGGCCTAGAAGAGTCAATATATAACCTTCCTTATATGCTGAATAACAATGCATTAAATATTTTAATGTGAAAATGTTAGGAACAAAAAGGTTGAATTCCTATTAAGATAATATTTCACCCTGGGACTTTAACAGAATGGGGGGCAACAAACAAACAAACACCAAAGATATAGGTTTTTGTTTTGTTTTTGTTTTTGTTTTTTAGGAGGTACCAGAGGTTGACCCCTGGACCTCGTATATGGAAAGCAGATGCACAACCAACTTCTGCTCCCCAAGAAATAGTTTAAAATATGTAGGCCATGATTAATCAGTTTCATTTTGGAAATGAAATGAAGTTCAACATTATGATATCATAGGTAATAAAATAAATTTATTGACAGGAAAAAACAGGGAGTAAAATTCAACATCCATTTTTTATTTTTTCAAAATTTAAGTAGGACCAGATGCTTCTAAGGACACCATCACAGTAGTGAAAAGAAAACCAATGGAATGAAAGAAGACAGTTGCAAGTAATATATCAGATAAAGGACTTTTATCCAGAATATATAAGTAACTCTTACAACACAACAATACAAAGGAAAGCAAACCAATTTTAAAATAGGAAAAAGATTTGAACAACATTTCTCCAAAGAAGATATGCAAATGGACAATAAACACATGAAAATATACTTGACATCTTTAGTCGTCAGGGAAATGCATGTCAAATCCACAATGAAATACTATTTAACACTTACTAAGATGGTTAAAATAAAAAGGACAGCCAATAACAAACGTTGACAAGGATGTGTGAAAACTGTAACTCTTACACATTGCTGGTGAAATTTAAAAATGGTATGGTCACTGTAACAGTTTGGTATTATTTGTGAATTCCAAAAATAGATATTGGATTATGTTCGTAAACTGTCTGTTCCTCTGGGTGTATTAGATTGTATTAACTTCAGAGGTTTCACTTACTTGATTAAATTATGATTAGGGCTTTGATTGGGTCACATCAGAAGGATGTTGAGTCCTCGCCCCCTTGGTCGATGGGGACTCACAGAGAAAACAACAGGGCAGAGGAAAGAGTTGGAGTTTTGATGCTGGAGCCCCAGGAAGTAAACACACAGACAAACAGATATGTGAGGGAAGAGAGAAGGCCCATTAGACACGGCAGAGGTCCTGGGAAGAGAAATCAGAGCAGCTGAGCCCAGAGAGAAATGAGCCCTGGGGAGAGAGACAAGCCTTATGCTAATCTACAGCTGAGAAAGGAAGGAGTTGAAACCATGGAAACTTAGGAGGAAGAGGAAGGATGAACCCTCACAGAGACCGGCAGCCATCTTGCTCCAATACGTGGCAACAGACTTTGGTGAGAGAAGTAACTTACACCTTATGGCCTTGTGACTGTAAGCTTCTACCTTAAATAAATACCCTTTATAAATGCCAACAGATTTCTGATACATTGCAACAGCACTCCTTTGGCTAACTAATACAGAATTTGGTACTAGAGAGTGGGGTCATGCTTTTGCAATTACCAAAATGCTGGAATGGTTTCATAAATGGGTAAGGGATATTTTTTGGAGCAATTGTGAGATGCTTGATGGAAAAGGCCTAGGTTGCTTTCTTTTTATTTTTTTCCTTTGATTCCTCTTTAGTTTTTTTGTTTTTGTTTTTTCTTTTTCCTAGATTGCTTTGAAGAGACTGTTGGTAATAATATGGAATCTAAAGTTATATTTGATAAGGCCTTAGAAGCAAGAAATTGTGAGATGCTTGATAGAAAAGGCCTAGGATGTTTTGAAGAGACTCTTAAGAGGAATATGAATGCAAAAGAGACTTTTTATGAGGCCTTAAAAGTGAATGATGAAACTATAATTGGAAACTGGAGGAAAAGTGATCCATGTTTTAAAGTTGCGGAGAACTTGTGGAAAGTCTTACTATTTGATGGCTTGGACCCCTGCTTCTTGTATGCTAAACCAACAAGCTTTTTGAGAAAGTTGTATGAACAAAACTGCTGTCACCTTGGACTGAAAGGGACCTGTAGGGGAAAGATGGAAGGGGAAACAGCTTTAAGAAGAAAACCATGGAAACTGAAATCTGAAATTAAGACATTGCTTTGGACCAAGAGAGGAACCCCACCCATGTGTACAGAGAGAGTGAGTTTGCCCTGGCATTTGAAGAGGGTGGATGTTCCCACCGCTGTTCAGGAGTGTTTTGCCACCCCAGGTTACAGAGAGGGTGGAGCACATTCCCTAAGGATTAAGGAGGGTAAGGTCAACACCCTGTAGGTCTGAGAGAGGTGGGCCTGTTCCCCATGGATTAGGGAAGGCCAGGTTGCCAACTCATTGCTCTGAGAGGGTTGGGCCTGTATGCCAAGGTTAGGGAGGATGTTGTCTTTACTTCACTGTACTAGGAGGTTAAGACTCTAACCTAAAGAGATTGGGTAAAGTGTGGCCATCACCCCAACACTCTTGGAGGATGAGGTCTGGAACTCAGTCAGCACCCAGATACTTAATGAGGGTGGAACCAAGAAAATGGCCATTGGTCAAGGTTGTGGAAAGTGTGGGTCCCCACGAGGTCCTAGGGAAAAGAAACCACCATCTTAAGAATGACTCTCAGACTTTGAAATCTAATGAAGTATGCCCTACAGGTTTACAGAACTGTAGGGTACCCATGACTCATGTTTCCCTCCCAATTTCTCCTTATGGTAATGCGAGTGTTTATCCTTTGTCTGTCAATTTGTATATTGAAAGCAGATAATTGTTTTTGTAAGTTTCAGAGGTCTACAGCCAGACAGGACTTTGTCCCAAGACAAAGCATATTTCTTTAAACTGATTGCAATGTGATTTTGTACTTAGCATTGCTAATGAAATAAGGTTTTTTTAAGTATTTGGATGTCTTTTTTAAATTCAGAGGGTGGAGTGTAGCTGTTTGGTATTATCTATGAATTCCAAAAATAGATATTGGATTATGTTTGTTAATTGATCTGTTCCTCTGGGTGTATTAGATTGTATTAACTTCAGAGGTTTCACTTTTACTTGACTAAATTATGATTAGGGCTTTGATTGGGCCAAGTCAGTAAAACACCAAGGGGGCAGGGACTCACAGAGAAAATGACAAGGCAGAGGAGAGAGTTTGAGTTTTGATGCCGGAGCCCCAAAAAGTAAACACACAGAGAAGAACACAGAGGAATAGAGACAGCTCTATAGACAAGGCAGAGGCCCTGGGAAGAGAGAAAGCCTGATAGTCTACAGCTGACCTTGTGGAGATAAAGTTCCAGGAGAGAGACAAAACTTATCCCAGCCTACAGCTGAGATTGGAAGAAGCTGGGACCATGGAGCCTTAAGAGGAAGAGGAAGGCTGAAACTTCACAGAGACTGGCAGCCATCTTACTCCACAATGTGGCAACAAACTTTGGTGAGGGAAGTAACTTATGCTTTATGGCCTTGTGACTGTAAGCTTCTACCCCAAATAAATACCCTTTATAAAAGCCAACTGATTTCTCGTACTTTGCATCAGCACCCCTTTGGCTGACTAATAGAGTCATTTTAGAAAAAACTGGCCACTGCCCCAAATGTTAACTATGTAGTTATCAGATAACCCAGTAATTTCACTCTTAGGTATATATCCAAAAGAATGGAAAGATATGACCACATAAACATACATGAATGTTCACTGCAGCATTATTCATAATAAGCCAAAAGTGGAAACTACCCCAAAAAATGCACATCACCTGATGAATGGGTAAACAAAATATGTTATATCCACAAAATGGAATATTAATTCACCATAAAAATGAATGAAGTACAAATACATGCTACAACATGGATGATCCTTGAAAATATTATACTAAGTGTAAGAAGCCAGTCACAAAAGGCCACATGTTTTAAGATCTTATTTATATAAAATTCCCAGAATAGGAAAATCTATAAAGAAAGTAGATTAGTTGTTGCCAGAAGCTGGGGGAAGGGGCTTGGGCGCAACTGTATGAAGAATGGGTACAGCATTTTTGGGGGGGTGTTAGAAATGTTCTGAAATTAGGTAGTGATAGGATGGCAAATCTCTGAGAATATACTAAAGCCTATTGAATGGTGATTTTTATGGTATATGAATTATATCTCAGTAAAATTGTTATAAAAATAATTAGGACCAGAAAGATGCTTCCTAAAATTTAGGGGCAGATTAACCACACGTATTCATGTGTCCCAGGCCTCCATTAAAATGATATTAAAGAAAGAAAATAATATAAACAAGGCATTACAAATGTGGACCGCAAACTATATTGATGGCATACACAATGTTTTCAAATTAGGAAATCAGCCCACCCTACCCTTCCACCTCCCCTATTCCACCCCCACCCCATACCCCTGAAGAACCTGAAGTTCTAGCATCAGTGGTGACACATTCCTACTTGAAAGCAATTATTTGGGACTAACTGGACCAATTGGCAGCCATGGCCTTTATGTGAAGGCCATTGTTTCAAGCTACTCATAATCCCTGTCATGCTCTTTGACCTGTCACTCATTAATTTAATTTGTTTTTTCCCTTAGACTCATAGATCTGTGACCTCTGGCATAAAAACATAATATTTAGAAAGCATAGGAAACATCTGAAGCAAGATATTGACAATTCCTAGAAGTCTGAATGTGGTTGGAGAAGAAGTAATTAATGAAGTAGAGATGAAGAAGCAGCAGTCCAGAGGAGTGGCTCTACAAATTGCTTGTGCTTAAATATCACCTGTTAAAACATAGCTTGCTGGGCTCCACCCTAGAGATTCTGATTCAGCAGGTCAGATGTAGATGCTGAGAATTTGTATTTTTCACAAGCTCCCACGTGATGTTAATTCTATGGCTCATACTGATTAATACAAGTCTAAAGTATGTAAGGAATGGGGTATAGTCAGCCAAGGAGGCAGAAATCTGCAGAACATTTGAGCATCTTGGGTCTCTAACCACCTGTTACAAAAGAGCACTGAAGGGAGGTTTAGGGCATAAAATAGGAAGATTATTAGAAAGACTGCACCGTCGCTTCTTCTACTCCCAACACCCAAGTGTCTACCCACCTGGTGAAACATTGTACAGTACTTTTCTATAGAAGTTTGTTCTAGGGCAAAATTGTTCACATTATAGTCTGCCTAGTTATTTTCCTGCTTCCCGAAAAATTACCCTAAATCAAGACTGCTAGTGGGCAATACTTGACCATATTAACAGAGCTACCAGGCAGTCTTTTATTCTTTCAGTCTAAAATGACCATGGGAGTTTCCATATACTTAATGTGATCCTCATGATAAGAATAGAGACAACAAGAAAACTGATCACTAGAACAACTGATCACTGAAGAAAAAGATACTCCAGGAAACAGATGAGAACTGAAGTGGGGAAGAAAGAATAATTTCTATAGAGAGTATGAAGTTCATCCATAAAATGAGAACAAGATAATATTGAAAATATTGAAAACAAAATACTTGGAAATTGAAATTATGATTTAAGAAATTTAACAATATTAAATAAATGTGGTGTGAGTTCAAAATCAAGGAAATGTCCTAGAAAATGGAATAAAAATCAAAGATATGGAAAATCTGAGTGAAAGAGATATGGACGATGATTCCAAGAAATTGAAATTCAACTAATTTCAAATAATAAAATTACAGAAAGAATGAACAGGGGAAATGATCAAAACTCTAATACAAAATAATTTCCCAAAGTCAATGGTCAGGAGCCTACAGATTGTAGAAGTCTACCTATGTCCAACAGAGTGAATGAAAAAAGAATCACAAAAAGTATATCATTGTCATATTTCAGAACAGTAAGTTTAAAGATAAAAACTTAAACTTTCCAGAATAAAAGTCACCATAAAACGTTGAGAATCAGTTGGGTATCAGATTTCCCATTAGTAACAACAAAAATTGGAAGTCCAAGGGGTAATGACTTCATAATTGTATGTAACTTGTTTTAAACTTAGAATTTGGTGCAGCAAGATTTTAATGAAGTAAAATTTTAGAAAGAAAATTTAGGGTTTAAAAAAACTTAGCAAAGTTTATTTCTACTTTCTTTACTTTAGGATATACTCCATGAAAATAAACAATATTGTATTAGTCAACTAAAGGGGTGCTGATGCAAAGTACCAGAAATCTGTTGTGTTTTATAAAGGGTATTTGTTTGGGGTAAGAGCTTACAGTTACAGGCCCTAAAGAGTCCAACTCAAGGTTACTTCCTTACCAAACTCTGTTGTCACGTGTTGAAGCAAGATGGCAGGCAACATCTGGGAGGGCTCAGCCTTTCTCTTTCCTCTTAAGGCTCCGTGGTCCCAGCTTCTTCCAGTCTCAGCTGTAGGCTGGCATAAGGCTCATCTCACTCCCTGGGGCTGTTTCTTTCTGGGCTTAGCTGCATTGGTCTCTTCACAAAGCCAACTGTAGACTATCAGGCTCATCTCTCTTACTGAGGCCTCTGCCTTGTCTAATGAGCTGTCGCTCTTCTTCTGTGTTCTTCTTCTGTGTTTTACTGTATATCTACTTCCGTGTGAGAGTCTGTTTTATCTGCCCACCAAGGGGGAGAACACTCAATGCTGAGTCACACCTTAATGACGTGGTTGAATCAAAGCCCTAATCTTAACATAATTTAATCAGACATCTCCGCTGAATCTAATACAATCAAAGGGTTAGCACGCCCAGAGAAACAGACCAGTTTACAAACATAATCTATATTTGTTTTCAGAATTCATAAATAATAACAAACTGCCACATATAATTTCCCCAAAACTGCAAGTAAGAAAAAATGGGATCCAGACAATAGTATTCCATTTTAGAGTAATTATTAAGGAAAATAAACAATAAAAGACAGGTAGTAGACCCAGAGAAATTAGAAACCAACAGAGGACTTCAAGAGAATGTGATAGGGGAAAAGGGGAATTTAAGATTTTTGATAGTGCGTTTTAGAATTTAGAACATCTATAGAGTAATAAAAGCAGATGGTACAAGAAAGAAAAAATAACTAAGACGGGGAGATAGAATATTTATGGTACCTAAGAAGCTGTTCTGGAGAAACAACAACAAATGCATACACCCTAACTGATGATAATGCAATCTCTAGATGGAAATACAAAATACCATATAGATAGATTAGCTAAGGATGGATGGGGGCAGGGCAGGGAGAGAGAGAGAGAGAGAATAACTAGAGGGATATAACTCAGAATAAGAGAAACTATGGAAAAAAGAATGCTGGTGAGGATATCTTTTTACATATAGTAGTAAGAATGAATATCTGTGAAAAGAAAACTGATAAACCTTAATAAAGCAATAAAGTAAAAAATAGGTATAATTTTAAGAAGGGGCATAGACAGAAATATAAGGATGTTAATTTCTTTATTTTTCTATCAGGAAATCAATCAATAATATCGAATATTGACACTCTTTTAAAATCCAAGAGAAAGACTCCAAACTCTTAAATATCTTTGTAATACCTTACTGATTAGCCTTAATAGAATATATTATAAATTCATGTCACTTTTGGTAAAGAAGCATTTATCTGTGCTTCAGTAATTTCTTTGCATTTACTCATTTCTTTCTCTAAGTTATCTTATAGATAATATAATCTAAGTTATGTTAAATTTTATACCTTTCATTAAAACAATATTTTTATTAATGAATATATTAATAAAAATCCTACTTGAATAATAATCACATTTGTAATTTCACAGCTGAGGAATTGTTATATAGAAATATCATTTACAACTCATAATGTCGTTCCATTTATTGAGCATAGCTCATTTCTAAAGTAAACTCAGATAGGCATCATCAGCCAAAGGAAGGACAGAAGATTGAATCTCAGAGTGCCAGTGGTAAGGTCTCTTTTTTGAGTGAAGAGATGATAATTATAGAGTTTGATTTGTCTTTTTGTTTTGAGACCATATTTTCTTCAGTTTTATATTGCTCATCTTTCCAGATGATGACAATTGTAGGTCATTATATACTTGTTTGATTTTTTTCATATGAGATGCATTATTTTTTTTCTCTTCCTTTTCTCCTGAATAGACCAATTGGTTTAGTAATGGGAAAACATAACATCTGGTTTTAAGATAACCATAAGGCTCAGTCATATAATGAAAGCTCTAGATTAAAAATAACAGTTACTACTTTGGTTAATCCTATGTAACAGAAATGCATAAATCAATTTGGTCAGGTTAACAGAACAATGGCAGGTCTGTCAAAAAAAAAAGTTTCATAGTTTGCTAAGCATTGTGATGAGTAACCCGATTCTTTTCCTGATTTTCCACTTATAAATTTGTTACATTAATCTCATATTTTCTCCACCATAGAAAAAATTAGGTCAATTGAGCTTACATTTAGAATGCATTGATAATAGATTTCTACATATACATTACAAGATGAAGAGTTATAATACTTCAAGCTTTCCAATACAAATTTTAAGAGCTGAAGAATACAGATTTTAGTAGTCAAATGAACAGGATGACATTTGTCTAATTGGTAAGCATTTGTTTATACTTGAAAAACATTTGGAGATATAAATTGTAAGCCAAGAAGAAATTATGGCCAAGCATGTATTGATGCCATTTATATTTCCCTCCAACTAGAAATTTGAACACACACATGCAGAAACACACACAGAGTTTCCATTTTACTCACTCCATAGTGATCAAACCACGCACATCATTCTAAAATCTTAGGCAGATGCAGCAATGATAAAAACTCCAAAATCATAAAGGCAGGATTCCATAACTCCTGTCTCATTCTAGAGTCTCATAAAATAAAATATCACATTGGTCAATAAAAATATCACCAGTTTGTAACCTTTGCCATAAAATGAAAGGCTGACAAAATCAAATGCATTAAAGTATACAACTTCTGTATAGAAAATTACATCAGAAACAGAGTAAAAAAGACACATAAGTCATACAGATCTTACAATATGGCCAAGATAAGGTAAACAACCTTCCCATTATAAACACTGAAAAAAGGCTAGAGAATGCCTTCAGACATCTTAAAAGCATGGCTGAGCAGATGAATGAATAAGGAAATTTCTGTTATCAAAATTGAGCAAAAGCAGGAATCCAGAAAGGTCAGCCATCACTAAAGCTATTGTCTGCCCTTTAGGAGTCAGCAGAGAATACAGGACC
Source organism: Tolypeutes matacus (assembly GCA_026826555.1). Classification (NCBI taxonomy): domain Eukaryota; kingdom Metazoa; phylum Chordata; class Mammalia; order Cingulata; family Chlamyphoridae; genus Tolypeutes; species Tolypeutes matacus. The sequence goes on along the minus strand of JAKSZT010054335.1, from coordinate 33,444,999 downwards.
AAGTCTGGGGCGTCTGTGAGGTAGGCGGTCAAATGGGTGGTCTCTGAATGAAGCAGGACCCTGAGGGCCACATCCCCAGGGACAGTGTGCTAGGAAACCACTACAATGAAACATCTGCTCACGAAGGGCCCTGGTTTGCCTTGGGAAAAGCAAACACTAAATATTTCTCACTGAATGCATCTGTAACCACAGGATGGCCATTCTGTGCCATAGGGTCTGAATTCACACCACCTGTGTGCTTTTAAATATTTTTTTATGAGAATATAAATTGAGCCAGCCTTTGGAGGGAGATTTGGCAAAAGCAATCAAAATCAAAATGGTAAATGGATGTATTTTTTGAGCCAGCGACTCCCTTTCTCGGTTGATTTAGTCATACATGTGCGCACAAAAATATCTTCAAGGATGTTTGTAAGAGTGAAAAACAAACAAAGAAATTAAATAACTATCTGCATGTTAATAAGGTTATGGTTTTATAAATTAAAGAACAACCATTTTAAAGACTAATAAATAACAGCAGCTAATAAATAAAAGATTGAGTCTGGCATGCTCTAATGAAATATGTCCAATGTGCATTAAGTGTAGCATGAACTCATCAATATGTATAAGTGTATAAGTTTTCCCATGAAAATAAATTAATTTAAAGGATATATACCATCGTTAACAGTCTTTTCCTTTGACAAGTGGGTGTAGAAAAAGTAGACGATATTTTTAATAAGATTGTAATCATCATTTTAACAACATTTTAGAAAATCTTAAATCAATGAAGAAAAATGATTTAAAAATCACCTGTGCTCCTTATTCCTCATCCTGATTTCTTTTATCTGAGACAGTATAGACAGAATCTTTAAATACTAAACTCCATTTAAGTAAGTGATTTCAGGAGAAACATGACTGTAACCTACAAAAGTGGAAGTTAGGAATAAAATAGTATATAATTGCAGAATATTAAGCACAGAAATTAACAAATTTTGGCACCTTTTTTAGATATAGCTGATAGGAATCTCAATCCACAAATCCAAGTCAACACAGTATATTCATTTTCTTTTCATCTCTTTAAATTAAAAAAAGTAGGGAAGTCAATGTAGTTCAGTGGTTATGCACTGGCTTCCCACATAAGAGGTCCTGGGTTCAATCCTAAAAAAATAAATTTTTAAAAATGATTCCAATCCTCCGAGCAGAAAATTCAACTCCATTTATTTTCAAGCCCCAGAGTGGTGTAAATTTCCAGAGTTGTACTGAGCATCAGGCAAAGGGACAGGGTTTCTACTCATGAGTCTGAGTCACTCCACACCTTAGTACTCTGGCCCACCTGATTCCACTTGATACTGGGGGCCTAGCCTCCTACTCCCCTCCTTACCCAGACCAATTTCCCTGCAGGGGCACCTGAATTACCACAAGTCCCAGACCCCAAGCAAGCAGGGCATAGAAGCAGCAGAGCCCACTGTCCAGAAGATTCTGTTCTAGTACCCATAGGACCTTGCTCCCTTTTTAGGTCTCCTGGGATTCCTCCAGCTCCCCTCCTGCCTGGCTCGCAAGATGTTCTTCCTGCCCAGGACCCTCCAGGAAATCCAGGGCAATCCCTTCAGTGGGATTAGGCTTATATAAGACAGGAAGAGAGAGTCTGCCTTTCCTTTCTTCCCAGCCAGAAACCCTGGGGGAAGGATTTGTGAACAAATTACAAATCCTGGCTACTTGTCTGAGATGAGGAGAAAGAGAAATTACAGGAAGTACAAGAATATTTTATAATGTCAATAACTTGCCACATAAGAAAAGAACATTTAAGCAAGTCAAATTTAAACCATAGTGAAAGGACTAACGGCAAGAGAGCATCAAAGAAACCAGAGACTTATTGTCTAATTGAAAATCAAATCTTAAGTGAAATCAAGGTATAAAATTAAAGAGAAAGGCAAACAAGACTTTTGATGGTATGAAAACAAACTAATACAGGCGATTTAAAATGGAGAGTTTAGCAGTATTACTTCTTTGAATGCAAAGGTGTTGACACGTAATCCTTGTCCTGACTGACAGGGCTGACCATAGAGCAGAGAAGATAAAGTACTCAAGAGAGGAGCAAAGCACAAGGCTTCCCTGTGCTCATGAAATCCAAGGTGAATTTGTTCTAGTGGCAGATAGAAAGGTCTTAGCTTCCAGAGAAAGGTCACTTGCCCCAAAAGAGCAATTTCACCAAAATGTTGCTGCCTAAAAACAGACATGATTCCTTCAGAATTCTGGAAAAATTGAGAGTAGGTGTCAGTAGTAATGAGAGAAAAATTAAAACAAATTAATTTTCAAGAAGAGTCATGCCCATCCTTGCATTTGCCCTTCATTGTAAAATGTCAAGTGGAATAAACAAGATCACTTTCTTTCACATTTCACTGTCCTAATTCAAAAATCTAAGTAAATCAAAAACCAAAATCAAAAACAAAAACAAAAGAAAATGTGGTATATACATATGATGGAATACTACACTGCAGTGAGAAGAAATGAAATTGGGACACATATGATAAAATGGATGAATCTTGAAGACATGCTAAGTGAAGTAAGCCAGACACAAAAGGACAGATATTGCATGGTCTCATTAACATGAACTAAATATGAAGAATAAACATATGGAGTTAAAACCTAGAGTATAGGTTATTAGGAGATAGGATGAGGGCTGTGAAGGAGTACTGATGTTTAATGTATGCAAAAGTTTTAATTAACTTTATTGTAAAAGTGTGGAAATGGATAGAATGGATAGTAACTTTTTTTTTTTTTTTTTTTTTTTTTTTAAGATTTTATTTATTTTTTCATTTATCCCCGCCTTGCTGCTTGTGCTCTCTGGGTCAGCTAACCACGCCGTGCGGGCGGGCTTGCCTTCACCAGGAGGCCCCGGGAACCGAACCCGGGGCCTCCCATATGGTAAACGGGAGCCCTACTGATTGAGCCACAGCCGCTTCCCTATAGTAACATTTTATAGTGAGTAGTAGCTGGTTTATAATTGGGAATGTGGCTGGGAAAGATAGTCTAGGGCTCTAAATGTCAATTGAAAGAAAACTAGAGAATAATCTAGGGACTGAATAACACAGTGAACCCAGAAGTGATTGAGAGTTGTGGTTGATGGCTCACATGCAAGAATAGCCTTCTGTGAGAGCGGATGTACATCACTATTGCAGGGTGGTGGGAATGTGGAGAAGTATGGGAAAATACAATTGGTGTGACCTATGACTGTGGTTAACAGCAATACTGTAATATTCTGGCATCTATGTCAAATATATACTGTGTTGCTAGTGGAGGAATATGGAAAAAGTGTGCCAAATATACACTATGGACCATGGTTGGTGGTAATAGTCCAGTATAATCTGTAACAAATGTTCCATCATGGTATTGGTAAAGGGGTGCTGCATGGGAATTCTACACATGTGCATGGCTGTGTTGTAAGTTTACAACTTCTGTAATAAAAACATATTTTAAAAATAATAATAGGATGGGTTGGGGGGAAAATACACCAAATTTAAGATATGGACTATGGTTAGTAGTAAGATTTTGATGATATTCTTTCATAATTTGCAACAAATGTTTCGTAACAACACAAGGTGCTGATGGTAGGGTCATGTATGGGACCCCTGTATGATGTTATGCATGTTTGCTTTGTAAATTCACAACTTTTGCTATGCACTTATTGTTTATTTATGTTCATGTATGAATGATATACTTCAATATAAGTTAAAAAATTAAAAGAAAAATAAAACAAACTCATAAATACATTATTGAAGACAGTGAATGACAAATATGTCAATGGTTTTGCTGTAAGGAAAAGCGGAAATTTAGGGTGATAGTTGAAGATGGAAGTGAGGCAGATAGAAGTGAATTTGTTTTTGTTTTTCCTCCCCAGTGGGGGAATTAATAGAATGCTTCTATGCTGATGGGAATAATCCAGTGTGGAGCTTTGGAGTTATGGACCCCAGAAAATTATGTTCTTAAACTTAACCCATTCTTGTGGTTATGAACCCATTGTAAGTAGCACCTTTTAATGAGGTTACTTCTGTTAAGGTATGTCCCAAATCAGTAAGGATGGGTCTTAAACCTATTACTAGGATCCTTTATTAGCAGAATAAAATTCATACTGATAGTCCGAAGGAGCAACCAGAAACTAATGTCAATGGAAGCCTGAAGAGATGGGAGAGGCCAGGAAAAGCCACCCTGTGCATTGCCACGTGACAGTGGAGCCCAGGCCCAAGGATCAACAGTAACCAGGCCCAGAACGTGTCTTCAGGAAGAAAGCATTGCCTTGATGACACTTTGATTTGAACTTTCCTTTAGTTTCAAAACTGTAAGCAAATAAATTCCCACTGTTTAAACCAACCCATTGCATGGTATTTGCTTTAGCAATGAGAAAAATAAAGCATCCTGTAAAATAGGAAAGTTGGTGATGCAGAAGAGGGAGGCAAGTATTACTGATGTGATATGTTTGAGAATGTAAGAGGAAATGATACTAGTGTGCTAGAGGAGTTGGCCTTAGGTAAGATCGTGGTCAATTCACACTTAGTAATGAAAGACTACGGAAATACCTGCTCACTGATGCTGGACTACTAAATGTGGTGGACAGAACCCAGGATAACCCTCAATGATTCCCACCTCCTGGTATTCATACCTTTGTGTAATCTCCTCTCCTAGAGTGTGGGAAGCTCTCTGTGACTTGCTCCCAACCAAAAGAATATGGCAAAGATGATGGGTGGCATTCCTATGATTCTGTTACAGTATGTAAAAATCCACTCTGGCAGACTGAAGTGAGAGATTCTTTTTGCTGGTTTGATGAAGTAAGCAGCATTTTGGGGAAGCCCATGTCAAGGAAATGTGGGCAGCCTCTAGGACCTGAAGGCAGTCTCCAGGCAACTGCCAGTAGAAAGCACTGCAAAAGAAATGTGCCAATGATCTGAATGATCTGGGAGGTAGATATTTCCCCCAGACAAGCCTCCAGATAAGAACACAGACTAACTGACAGCTTGACTGACTTTTGTGAGGATTCTGGGTGGAGCAACCAGCTAAACTATGCCCACACCCCTGACCCACGGAAACTGAGACAATAAAGGCTTGTTGTTTTTAAGCTGTTAAATTTGTGATAATTTGTTATGCAGCAACGGAGAGTGAATACATTGTATATGGGTGAAAGAACATTTGTTAGCATTGACCACTTTCTCACACTCGAAATTTTCTCCATCCTTTTCTTCTGCGACCCCATTTCCTCATGTTTTTCTTGCTATTTCAGCAAAAATTCATTCTTAGTTTGGTATGTGGGCCACCCTTCTCTCACATTCCCCTTACTGTTAGTATTCCCCAGAGTCCCACTCCCTTCCTGCCCTCACTGTGTATGGTGGTAGCTTCCACATTTGGTCTCCAACTCTGATCTCTTGCAAGCCAAAAGATCTATATTTGTGATTTTTTGCTAAACCAGATTACTCCACCTGAATGTGTCCAAACACTGATGTTCCTCCTGTACAACACATCTAGGAATTTGGCACCACCCACCATGTCCTCTAAGTCAAAATTCTGTAAACAACCCTGTAGGTTACTCTCTCTCACTAGCATCCCTTATTCAGAACTTTAGATTAATCTTGTGTTAGCTGGTTCTAAGTCTTAGGTGTCTCCATTGCCTTCTTTCCGCTCTCTCTCCACTGCTATTACCTTGGTTTGGAAAATTATTATTTCTTCAACTATTTCAACAGCATCATAACTGACACTCTAAGCTTGTTCCTATTCATTGGTTAACAAAATATTTCCCAAGTGCCTACCATATGAGAAGATCTGTTCTAGGAAAATGATCAAAATACACCTAATGATGCCTTTATTGAGCTCATGTATATGTTATGCAGAGAAGTATGATGCTCAGCAGGGAAATTATAGTCTAACCTCTAAGCAATGCTAGCCAAAGTGCCAGTCCACAAAGAGATAAGAAGCTTAAGCCAGTTTATAAACCAATGCATGGCCTTCTTCATCCAGAAACTCTATTTTTATTTAAAAAGTCAGGTGAACTAAATCATGTACTTCATGAAAAAATTGAGTTACATTATGGAGCAAGGTTCTTATCATGTACTGGATCAATAAAAACAGTTTGCAGGCTAGCTGCAGATGTGCATACAACACTTTGGGGTAAAAGTTCTCTAGCACTACTCCCCACTGCTGCCAAAATGATTTCTGTAAGGGTAACTCAGATTATAGTGCTTTTGTATATACAATACTCCAATGGTTTTCTTTTGCTTATGAGGTAATCTGAAAGCCTCTTTTATTAGACTCCAAATGTCCTTATTTAATGATTGAGCCCTTGCCTGCCAATCTATTCATAATTTTGTGCATTTTATTTACACTTCAAACATGCTGAACAATTTGTATTTCTCCGATCTTGACAATTTTTCTCCATTACATTGTAAATTATTCCTTCTATCTAGAAGACCCTTCACTTTCTTGTCTCCTTGCTAAATGCTAATTCATTCTCTGAGACTCAGGCTTGGTGCCAATACTCCTATGAGCATAATTCCGCCCTCATAATATTTTGTATCCACCTCTATTTCAGATTTTATACTATTTTGAGAGTAACTTATTGCCACAGACTAGTTTGTATTCTTTGAGCAAAGCACAATCTCTGGGGCTCAAAGATGTGTGTGAAATAATTTAAATTAGCCTTTACACCTTGATATTTCCACTCTTATATCTATCTTTTTTCTAGGTACCCAGTGCTCTCACATGGCATTTAGCAACAAAACATCCCATACAAGTCTGTCTTGGGTAATTTATTTGTCCCTTAATGACACTATATTAATGTAATTTCTAAAAAGCCAGTAATGGAAATTGCAACATTGGAGCAAACCACTGGGAAATATTTTTGTAGTTGGTAGAATCTCAAGCCATTGGTGCAAATCTACTCTGCCCTTCTTGCTCATCAGGTAACGTTTACTTGATGCAAGAAAGGAAAAGAGAAAGAGATGGAATGGGGCAGAGATGAGGACTTATTTGTTATTGATTAATTGATTGATTGATTGATTTTCTATGGGAGACTCTGCTTTTGTATTCTTTCTTTTCAATTCAGTAATTTCTAGGTTGAAGAATTTGAACTTCTTCAGACAGGGTGATCAATACATCTGATGAGGAGGCAATTCTGTAAAGGAAAGTATTTGAAAATATCTTTTACTACATTTGTTTTAGAATGATACTGATAGGGCAGATGCTGTGTATTGGCTCATCGATAAAAGTATTTCAAAATACTTCTCCTTGGCTTTCCTCCCTTGCAAATTGCTCTGGCCCCTGTTGTGAGGAGGTGGGTATTATTAGGGAAAGTTTCATGAGCTGTTTTTGACCACTGCCAACACATAATTGTTCTAGAAAGCATTTAAATAAAATTTGCACATACTCCATATTTAAGAACTCTAACAAGCCAATTATTTGAAATATTATTTTTAAATATTTTTAAGAATAAAAGTAATAAAAAGAAACATTAAAATTAGTATATTTCTACAGCTACTTAAGATGTTGTGTTGTCTTGAGTATTTTTAACCTATTCTTTAAAAAAAACAAAAAAACAGGCAGTCCAGTATTTACTTTTATTTGTGTCCATGGCAAATCAGCTAGGAATCAAACTTTTGTGCATTGTATCTTTTTGTCTTTTAGAACGATTGAATAAAATAATGTTTCTATTCATTTAAAAATAAACTGATGATTAATCACTTTAAAGTTAAATCTGATTACAGAAATACATTAAAGATGTATATAGTTTAATATACATCTACTATTAAATGCTAGTTGCATTCAAATAGTCATCTCATCTTTGTATATATACATGTTGCTCGTTGTAATAATGCTGACTTTTAATAGATCCTAATTCAGTTCTAGTGCAATCATTTGAGTACATCTAACTGGTGGAGCCAAATTTACATGCAGGCTTAGTTGCAAAGGATTTTGAAAAATATGGTTTAGCTTCACGGGATTGTGGAAACTGTGATGTTAGCCTTGCAAACTTTCTAAATAGAAGAAATATGGAATGGAGTTCCAGAGATCCAATCCTGGCATCAACAGATTTACCATTGTTTATAGAAAGATGGCTGCCTCCAACCCCAGGCATCACATTTCTGTTCAAAGAAAGATAATAGGGCAAGAGCCAGTCAATTCTTGTGTGTTCTTTATTCATAGAAAAAGAGTTTTCCCTAATAATACCCACCTCCTCACAACAGGGGCCAGAGCAATTTGCAAGGGAGGAAAGCCAAGGAGAAGTATTTTGAAATACTTTTATCTATGAGCCAATACACAGCATCTGCCCTATCAGTGTCATTCTAAAACAAATGTAGTAAAAGATATTTTCAAATATTCATGTTTTAAGGACTATACGGTTTGAAAAAAAAAACCACTTGATAACAAAATCAGCCAATCAAGAGGTGACTGAAGAGGTTAGGGTTAAAGAATTAGCAGTGAGCAGTGAATCCATTTTAATACTGAACTAAAGCTATAGACCAGGAAATAAATGCATAAATAACACAACACCATATCACACCCAGTGTGGAGCTGGAAAGGGGAGAGGAGAAGAGGAGAGGAGAGTTCTGATTGTCTAAGTCTTATTACTTAATTATTGAATATTTAAAAGCATAAATAAATCCTTAAGAAAAACTAAAATTATAATAAGATAACCATTATATCACTGATAAAGGGAAGTTGACAGGAAAAAAGAGGGAGAATAATTTATGGTGCCTTAATTTCCTCATCTGCAAATTAAAGAAAAGCAAAGATTAATGTCTTTATTACTATTGTTCACCAGTATCCACTACCTAACTTAAGAAAAAAAAATTCCAAGTATATTTTATTTAAACTTAAAAAGGAATTTCCAAGAATGAACTAAATCCATCCTATAATCCTTCTAAATACACAGAAGGAAAACACATAATCACACTCAACACACACACGTCAAAATGAAAACACAGAGACTGTGGAGAAAAAGTGAGAAAACAGAAGAATCATTTTAAAAAGAAATATAAAAGAAAAATTATGAAAGATAAAAACCGGAGATTAAACTTGCCTGCCATATATACAAATGATTTTATATACAGATGATTTAATTAAAGGAAAAAGCTTTCCGGTTAGATCAAAATAAAACTCAATTTTATGTACATGAAAAATTGCATTCTAGTGTATACAATAATATTGGACACAAAGGATAAAGAAAGCAATTATCAGGCAAATGTATATAAAAAGAACTCAGGGATTATAGGACTTCATCATGCAAGGTTGAATTCAAGGCAAAAAAAATATTGAAAGACATAGACAGCCAATAGAGAGTAAGGGTCTAGAATCATCATGAATCTAGTGTTTCCAAATACTGGGGATGCTGTAAACTATATTCCCAGAAAAATGGCTCTTCTAGACATTGTGCTGTGAACTCTGATATATTTGATATTTTATTTTGATGACTGCATAAGATCAGGGAGATAGATGAGGAGATGTGTAGCTTAGGGCCCACCTTTGGTGTGAAGTCTAAGAAGACACCCCTGCATAAAGTTGGCCCCAAAGGGTTGTTACACTCTATAAAAGAAAACAAAAAATAAATCTGCTGCAACACAGGAGACAGGAAGGAAACTTGCCTAACATAACCTGAGTATTTGTTGACTATGTAATATGTTTTCTAAACTGGGATACACTTAAGTAGAAAGGGACACAACTTACAGATATGCCATAACAGCAGACTTTTACTGGGAAGTATAGGTGAAAGGGAACAGAAATCCCCCGAGAATTTGTAATCACAATCCAATTCTTAAGCAAATTTTTAACATGAAGTCATATTACACATATGATTGCAAAAAGCCTAGGCAAATAATTTAAAGTAATCTCAGTGTGGTTGTGACCCCAAGAGCCTGGCAAAAGCAAATGCAATTCCTCTTTGGAGGAATGCAACTTTAAGCCCAAAGAATTTCCACTGGTAAAGTGGAATACAAGCTTAAGGACAAATATCAGAAAACACAGATTCAGTAACTTCTGAATGAGAGTTAGTAGAAACAACTAACTGCAGAATGAGTTGCAGTTACTAAAACAATTTTTAAAATCCCACAAGAAGCAGGACAAAGAATACATACAAAGGCATCAACTAATTGCTAAATCAGAAACTCTATAACCGATACATAAATTCAAGAATTGATCACGTGTATAAAAGCAATGAAGTTATTAGCTTAATAAAAATCAGTAGAAATTCATAAAATAAGAATAGAGAGATAGAAGAGAAACTAAATTTATTACATGTTATTACACTGCTAGACTCTAAGGTAGCAATTTGAAAATTGTATGACTTGATGATTTTCTAGGAAAAATGAAATGTCTAAAGTTGACATCACAAAATATTTAAAATTTAAAAAAGAAATTACCAAAGAAAAATTTAAGAAAATAGGCAAATAGCTTCCCCTTAGAAATAAATTATAAATCAAATATATTAAGCAAGAGAGAAAAAGCAGTATCTTGACAGAAACGATAAGTCTAGTTGATAAAATGCTACATTATTCCTGATAAAAATATTAATAATTAGTAATTTACAAGTATATGTCTCAAATCAAAACCCAGCATAATGATTAATAGGAAACGATAAGAAATATTTTCATGACTTTCCCAGAAATAAGGATGTGAGAAAAACTAGACATAAAGGAGAACATACTCTGGCTGCCTGATCAAGACAGCAGAGTGAGAGGCTTCAGGGCTCCATCTCCCCAAAGAAGCTGTGAACATCCAACAAGAACTGGCAGGACATCATTCTCAAAGTTCCAGGAAACAGTTAAAGGGCTGCAGTAACAGGGTGAGCAATGAATCCAGAAAAAGGCTACTTGAAAGCTGTAGGATCTTGTGGCGCCCTGGCTGGTCTCTTCCCCATCCCTCACTGCTTCTGCGCAAAGCCAGTCAGTGCTGTTAGCCTGGATCCCTGGTCTGAATTCTGGAGAGAGCAGAGTAACCCTCTTGAATGTACTGGAAGCACACATGTCTGGCCCAATCTGTCTGGTGGTGACAGGAGGGACTGTCCTCCCTGAACTTGTCCTGTGTATAGAAGGCGATTCACTGCGCTCTCCTACAGGTTGCTGTGGAAGAGCAAGTGAGTCACGCTGCCTGGGGCAAGGGACTGCTGCTGTAGGACATACAGTGCAGTGTCTGGGGCAGTGAAATGCCAGATATCTATTAACAGAATTGGATTGCCAAGGTAATTCATAGAATAGAGGTCTTTGGGGAAAGACTGCAAAGATAAGTAGGTGCTTGTTAGGGACCTTGGAAGACAATTTTCAAAGTTCAGATTTTATTCCGAGATGAAGGAAGTGGTTGGAGTAATTTAACTACATGTGCATGTGTGTGTATGGGGCTATGTAGCTACAGAAATATTAATAATGATAGATCTGAGATAGGGCATTCGCTGTGGGAATTGGAGACCAGTGGATGAATGGAGAGACCATTAGATGATAAAACAATAAGACTTCATAGGGGATTGAGGACAAAGAAGTAATCAAGAATGGTATGGAATAGAGACAATTTGTTGATAGTGTCACCATTCATTGAGGTAGCAGCATAAGAGACAGGGGCGTATTGGTTGGAGGAGATGTTGGGTTTTGTTTGGGGCTTGCAGATTTTAAAGTAATTCTGAGATATTCGAGTGGAGATGCACAGAGGCTATTTGGGTCTGAAACTCAGAGGATAAAATAATTCAACAAATAATTTAGCAAATGTTCTTTTAATAGCCTACAATGTGTTGAACTTTGTTCTTGGAATTGGGGATAAGAAATAAAAATGTGTACTGAATACAGAAAATCAGATACTATTGACATATACATGGCAATAAAGCAATGGAAATATCTAAGAATATATATAAAAGGAGAAAAGAAGGAAGCCTAGAGTAGAGCACCAGTGAATACCAACTGTAGGGGCTGGGTTTAAGAGAAAATAACAGCAAAGGAGGCAAAGATGTGGTCAGAGATGTAAAAGGAAAATGAAAGGATGAGTAAAGACAAGAGAAAACAGTATTTTTAATAGGAGGGTATGATTAAGTGTCGAGTGCCGCAGAAAGAATGGGAAGAATCCACTGAATTCAGTGACAAGGCGGTAATTGGGAACCTCAGAGAAGGATGAAGGCTGAAGCTAAGAAGCATGTGTCCTATTCATTAGTGTATTTCCAGTCCCTGGAACATTGCAGGCAATCGATACGTTTGTGTTGAATTAGTGAATGAGTGCACTGACAATCAAATTGATTTGAGCAGGGAGAAAGATTGAGATGGATTCACTTATTCCACAAAAAAATATTGAGAGGACCTCTATGTGCCAGGGCACTATTCTCGCTGCTGCTGTTACAGCAGGTGAACAAAGCAGAAAAATTCGCTCCCCTCAGGGACCAGCATTGTGGAGGTGGGGCCCAGACAGTAAACAAATATGTGATGTGTCAGGAAGGGAGAAATCACCTAATCTTTCTTGCAGGCAAACTCACGCATAAACAAAAAAATTTAATTTATGCTCAAATCGTTCCCTAATATATCAATTATGTTGGAACAAATGTGAGTTTTCAAATCAAGTGCTATTGCAGAACTGACTGTATTTAATCATCTTTTACATACGTTTGTATATACATTGTATATATTTCTTTAGAATTACTTCTCTACCATGACCTTATATTACAGTCACTCAGGGACCTTTAAGAAAGAAAATAATTGCCTGGGCTGGATCCTAGATTAACCAAAATTGTCCCTCTGCACATAGGTCCTGGGTTTGAGAACTGCTAATTTAGATACGTAACAAGCTGGAAAATATATAGTGTTATACTGTATGTGTTTATGTTTACAATTTACACAAATTGTATTGTGCCGTAAATCTCATAGTGTTTAACGTTTATTTCCTTTCATTTATGTTTTTGGGGCTTTCCATTTTGCTATCTATAGAAGTAGCTGATAACTTGTGAATGTTTTATTTATAGTATCCCATCATATGTAATACCTGCATTTTACATACCCATTCCACTAGTGATAATTGCCTCCAATGTTTGTTATCTCAAACATAACTGAGTTACTTCTCTTTACTCTTTTCCCATTTCTGGGGTATAACCCCAGGAGCAGGGTTTCTGGATTGTATAGTATGTAAAACATAATTTTACTAACTGTCTTAGATTGTTCTCTAGGATAGCTACCCTAGTTTACAATCCTACATTTAAAAAATTCCCAAAGAGCATATTCAGCTTTGGGATCAACTTTTGGTTTTGATATCCTGACTCCTTTTAGTTTTTTCACCTCTGATATTTTTGTTCACTTTTTTAGGAGCCTAAATATGTATTTAAAAGAAGATTCATTTTAATTTTAACAACAATTCTAGTTAGATATTGAGATTGAGTTTTGGAATATTCAGACCTCTATATTGCTGGAAGCAAAAGTTTAGAAACAGTTTGTCCATTTGCTTTGAAAATTTTGCTAGGATTTGCATTGCATCCATTAGGTGAGAATTGACTTCTTTACAATAAAAATTTACAATCTCTTCCCTGAAGTGGGAAATCTTTTCATGAGTTCAAGATTTGTTTTAGTTCCTTTAGTATAATTTTAGAGTTATCTTAATAAAGGGCTACTTTGGTCTTTGGTCATTTAATACCTTGATATTTTTAAATTTCCAAAGGTATTATTGCAAATGTTATCTTATCTATTATTTTATATCCTAATTGTGTTTGCTGCAGCAATACAAGGTACTTAATTTTTTTTTTTTTTAAGATTTTATTTATTTATTCATTTATCCCCCCCTTGCTGCCCGTGCTCGCTGGGTCAGCTAACCACGCCGTGCGGGCGGGCCTGCCCCCACCAGGAGGCCCCGGGAACCGAACCCGGGGCCTCCCATATGGTAAACGGGAGCCCCACCGATTGAGCCACAGCCGCTTCCCAAGGTACTTAATTTTGAATACTGTTTATGCACCCAGCAAGCTTGCTAAAGTCTATTAATAGTTCTAGATATTTGTTCACCAAAGCTTCTGGGTTTTCCAGGTAAGTATGTATACCAGACCATATGGAGACATGAAGACAATTCAGTTGCTTTCTTCAAGTGCATTCAACCTGTTCTTTCATTTTCCAATAGTGAGTTGATCATTGTTCAACTATAGGAGGAATATTTGTCTTTTCCTCTACTTTAGAAGGAATATTTATCCAGTTTTTCCATTAATGTGATGTTCTTTAAATTTTTATGCAGCCTCTTTCAAGTTTAGAAAGAGTTCTATATCTGGCAGTCTAAAAGACTTTTTCCCACTATAATTATGAAGTGAAGATTATCAGATGAGTTTTCAGCAATATTGAGATGATTATGTTAATTATGTGCTTCAATCCATTAGTGACATATTTTATAGCATGCGGCCATCTTTGCATTTCTAGCATAAACCCTATTTGATTACAATGTGTTATTTTTCAAATATATATTTGCATTTTGGTAGCTAATCTATGTATTTTCTGGCAACTAATATTTTGTTTAGTAATTTGGCACCTATGTTACTATATGAAAATTAGCTAGGATTTTCTTTTTTTTTTTACTTTTTATCACCCTTATCCATTTTTGGTATCACGATTCCACTTGTCTTTTCACCCATTTCCTATTCTCTGGGCCATTTATTTCCTTTTCTATTTTCTGTAGCCCCTTGTATAATACAAGAATTTCTTAAAATTTTGGCATAATTCACCTGTAAAAACACCTGGGTCTGTAACTGCCATTTGTAGTTTGTGTGTGTGTGTGTGTGTGTGTTTGAGTGTGTGTATGTATACAGAAAGGAATGGAGACTTTGAATAGTGTACAAGATTTTGAATTATTATCTGTCAGTTCAAGTTCTATTTCTCATTAAGTTCTTTTACATTTTATAATTTTTCTGAATATTTTAACCATTTAATTTAGGTTTTCAAATTCATTGTAGTATCATTGTATAGAAATTAAAAAATATTTTTGAATCTTCAAATATGTTAATCACTTTTATAATCTATCCCTATAAATTCTATTTTCTAGTTTTTGCATAAACTTTAAATATCAGTATTATCAAAATTTTTCCTGTATTTTTAGTGTTTTTGAAAAATGTTATTTTTAACACCTTTATTGTACTTTTAAAATTCAATTTTATTTTTGCCTTCCTTTTATCATTTTCTGTTTTTTTAACATTTAATCTGTTGACTATTTTTCTTCTGAGTTAATGAATTAGTCCATTTTATGATATATGTTTTAGAAGCTCTATAATTCCCTCCAAGATCGACTTTATTTGCATGCCACAAATTTTGACATGCAGTGCTCCTACGATTCTTAATTGCTAGTTGTTGGCGGTCAGGAACTGGGTCTGTGAAAATGGTGCCGCAGATGAGAAAGAAAGAATAAGACAAAGAGAAGAAAAACTGGGATCAGGGGACTCTCCGTCAGATATGCAGAGAAGAGCCCCGCCACCTCCTAAGGTGTGGCTTTTATTTTGGCTTTAGAGCAAAGAAAATATGTATGTACATATACAAAGGCAATAGATACTTGACAGTTTACATTTTACTAAAATGAGCAAGTCTTAAAAGTTAATGGCTCAGTTCCTCTTTTCCTTCCTGAAATTCACAGACATTATAAATCTTACAAGCTCATGATGTTTCCCCACCCAGCTCCTATTAGCATGAGACCGGAGGGCTTGTTTCCTACATTCCAAGGTGACCTTCTTTTTTGTCAGTTGCCATGGCCTTTAAATGAAACTCCATCACTAGTTTCCTCCTAGCCATCACTCCAGAAACTCAGAACTCTGTCTCTCTGCCACCTCGTCAAGTTTCTTTCTTGGAGTGTGAAGTGTGATATCTCACTGTCTGTCAAGAGTCAAGTTCTCATTCTGATAGATAGATGTAAACTAATACTGAAATAATGAAGAGATGAAACCAAGCAGGTCACATTAAATAGAAAGCCCCAACGTTTCTAGAAAAGTTCCCTTGCCTTTCTACTTCCAGAGTTATACATCAGCAAAAACATACAAGGAGATTTCATTCCCTTACTTATTTATTCATTCTTGAGAAATGTAGTGAATGTCTATCATGTACCAATATAATTACAATAAACTTTCAAAGGTAAATAATCAGTGGTTACTTACCGTCAGAACTCATGGTCTAGTAATGAAAAAACATAGGCGAGCAAATAGATACAATTCAGTGTAATGCTGCCTTGTCAGATGTTTGTGGTAGGCAGAAAGGCCAGAAATATCCACACCCAGATCTCTGGAGCCTGTGAATAGGTTATATTACATGGCAAAAGTATCTTTGCAGATATTATTAAGGTTAGGGATTTTGAAATGTGGAGATTATCCTGAATTATCATGTGGTCCCAGTATAATCACGTGAGCCCTTTCCGGTGGGAAATACTAGAAAGATGTAGCAGAAGAGGAAATAAGGGATATTTGAAGTGTGAACGAGGCTTAACAAACTGTTACTGGAAGGGGACCACATTGACAGCATAAGAAGGAATGGGGGTAGCCTCCAGGAGCAAAGAACAAATCCTCGTTGACAGACAGCAAGGATATGGGGACCTCAGTCCTACAGCCGCAAGGAACTCAATTTGGCCAACAGCTTAACTGAGCTTGAGAGCAGCTTCATCCCCACAGCCTCCTATAGGCATGCAGCCCTCCTGACACCATAATTTTGGCCTCAGAAGACTGTGAGCAGAGGACCCAGCCAAGCTACCTGTACCTGTACTTCTCACCTACAGAACTGTGTGATAACAAGTGGATATTGTTTTGAAATGTCAAATTTATAGTAATTTGTTCTGACAGCAATAGAAAACCACTGCAACATTTGTATCCCACAGTAGGCTCAGTATGCACCAAAAAAGATAGGCATTTAAATTGAGACTAAAAAGATTTGTCATTTAAATTAATAAGACTAGCCTGCCATATTGGTACTCGAAACTCGAATTGACTCAAGCAGTCATTTTCTAGTGTAAATTCTATAGTGGCATCTAATGTACATTTCATAATAACAACATTTAATCAGGAATTAGACTGATACCTCCAGTTAAGGAATTCATTGTTCTAACTTGGGGACTAATTATCCTATTTCCCTTTGATTCCAATTAAATGAGGCTTTCCAAACTAGTTTTCTAACATTAATTGGATAATTATCTGGTTTTTATATTTCCTTATCTTTAACACACTATTTCATAGGCAAGGCAAGAAAGAATAAAAATATTAGGTGTTAAAATTCTAATTTGGAACTTTGGTTGGTAAACTTAACATTATGAATTAATTGCCAGATTAATATTTTGGGGGACATTTTTACCTTTTTAAGTGTATTTG
Organism: Tolypeutes matacus; assembly: GCA_026826555.1. Taxonomy (NCBI): domain Eukaryota; kingdom Metazoa; phylum Chordata; class Mammalia; order Cingulata; family Chlamyphoridae; genus Tolypeutes; species Tolypeutes matacus. The sequence goes on along the minus strand of JAKSZT010054335.1, from coordinate 33,427,718 downwards.
ATCATCCCTCAATTAAATTATGAACTAGCATATGTGTTCACCTAAGTTGTAGATTGCAAGAGTTTGAATAACTACTATGTTGTAATCTGACTACACTGGAAACCCAATTTTAAGAAATATTAATTGGGTAACAGCAACAGGACGTTTAGAGAGTCTCAAAGAAAAGTCATAAAGACATAAAGTATGACTGATATATCAATCCCAAAGAATTTTAAAAAGCTAGTACATTTAAAATCCTATGGCCAAAGAACAAGAAAGTAATCAAAAGGAAAAAAAAAATGGAGGCATGTCAAAAGGATAAAGGAGAACTCTGAAGAGGTTTCTACCAGGCAAATCCAGGACTTGGAAGCACACACACTAGCACACACACAAGATTCTCCAAGAACTTTATTGACAAATTTGGAATATGAATTGTAGACTAGATGAAAGTATTATTATCAATGTTAAATCTCCTGAATATGAAAACTGTGCTGTGGTTATAAAAGAGAATATCTTATCTTAGGAAACAGGCATTGAAGTACTAAGGGATCGAGGAAGATGATAGATAAATGAAACTACTCATAAGTGGGTTTGAAAAAACAATAATTGTGGCAAATGCTAAAAATTGGTGAATCTGGGTAAAAATTATTTGGGGGTTATTTTTTTCCTTGTGTTTTTAAAAAGTCTACAATCATTTCAAAATAAAAACAATAAAAATTAGGAAAAAATCTCTTTGCCTCCTTTTCCATGTTTTGAAAAACCAGTAAAGCATCCTCACTTGTGGGGTTGAGATCACAGTTTGCCGACTCAATGTGTGAGTTTCACCAACATAACATACCCTCATGCACAGGAGAGAGATGCTGGGAAGCTGGCAGCTGCCTCAAGCATGGAACTGAAGCTTTTTTTATGCTTTATGTACCTTGCCAGAGTGATGTTGTTCTGCTGACAGAAACAACCTTTCTGTAGTTTTTGCATTTCTAGTGAAATTGATCAAAAGCCTTTATTTTTAGATGAAGGAAAGTTAAAATAAAATAGTACACAGCTCCAGTGCACAAAAAGCATGTTGTGTGTGTGTGTATGTGTGTGTATGCATGTAATGCTAGTTCTGCATTTTTCTTGGCCTACACATGCTAAATGTATATTTAAAATTCTGTACATTTTACCCAAACCTAGTAATCAACCAGTTGGCTGATGGCAACTCACCAGAGATGCAGATAGGGTAATAAAAGGAACTTGAAAAGCCTTTCTAGGACTTCTGGATGAATTCCATCCCTTTAGTGCACAAAGATTTCTCAGAATCAAGCTTTTTCTTTTGAGTCATTAACCCCCAACTCTACATTTCTAGCCCAGGTCAGTATACTTGCAACAGGGTGTTTCAGGACTTTGGCAGAGGGCCTAAAGTCCAAGCATACTACAAGAACAGCTGGTAAGAATACACACTCCCAAGAGGAATGCTAAGAGATTTTATGAAATTTTTCTGCTAACCCATCACCCACCCATCACCCACTTTTTTACTTGTAAATAAAAGGAGTTGGAAAAGATGGTGGAAGACAGCGAGGAAATTGTTGAATTGCAATGGCATTTCTTTCCATACCTATGAGAGAGAGAGTAGGGGGGCTTCCCCCTCACCTCAAGTCAAGTAGAGGAGGTTTTAAGAGCATCTTTGGAGCGCTTGCTATGTGCCCTTGGTGTATGAGAGATGCACCAATGGATATTTGACTCATACATAAAAAGTCTAGAGGCAAGAGGATAGGACTGGAGCTGCCAACTAAATGCTTGAAAACCAAAGAAAAGTGGCTGCCTGGGAACAAGCTGTACTTTCACAGTGATAGGGAAATGTTTGAGTTTTGGGGGGACCAATTAGGAGCCTAGTAGATGGAAGCTGGCTGGAAGTTAGTTTAAAAAGGATCCCAATCAAGAGAGGAGTAAACTGACCTTAACAGAAGGATGCACGTTAGGATGTCCTACGGCTGATGAGAAAACTTCAAGCAATCTGTAAGAGAAGCCTGTGCCAAAGTATTTGCAGTTGGAAGATACCAGCTAGGGGTATCTGCGAAAGCCAGAAATAAGGCAACTAAAGAAAGGCAAAGTGAGTTTTAGATAGCTATTATATCTAGAGGTGACCAAAGCCAGATCATAACTACCAACTAAGATGGTATTATTCCTCCAAATGTGTTCTCTCTCCTGGTCTTCTTTGTGGAGATGCAAAAGTGGAAATCAAAAGATGGGAGCAGAGGAAACTGTGAAGAAAGAAGCTGGCCAAACCCAGATTCTCTTTGCTGACTCTCAAGCCTAAAGCAGACCGGAAATAGACTTAGGGACATAGAGAAATTTAAGTTGGATGAGAATCTGGGGTTTGAGTAAATACTAGATAGGATTGTAAAAGCTGAAATGAGACTATGCTTCTGACTGAGAAAGACTGGGAAGGTTACATGGCTCGCCTGAGTTTCTTCCCAGGCGCCAGGAAGAATAAGTTTGCTGAGCAAATTTAATGGTGAGTAGTGAGAAAGAATAAAACTAGTTTCTGCCTGCACCTTTTGGAATACAGTGTATTCAATAAAGTGGTTAAATACCACATATCCTAATTTGGAGACTCCACAAAATTCTACATCAGGATCAACAGAATTGAGCTCTTTGTTATTCCAAATCTGATCCTCCTCTTGTAATTCTTATAACAGTGAATAGAACCAATATCTCAACCCAGATTTCTTTTGGTCATGCTAAATGACACCCACCAGCTTTTCAATCTCCAGTCTAATGAAACTGAAACTAGTTATTTTGCACACCACTGCCAGAGCCAACGTTCTACTAAAAATCAGCTCCTATCAGTTCTCTTTAACAAATTTCCACAGTTTTAGCTTAGAACCTGGTGCCACTTGTGACAAGCTCCTATTCAACCTATCTCATCTACACGCAATGCCAGCTCCCCTTCCCTAGGAATTGTGTCCTACAGCTCCACTGAACTACTTGAAATTTCCTCAAATACATCATGTATTGTGCCTTTAAGGAACCACACATACTGTTGGCTCTGCCTAAAATGGTCTTCTTTCCCCTTCTTCAAATTATTTCTCATCCTACAAAACTAGATTTAAATATCACTGCTTCCGTCAACCTTTTCCTGGCACCATATTCTGATGTATGTGCTGCACCTCAGCATGCCCACTGCACTCTGTAGTTTCCCTGTTTATAACCTTGCCTTACTCTGCTAGGACAGAGGATTTCCTTATTCTCTCTCCTTTACTAGACGTTATGCTCCTGTAGGTCTTATTTGAGATGGCATTTTAGCACCCAGCACCATGCCCAGCAGCAAAACTGTTTGCTAATTGTTTGTTGAATGAAAGAATAATAGGTGAATGACTTTATTAATGCAGTAAACTATTATTGCAATATATAGCAATAACTTATGTGCTATAATGCTTTGTAGATTACTAAGTGTTTTTATATGCATTATCCCACTTTTTCCCTTACCCCGTACAAAAGAGGAAACTGAAGTTAAGAAAAGTCAAATAATTTAGCCAAGGTATAAAACAGTATTTGTTTTTTTTTCCTTTTACCACCTTACAGAAAAGTTGGAATTACAGTAAAAAAAAATTTTTTTTCCAGAACTTACCCACTGCCTCACTAAACCTGAATACTTTGGTGTTCAATCAAGGAAATACAAAATAAAATACAGTCACCAAAGCCAGGAAATTAATATTGATATATTACTACCATATAATTCTCAGACCTGATATAAGTTTTGTCAGTTGTACCAATAATATCTTTTGTATCAAAAGGATCAGAAGTATGGATTGCATTTAGATTTCATGTCTCTTTAGTCTGGAGGAATTCTTTAGTACTCCTTTAACTTTCATGACCTTTGGTAGAATCGTCCTCAGCTTAGCTTTATCTGATATTTCCTCATGATTTGTTTCAGTTAATGGATCTTTCAGAGGAATATTGTAAAAGTGACTGTGCTGTTTTCACTGTTTCTTCAAGTGGTACCCAGTGTCCATTTGCTCACTATTGATGATGTTCTTTTTGATCACTTGCTTAAGGTGGATTTTCTAATTCTAGAATCTCTCATTTTAATTCTAGGATTCCCAATTCCAGAATTTTCCACGGCTAGATTGCTTTTTCTTTTTTATAATTAATAATATTTTGTGAGGTTATAATTTGAAAACGTGTCCCTCATCAAACTTTTAAATTATTAATTAACTTGTCTTTATCCATATGAACTCGTGGTTTCTTTTTTTATTCAGTAGGCTTAATATATTACTCTCATTATTTATTTTGATGCTCAAATTGTTCTTCAGCTGGTCAGTGCATTTCCTTAAAATGAGCTTCTTTGTCCTTTTGATACTTTTCCATCATACTTTTGATACTGAGTAAAAATGGGGCTTGTTGCCCAATGTGCTTCATTAATGACCAATTCCTGAGATATCTGGGCTTCTGCAGGAGAGAGAATTTTCATTGCTTGTGCATCTGTTTTCTGGGACTGCAATAATTCTGATAGTTTTATTTTTCTACAAAAGACAGGCAAGTTTAGGCTAATGAGTCTAGTGGCACAAGGTGATGAAATTAGAGATGATCTGATTATTGAGCATGCAGATTGTGACATGCCTAGTCAGAGAAGGTATGCAAGGAAATGGTGGAGGTCATTACAGGTTAAAGTTTGAGCAGCTGAGCATGTCAGGCAAGCCAATTTTGGTCAGCTTCATCTAGTAAGGAATTGGAGTGGATAAGTTCTGGGCTGATACAGGTTCCTTCATTAGTAAACATTAGGGGCTGTCTGATGATCATAAGACTCCAAAGTTGTAAAAGAAGATGGGGGCAGGGTGCAAAATGGTGGTTAGTCACAAGGTTTTTACAATCATTATCAGAGATCAAGGCATTTGGGTTCTAGTTCAATAATTTCAGGTATTTACTTTTATAGCATACTAGAAAGTTAAAAGGTATCATTGTAATGACTCTGTAATCACAATTATTTGTTCATTCTTAACCCTCAGTTACACTGAGCAATTTTTGCCTTCTGGCAAAACTAGATTTTTCCAGGCTCCTTTTATAATCTATCTGTTCCAGCCCTGAAATCAACCATTGCTCCAAAGAGCCATGACTCTTTTTAGTGGAAAATGGTATTTTAAAATCAAGGACTGGGCATCATGTGTACTCATTCCTATTGGAATGTCACTACTCTCAGTTCCTTCAGTGGATAGAATTAGGGAGAATACAAGTGTACATACACATGTTTACATTTAAATTTTTTTCTTATCTAGCTCTATATCTTGAAAAACATGAGCTCATACCAATGCATCCAATACCAATCAAACACTGAGAAGGTTTATTCTAGTTTTCTGCCTTTCCATTTTTTGGAGCTCTTCTTAACGATAATATCTAATTCTAATCATCCTTATAATATTCACTTTTTGATCAATCCCTCTGTATATAACCAATTTCCTATCTCCATTGCCACTTTCTCCCCTGCACAAATACCTGCTTCAACTTGCTTGAGATTCAACATTCCAGAATAGGCCACCCCTCACGGTGGATATTTTTCTCAGCTTGCTTAGGCTCTGACACTTTGTGTCAGACAACTCCCTCCCATTTGAGCCCCCCACTCCACCACCACCACCACATCACCACTCACCACACTCCAACTCTGACACCCCTCTCTTGGGCACCATAGCTGCCAAATCCCCACAGTTGGTACAGATGCCAACCTTGCTTAATTGCACATAAAGGTCTTAAGCTTTAATTCCTCAGTGTGGGAAGTGAAGGGAAGAAGAATAAAATGAGGAAGAGAAAGAGTTATTGAGCAGTTTTAAGTACCAGAACAAATCAGAAATGTAAGGCTTTCAATTCTAATTTGATTGCCCTTCAAACAACTCCCTAGTATTTCTACTGTTGTAGAAACTAAAGAGCCTCAGTTGGGTTAATCTAGTGAAGCATTAAATAGCCCATATCCCTTAATGGGTTTAATAGCTAATTTCTGGAACAACAAAAAACTACTTGGGTTTTTCTTAAAAAGGTGTTCAAATAGAAGAGACTCAATGCTTTAGTTAATTTGTTCCCAATATTTTCTTGATCGGTTATGCTTCAAAGAAAAGTCTTGTAAGAAAATTCTAATTTCCCTAGGATAAATTTCTAGAAGTAAAATAAATTGTTGATTCAAAGATGGAATATTTTTAAAGTGTCATCTTTTAATATCATAAAAATAAACCAATTTTACTATAAAATATGTAGAAAAGCAAAACTAAGGAAGTAAAGCATCATAACAGAGAGACAAGTCACATGTCTGTATGTCTATATCTCTATATATCTACTTAAATATATTTACTCAGAACACTTAGAACTGTACCTCACACGAAGTTTCAATAAATTAATTGAAAAAATAGTGCTTTCAAATATAACACACTCTGTAGGTGTGAATGTGTATTTATATATGTATACATGCACATATTTCATATACATCACAGGTGAAATACATATGAACTATTTGAATATGTATGAAACATATAAGAAATATATATGCATATGTATGTATATATATACATATATGTGTCTAAGCTTTATGTTCTTGGACTACTGAAATCTGCTTTGCCTGTGTGCAGAGAGGCACAAGTGCCTGAAGTTTACAAGTCCCCTGGGGACAATCCCTAACCATTGACTAATGGACAGTAGTAAAAATATTCCATCTCCTGATTGGAACAACTCTTGAGTGCAGTGCACCCTGTCTCTAGTGCTCCGCTACAGGATTGACGAAGAGTACACCCCATTATCCTTGGCTTGACACCACATCCTTCACTGGCCTTTTCCCCTCAGTGTCTAATTCTCCACTCTACCATTGTTTTTTCCTGAGAACATTTCCTAATAAATCACTTCCACATGAATTCTTATCTCAGAGTCTGCTTGTAGGGAATCCAATTTAAGACTGTTTTTGAACCTGATTTTTCCACATAAATAGATCACCAAAGAATATTCACCTGGAAATATGCAAAGATACTACATTAATGCTGCAAAATGTTCTATCGTATGAATACAACATATTAAAAAATTCCAAATTATTGGACATTTGTTCTATTTTTTTACTTTACAAACAATGCTTCAGTGAACATCTTTCTATGCAGAAATATGTGAAAAGCTTTTATTATTTCATTAAAACATATTTATAGAAATGAAGTTTTGAGACAAAGGGAATATACTACTTAATTATTTATACATATATTTTCCTCCATTATTAAAATACTGATTTTCCAGGTGTGTATAAGAATTCTAGTTTCCTCAACTGTCATCACAATTAGGTAACTTTATATTTTAAAATATTCACCTTTTTTATAAGCGTGAAATAGTATATCAGCATTGGACTTCTTTGATTACTACAGATTTTATTTATTCTTTTGACTATTTTTATGTTTTCATCAGGTAATTGACTATTCATGATTGTTGCATATTTTCTATCTTCTCATTGATTTGAAAGACCGTTAAGTATATTAAATATATTAATCTACTCTCCCTTAAATATGATATAAATATTTTTATTTGATTCTTAATGGTTTTCTTTGCAATGAGGACATATAAGAGAATTTAAATTATTAAAGACTGTCAAACTTTGGTGGTACTAAAAAAGCCCTTTCCTCACCAAAATAGTATATAAATTTTAATTATAATTTTTTCAAGTACTTTTACAATTAAACATTTTCTCCATATGGAATTTATTTTGCTCTAAAGATGATATAGTTATTTAATTTCTTCTGCAAATTGTTTTCTCCCTATAGATTTTTTGAAATAATACATATACTAAATTCTTAAATATACTTGAAACTGTTTTAATTTCTTTTTTGTTCCAGTAATCCAGTGTCTTATCTAATACAGGTTTTAATTATTATATCTTTAAAATGTCTTTTGAAATCATATAAAGCATATGTCTCTCTAATTCGCTTTTCTCTTATCTGCATTCTTTAGAATAACTTTAGAATTGTATATAATTTAAAAATAATAATTCTGATATTTTTATTGAAATTGTGAGAATTTATAGGTTTTAGTGGAGTAAAAATTGATATGTTTTTATTTTTAATATTCATCTTTTATGCCTCTAAGTAAATTATCATACTGGAAAAATTTGAAATCAGTAATGCAATATCAATCTTGAACATTCTGATGTTAAATTATTTCTAATTAATTTATAGTGTTTTCTATTTTGACTTGGACTTTTGGGGAAATATTTTATCTTTGGTTGATAGGAAAATCATTGATTTTATGTATGAGTTTGTAACCAGTCCCTTTAGTGAACTGAGGCATTATTTTAAATCATTTTTTAAATTTTGATTCTCTTGTGTATTGCACACAGCAATTATTTCTGTATGTAATGTAATTTTATTTCCTTCTTTCAAGTATTGCACATTGCAGGGATCACTGTTATCAAATTGCTCACTCTCCATTTCCTCCTTCGCACACCACCCTCGTTTTTTTTTGGTAGTATTAGGGATGGTAAGTCTAAAACATTCAGGATCCTAGAATTCCTTTGAGCTGTGGGTAGCTATTTTAGTTTCCTAGGCTGCTCAAGCAAAAACCATTTAAACAATGGGTTAAACAATGGGAATTTATTCTCTTAGGTTTTGAGGCTTGGGGGGGAAAAAAGCAATACTTTATTCCTGAAGAGTGTGGTGTTCTGTAGCTGGCTGCTGGCGATTCTTAGCTTGTCATGGCAATGCACATGGTGGCCTCTCCTGGCTTCTCTGTTCTTTTCCAGGTTTCATTGATTTCAGCTTTTTACTTCCTGTGACTTCCCCTGAATTTCATTATACTTATAAAACACTCCAGTAATAGGATTAAGACCCTCCTCATTGTGCTGGGTCATGCCTTTACTGAAGTAATTATCTCACCAAAAGTCCTATTTACAATAGGTCCCCACACACAGGAATGGATTAAATTTAATATAGCTTCAAACCACCACAGTGACTAAGTTACATAGCTCCGGAAAATGAACATAAGGACAAGTTCCAGGCATCCCACTGGTTTTAATGGCTGTAGAGACCTAAGTATATTACTAACACTGAAGAAAGCCCAGGGTTACCAGGTGACAGATGAATCAGAAAGATGGGAAATGAGCCACCAAGCACGTGAACTTATGCAAGTATCTTCTTTAGGAAAACCAAGGGACATTTAAAGAGATCGAACATTTGTGAATTTTAACAATGCAATATTTCTCCAGTCCTTTTCTTTCTCTTGAAGTCTTGAGATGCAGTGGGGAGAGATGCTTCATTACTGTGAAAACAACCTTTAAGAACTCGGGCTGTTCAATAATGGAACTGACTGCTGCCTAAGCTAGGAAAACTATCCCAAACCTTGGCAGAGCTCAAGCTGATGCTTTGGAGGATATGCTATTCCAGAGTTTTTTACATGAGCAAGTAAACTAATGGATTATAAACCAGACATTTTGGTCTTATTTCCTAAAGTAGGATGATATAACTTTCAAAACATAATTACATTAACTTTATTATTGACAAAATACATGAGTTATGTTTATAAGAATGTGAAACCAGACTTTATCAACCAACATAACTTCAATAAAAGATAAGAAATTTGTCTAGAAATTGACTGATCATACCACTTGATGCTCACAATAAACCAAGTAAATGGCCTAACACTGAAATGTATGCTTAGATTTTTTTATATTATTCAAACCGAAACTGAGCACATATATTTTCCCAACAAAAATAAAAAGCAGAGTATTTAATTTAAATATTGTTTATGCTAACTATCTGGATAAGCATCTCTCAATGCCTCCCTCTGGAAGATAAGAGCCTGCTTCTGAAATGTTCCCTTTCTGCTTTAGTCATTCCACTGCATTGAGTAGCTTCTCAAAACAAAGAAATGTTTGAATTCTCAATAAAACTCATATGTTTCTATCCTGTTTTATTTGGAAGTAGGACACATGAATGGCATTAAGAAATATAATAAGAGGAAGAGAGAGAGTAAATAGTAGAGCAAACAGTGACTGATGAGATTTTAGAAAAGCTCAGGATGTAAACTTCCCAGAACTAAACTAAAAGAATTGATCTTAGCCAGGTTGTTTTATGACTAGAAATAGAATATATTGCTCATCTTGAACTTCTGCCATTGGTAGAGAAGACTGGAATCTTTTGAAATAGAATTATTTTGGCTTAGGTCTACACTGCCACTGAATAGATTATATGCAATGGATTCAGTTCTCATCATTATTCTGAAGCATTGATGGATTATGTTCATCAGTATAAATTATTTGTTCTATTTGACTTTCAAGTGTATCACAAGTTTCTCTAATAGCTTAGAAATGCTAGTTACTGTATACTTTTGCCAAATTTCTGCATTGTTTTTTTACCTAGGGCATTTTATTTTGTAAATGTAGTGGTATATTATTGTAGACCTAGTTTTTAATTTCTCTCTGATATTTGAATCATAGATGGAAATAAAAGCCACAAACCTAGAAATAGGTGTCTTTCAGAATAGACCAACTCCTGGCTAAAATTTCTATTACAACTGAATGAGATTAAGGCCACATTGAATTTGTATTTAGATAACCTTGTCTCTTTTCATTACCTAATTCTAAACTGTTGTGAAAAAGTGAAAGCCCACATTGTCCTTTCTAGGATTATGTCAGTTGGAGAAGTGAATGTAGTGAATACAATGAATTGTGCAATTATCACATTGCCTTCAGCAGGTATAGTTTCTGTTCAAAGAAGATTGATAAGCTTTTCTCAGATTTTCTCTGGGATCACAAATTATTACCATGGTTTCTATGGTGTCACACAGGTTAGAGTCTTAAGGTCCCACTCCTCTAATTCATCAATTTATTTGCAAATTTGAAATTTCAGTTCTCCCAAGTGAAAATACTCTTTTCTTAACCACACAGCACAGGGGCTTATAATCAACACAGTGGTCTCTAGAAGCCTGCGCAGTTGTATAATACACACATAGGGTGTTAAAGAAAGGTGAAAGTTTATATCAGAGTCACAGATCTGAAAGGGACTGTAGGTTGTCAACACTGTACAATATACCAAAAAAAAAAAAAATGAGTTTCCAAAGATGTTTAAATGATCTGTCTAGGTTCCATGGAAAAATAAGGACATGAACTGAGTTTTTAAAAAATGAAGCTGGTGCCCTTGCCTATGTCAACGTATCTTAGAATAATAATTGCAACTACTAATCATGGCAATCACCAATATGCTTTGAAAAATCACCTTGCCAGAAGCATACACATTAGATATTAAAATCACTACAAAGTATTACCTCTGAATATTGGTAGTGGCCATTTCATATCCAGAAGCTATTTTTAGTAAGGCAGTAGTTTCTTACTGCCTAACTAGATCAGGGATTGGCAAATTATAGCCTGTCAGCAAATCCCAATGCTTCTTTTGTATGGCCTGTGAGCCAAGAATGTTTTTACATTTCTAAATGGTTGGAAAAAATAAAAACAAAAAGATTTCATGATACATGAAAATTATGTGAAATTCAAATTTCAATGTCCATAATTAAAATTTCATTGGCACGCAGCTATACACATTAATTTACGTATTGTCTATGGCTGCTTTCAGGCTACAATGGCAGAGTTGAGCAGTTGCAACAGTGGCTTCATGACTTGCAAAGCCAAAAATATTTATTATCTGGTCTTTCACAGAAAAAGTTTGCCATGTGCTAGATTATCACAGGGTGTGGACTAGGTAATAAGTCAGAATAATACAGACCACAGAATAAGCTCTCTGAGATGATACTCATCAATACTTTGCCAAAAAACCATGTCCAGACATCATGGTTTTTTGTGTCTTCATGATGAGCTGAGCTCCAGGCACTCTCCAGTTGGGTAGCTAATTAATTACAAGGTTTCCTTGTGTTTTGACAACTCAGAAAATGTCACCAGGTGCCGCCACCCGCGTGACCCACATGTTCTTCATAGTGATCTATATTGGCTTCAGAGGAGGTACAAGTGACTGGAATGCTCAAAATCTGTCTTTAAATCCTTTTTCTCTTAGCCAAATTATTTAGTTACGATCAGATAAATAGTATATAAGATCAATATCCATATTCACGTCTTTATTTTAGAAAGTAGTTTCTTCTGACTCATCAAGCTTTATTCACAGTTGCAAATACATCAGAAGCATACATCTGCACAGCATTTTACAATTTACACAGGTGCCATCCATCCTGGTTTAGTGTTTCCCCACCTTCGTGGGCTGGTTTTAAGGGACTTGGGCAGAGTTGAGAATATGCCAGAGCTACGAGGCACTAAGCTCTGAGAAGCTGCTCCTGGGCTCTCCATGCTTAGAGGTGTGGATGTCAACAGCCTGGCATACAATAATTCTCAGAGAAAGTGCAAAGATAGGGATTCTAATTCCTTTTCCTTCTGTTGCTTACCCACTTCTTGTCACTGTCATTGTTTCTATTTAGATGGATTGCATGTCTTTTTATAATTTTATATGCGTCAAATCAGAAACAAAAAAATAAGGAATCATCCCAGAGGTAACACCACCCCCACAACATACCAACCCATTGTAAAAGTGTGGTCGATGGCATCTGCTTGTATATATCTAAGGTAAAGAACTCACGACCTTATAAGAAATAAGTTCCAATGAAAGAATATGTTCTAATAATCTATCATTATTAGATCCTCCTTTTCTTTCGGCAACCCTGCAGGTTTTTTTCTGTCCCTTGAAATAAAACATAATTACGCGTAGTTTTTTTTTTTCCCATAAGGAAACCTGTTAAAATATATGTCAGTTATGTTTCTCTCAGCTTTCACTTCCAAGTTAAGTATTCCCATTTCCTTCAGCTATTCCTCATGAAACACCATTTTCATATCCTTCAGCAGCCTGACTCCTCTCCCTTGTGCATACAACAGACTGCCAAATTTAGTCTGGCATAGTTCAGATCAGAAGACCCTTGTACGGTAATTATGCTGGGACTCTTTAGATTTATCATTGAGTATTTTGCCTAATATATTATTGAGTATTTTGCACTTTCTCAGCACCTGCTTTCTTGATAACCCCAATAAAAATTAGCACAAAGAGCAATCAAGCCAGTGCTTTTTTGGCACAGAATTGTTCTTGTAAACTCTTTGTTAATTTACAAAGGAAATTATAAGCATATTGAAATCACTATTTCACAAAAATATGATGCAACATACAGTTAAAGGTTAAAAAAAATTCTTCTTTTCAAAATACCTCCTCAATGCATTGTGCATTTTATGGGAAAAGAGGATAGATCAAAGAAAGGAAATTAGTATACAACTACTTGATGTTGAAGGGCCAAAGACTGACAAATTCAACTGAATTATGATGTACTGATTTCAGGACAAATTACTATTGAAGGCCAACAAGGATTAACAATAACATGTATATATTATGCATCTTTAGTTTTGGCTTTGAAAATAAGGATAAACAGCAATTCTTTAGATATTTCTGAACTGATCCCAATTTGGAAAGAGTTGCGAGCACCACCAAAGAAAGGAACATAATATTTAAAACAGAATAAGAAAAGTTAAAAATACACACAGGAAATAACAAGGTAATTTTTTCCAGGGTAATTCCAGTTAATCTATGCAGGGACTAGCAATCCTGATCACAGTCTCTCTGCAGGGGAAATGCTTAGAAAGCCCAGACATTCATGCTGGAAAGACATTTTAGATTGCAAAATAGATATGTGTTTGCAATTGGAGAGCAAACAAATCCAGTGCAACTTCAGCTATAATGAAAGAATCATCATACCCTGAGGTATAATCCTTCCATCTGTCATATAAATGAAACTGGAGAATCTAAGTAGATAGAATGAACTCTATGCCATTCAGCATACCTCGATGACCTAAAGATGTGATAAATTTGGAGGAGGTATAGGAAAGTGAATCTCAGAGGAAGAAAAGAATTAACAAAATATTCTAAACTTAACTGGAGTCTACGAATAATGTAGTTCATATTTTATGTGTGATGGCAGAAATATTGAAGTTATTTTTTAAGAATGCCTTTCCAAGAGCATAATAATATGTGAATAATTTAACTGCATGCAAATTATAGAGTCAGACTCAAGAAGCATAAACAATTTCAATTCCTATCTCTAGACATGAGGCTTCCACTTGAAAACATGAAGGAAGAGAAAGGATTGATTCAAAGGTGCATAAGGCAGAACAGGAATTTGAAATTAAGAAAAGGCGCCATATTGAGAATGCATGTGTTTCAAGATAAGTTGTTTAAGCATTCTGCCTTATTTCAAATCTATAGCAGCGTGTGCCAATTTCCTTTAATATCAGTAGGAGCATTGTGCAAGACGACAGATGGCCTTAATGGCCTGCAATGCCAATATTCGAAATTCCCTGCCCAACTGTTACAATAATGTCCTTTCAAATTTTATTAACACCTGTCACCCAAGAGACTCATGACCCTCCTCAAATTTCATAATATGCAATATTTCCATTAGGTAAGTTGTCTGTTTTGTTATTCTCTACCAGGGAAGAAACATAAGAGGGGTGTGAAAATTAGCTAATATTATGATACAAATTAGTTAAAATCTTTTTTAAAAAGGCTTGTATGATCATTGGATTCATAATTCCCTGCATATTGGCTTATAATATATCTAATTAAAATATTAATTTTCACTGAACTGCACCTTGACAATTAATGTAAAGAAGGTGAACTATAAATGTTTTACCCTTCAAACATAAGCAAAAAAGTAGTGTCTTATTAACATATTGACTCCTTGAGAATCTTCTCTCCATGGAATTGAGAATCAAAGGAAATGGGACCACCCAGATTACTCTCACATGAGAATATTTAATGGGATAGTGGGCCCATGGATTCGTTTTTTTTTAAAAGTATTCTGACTGAAGAAGACGAATGTTAATTTAGCCTCTGAATATCTCTTATGAATTGCACTTTACCTGATCTCCTGTCTCCTCCTATTGCCTATCTCACCTTTACTCCAAAGACCACATTTCTAGGATAGCCCATAATTTGATAATGAATATATTATTAATAGTTACTATTTGTTTTGAACAGAACAAAACCTTTCTTTCTTTTACTGATGTGAATAACTTTAAGTTCTTGCTATCTTAAATATTACTGTGTGTTTATATGCTTTACCTAAGAGGTATTTAACCAACTGGTCAAATCGGTCACTGAAGTGAAAATTTAAAAAGTGACCTCGAATCTTTGATTGATTTTGTCACTTTTAAACATGCAACCTGGTGAGTTAAGAGTGTCGATGATAAGAATGTTGGCAGCCTAGACTAGAATTTCTATTTTTAAGGTTTCAGTAAGAACAGCAGTGAAAACAACAATAATGAGAGCTAACACTTAACATGGGTCTTATGCTGGGCCGGGCATTGTGATAAGCTGTCTGTATCTATTAGCATACAGGAAGCCCATGAAGTAGGTCCTACCACTACCCCAATTTTAAAGGTGACAAGACAGAGGCACTGAGAGCTTAAGTCACTTATTCAAGGCATACAGGCAGTAAGTAGTAGAGCCAGTGGAGGTTTTGACCCAGGATCCCATCCTTATTTCGTCTCCAGGTGGGTGGGGCCCTCCAAGTATAATGTGCATGGCCCAGTACAAAATAAAAATGAGGGGTCCCTTTTCCAAAACCTAAAAATTTCAAGACAGTGACAACAGAACATTAAACCAAACATGGGGCCCTTCTGTGGCCCCGTGCGACTGCACAGTTTGCATGCCTTTAAGCCTCAGATTCCTCAGCTAGAATATGAGAGTGTTGACTTAGTGTAAGGCCTCTTATAGTCAGTGATTCCATGATGGTAGCTAACCCCCATTACTGTCATTAACAGAGGAGAAAGTAGTGTCTGTGTTTCCTGAATCATCAAATCCTTGACTAATTTTATTCATTGAGATAAAATTTGGCTTCACAGTTACATTAAATGCTGTATCTATCTGAAACCTGAAATTGCCTTGGTTGATTGTTTCATTGCACATACACATACTGTTTTATCAATATATATTTTCATTAACAAAATGAATCTGAAGCTTCTTTTCCTAAGTATGAAGATTTGCCAGTTTCTAAGGAAGAGCACACTAATAAATCACCTCCACTGCCAGATCATTTACAGGAGTTTACAAATCATCTCTTTTGGAGCTTCCAACAGCTTACTTTGTCAGAAACATTAATGAAAGACAACTAATGGTTTTATATTCCTATATACTTCTTCATTTTCACAAATCAAGAAGCCCAGATTTCTTCTGCCTCTATTTAATTTGAGAAATGTAATTTGAATTTTTTTCTCATGAAAATTGGTCAGTTTCTTTATAAGTAACGGTACTATTTATGTCTGACATCCAATCCAGATAACACATCCAACAAGTTAAAGGCGACAATTGCTCCAGATTCTTTGCTTTCCATTTCATTTCATGGACTTATGAATTCTCCATCTGTCCTCTTCAACTAAGGTTTCAAGACACCCCCTACCAAAACAGCCCCAAGCACTTTTAACCCAGATTAATTGCTCCAGTCATCAGTACTAGAACTAATAAATTTCATTTGCATTATAAAGAGTGCTATTTTGTGTTTAATTTTTTTTAGATATTTTAATTTTTGTGCTAAATAGTCTCTAAGGAATACTTTATATCTTATTCTATTAAAGTAGTTATTGAATATTTTACTAATCTTTTTTTTTCTCCTTGTACTATGATAGAGTGCTAAAATAGTGCTATTTCTCACTTATACTTTTAATCCTAGTACCTGTGTGATCTACCCTTCATATTTATTTCATATTTGAAGTTTTAATTACAGAATGACAAAAACAGCTAATCTCAGTTGATGAATCTCAAGATAATGCCTATGTTCTATTTAAAATTAATTCCACAAAAGAAGATATGTAAACAACAAACAAAACTCACAAATGGCTATTTTAATAATGAAAAGGTATAGGTGCAAACTCTACACCTTGATAATATAAAAAGCAAGTTTTAATGCAGTATTTACAAAACCAATATTTTTAAAAAGCAAAAGCAGATTCTTATTACTGGCTATGGCAATCAACCTCCCAAAAGGCCCTCAATGGTCCCCAGAATATCCTCCTGGTATTCACACCCTTGTGTGATTCCCTTCTGTTGAGGGTGGATTGGACTTATTGATGTCTAATATTAAAATAAAACAAAGATGATGGGAGTGTGATTGAGAGAATAGGTCATAAAAGGCAGTTGGTGTCTCAAACTACTTACTTGTATTAGTCTGCCAAAGGGTTGCTGATTTAAAGTACCAGAAATCTGTTGACTTTTATAAAAGGTATTTATTTGGAGCAAGAGTTTACAGTCCCAAGGCTGTGGCACGTCCGGCTCAAGGTGCCATAGAGGTTCTTTTTCACCAAAGTCAGCTGCCATGTGTTGAAGCAAGATGGCGGGTCATCTCTACCTGGTCTCTGCCTTCCCCTCTGGGCTCATCACCTCCTCTTGAGCTTCTCCGTGGCCCAGCATCTTGGGGCTCCATGTTTAAGCAATCCGGTTGTCCTCTCTCTTATAAGACAAGATCAAACTGGTGGTTTTCTTTTCTGTATGTGTCTGTCCATGTAAGTCCATTTATATAAGACTTAGCAACCTGAGTCATGCCTCACTGATGTAGTCCAATCAAAAGCTCTAAAGTAATCTTATCAAGTAAACTAATCTAAGTTCCCTCAACTGAATTTAATGCAATTAAAGGATATTACCTCCAAAGGAATAGATTAGTTTACAAACATAATCTTTTTCTTTTGGGGAGTCATAAATAATCTCAAACTGCCATACAGCTCCTATGTTGTAAGTATACTCTGGAAGTCTATGAAGAGACTCATGTTGCAAGGAATAGAGATTCCTGGCCAAAGCCAGTGAGGAAACATGATCTACTAACCACCACATGAGTTAGCTTAGAAGTAGATTCTCCAGCCCTAATCAAGCCTTGAGATGATAGCTGTCTCAGCTGACAGCTTGATGGCAACCCCTTGAGAGACACTGAACTAGAACACCCCAATTAAGTTGTTGTTGGATACAGGAACCTCAGAAACCATGTGAATTAATAAATGTTGTTCCAAGCTAAAAAGATTCAGGGGTAATTTTTTACACAGCAATGGATAGCTAATACACTGTCCCAATATTATTGCCTGAGTTGGTGTTACCTACTAGCTAGACTATTTCATGAGCTGTCTCTTCAACAATAAAATGTTTTCCTTGAGAGGACATAGTTCTCTTCACAGAGAATTAAACTCTTAGCCACAACTGAGACTCAAAGTGTAAAGTATGATGAGTTGGCTATATTGGAGCAATAAGACCGATGAGAAAGCAAACCACATGAAAAAAAAGAAAATCAGGGACTAGAGGCAATTGACTTAGAGAACTCACTTGGGGATAATCAATCAAGCATGCGTGCCATAGTAAAAGGAAAAACATTCAACCACAATTATTTGTCAAGTTGTTGTGAAATGTGGCTATAGATAACTAAAGCAAAGGCTGGAGATAAAGAGAACAGGTTCAGACCCAAAAGGGAGGTATACTAGAGAAAGGAAGGATGACAGTACCATGATCAAGGATGAAAAACAGAGCTCCCTTTGCCATTATTGGAATTTGGGGAAGAGCAAATTTTTGAAACTAAAAATGTGGAAAGATTGGCAAGGGTCCAACAAACCCTGATATTTATGGTAAAGAAGAACAGGACTCCTGGGTATGTTTAATGCTACTGAAAATGATTCCTGGTGAAAAAGTGATGCCTTAAGCCCTGTTGAGAGTCTTGGATAGAGATTGAATCCCTAATCCACCAGATTTTCAACTATTCATATGAGGCCTCCTTTTTAAAATTGGTTGAAAAATTTGATCCTGTGATTGCAAATATAGGTCATATGTGAATACAATTTTGAATGCCTTTCTAAAACAGAGACAGAGAAAACAATATGATGTGGTCACTAGCAATGATTTTTCTTCATTTAACTTGATTTTACTTTTCAAATTATGCATACATAAAAAAAGGATTCTAGTGTCTGGCTGACTTTATGACCAGTTCCTATGGGTAAAAGAGAGATTTAGTGCATGGGCAACACTAATTATCCTTTTAAAAATTATCCAGGAGTAAAGGTTGTTGAATGGAAAAGAATTGTGGCTCTTTCTTCCTGCTTCTTTGAGTTTTATGCCATTTTTAATCTGGAGCTTATATCTTGAGCAGCCAATGAATAAAGACTCTCAATATACTATGCTGATACTTCTCCAACTTTTTCATATATTGTCACAGTTAGAAAAGTTATTATTTGTGTGGCACTCTTAGTAAAATTGGAGAAAATTTTCCAGTGTGGTTATATGAGCCATTGTGAAAAAAAATCATTATATTTTCTTTAAATTATATAATGGTTGGGACACAATTCTCCATGGGTCTCCCACAGTTTTGGACATCTTACAAGCAGAGACATTGATTTCCTGTGTTATAGGGTTTGCTACACAAAAATCCTTAGAATATATAATAAATAGTGTCTTCTTCCAGAGCAAAATATTGTATCTTCCAGGATAAAATATTTGAGTTCCCTAAGCATATGCAGGTGTCACTTGACTGTTCATGTCACTCTGTGAGAATCAGGGCTTGGAGAACTGGTGTGAAAATAATGATACTCTGGATACTGCTATCGCTGTGGGTAATAAAGTATCCTTTGTCTCTAACACAGGAGTCTCATGTCTTCTGCCACTATCCGTGAAACTTTGGCAGGCTAACTCATTTGCTTGCAGGTAGGATAAAACCTCATAACCTTCAGAGTTCTTGACAATAATTATGATAAAAAGTAAAATACAAGTATTAGATATGATATTAAATATTATATTTGTATTAAGTTTTCAAATAAATTTCCAAAAATTTTTATGATAAATGGATACATGTAATTCCTGATCAAGACTTTTCAATTATGATCTTCTTGAAATCTTTTCTTTTTCTTTTTCTTTTTTTCTTTTTTTGAGGTACCTGGCCTGGGAATTGACCCCAGACCTCATATGTGAGAAGCCAGTGCTCAACCACTGAGTCACATTGGCTCCCCTCAGTTGGTTTTTTCATTTGTTTGTATTTTTGTTGTTTTCAGGAGGTACCAGGAATCAAACCCGGGACCTCCCATGTGGGAAGCAGGCACTCAACCACTTGAGCCACATCCGTTCCCTGAAATCTTGATTGTCACTCTCAAAAGAAACTTTGTGCATGTAAAGAAATAGTAAAATTAAAAGAAAAATAAATCCATAAAGTCATTCAAAAATTTATGACTTAAGCCTTCCAGGGAACTAGGGAGAACCACGACTCAGTCCTTCCACCAAAACAACTATTAAACATGCAGGAGCTATCTGAAACAACTATTTTGAAAACTCCAGAGGTCAGAACACTGTACAGCATCCAAGGAAGAGCAGGAGGAAGGGGATGATAAATTATGGTAAAGAACTGTAAATTTCTCTCTCTGTGCAGTGGCTACCAGCACCAAACACCACTCTCACAGCAGGCCACTATGGGGTCCAGTCCCTAGCTAGCTGCTGGCAACAGAAAGGGAAAGAAAAATCTTCTTGCCCAAGAACAGTGGTGTGCATGGCCAATCACTGATAATGGCTTTTCATTAGTGAATTCAGATCACTGAGACCCAATGAAAAGGTCAGCTATTGTTTTAACCCACCCTGGACAGAAGCAGCAGCTAGGTTCAACCCTCGCCAGATAGGGGCAGAGACAGTGGACATTTAAAGACTCAGGTTTCAGAGCTGTAGGGGACAGTTACCTGAAGGGTTGCATATGCTGGGCAGGCCAGGGAAGCTTAGCTTTGGGGAGCCATCAGAGAAGTTTTTGACACCCTTAATGAATCTCTTTGCAGGGCACTTTAAAGATGGCCATGCCCTCTTTATGGATCCATGACCCTGTTTTGGCCGGGAAAGACCAAATTGGGAAAATCTTCCCTAGGGTGACCCACCTCCCAGAATTTCTTAGGCAAAGGGAGCATGAGGCAATGAAATGTATAAAAAAACTATAGAAGCAGACAGTCTGGGACAAAGACCTGCAGGAATTAAATACCTGGGAGAGGGGGGTTTGTCCCATGTGAAACAGAGGGGACAATGAAACTCCTGTAAACTGGGGAACTCTGAAACAAAAAGAAAAAGTCCAGGACAAAACAGAGGCCCAGTAAGGTAGGGAAACCATTGCCCAGTGCATTCACCTTAGGCAGTACTTCTTGATAGGAAAGCTGAAGCTCAAGAAAATCTTTGTCTTATCACCAGATGGTTACAAAACCAGGAAACAGACCTTCCAGGGAAAATCCCAGAAAGAACATTTTAAAATACTAAAATGTACATCGTGCATCAAAAGAGTAAAAGTCAAATAGAGAAACAGGAAATGATGGCCCATCCAAAGGAAGAAAATAAAAATACAGAAAACATCAAGGAAGATGAGAAAGTGGATATACCAAACAAAGCAATTAAAATAATTATCTTAAAAGTGCTTACGGAGATGAAACAAAGCACAGAGAAAGAACTACAGGACATCAGGAAAACAATGAATGAACAATATGAGTCTAAGTAAAGAGATAGAAATTTTTAAAAAAGAACCACACAGAACTACTGGAGTTGAAGACTACAATAACTGAAATGAAAAATGCCCAGGAGGGTTTCAATGCCGATTGGAGCTGGCAGAAGGATCAGTGCACTTGAAGATAAGACACGTAAAATGAGACAGGCTGAGGAAGAGAAAGAAAAAATAAATAAAGAAAACAGAAATAACCTAAGAGAGTTATTGGACATCATCAAGCATACCAAGATTTTCATTATGGTTGTCCCAGAAGGAGAAGAAAGAAAGGTGCAGAAGTAATAGGCAAAGAAATAATGACAGAGAATTCCCCAAACTTAGTAAAAGATGTGAATATGCACATCCAAGAAGCTCAGAGAACACCAAACAGGATAAACATGAAGAAAAATATACCCCATCATATGTTGATTACACTATTAAATGCAAAGTACAAGGAGAGATTTCTGAAAGCTGCAAGAGAAAAGCAACATGTTACACACAAGGGAGTCTCAATAAGCTTGAGTGCTTATTTCTAATTAGAAATCATGTAGGCAAGAAGGCAGTGGGTTGAAATATTTTAAATACTGAAGAAAAACAATTGCCAGCCAAGAATTTTATATCCTGTGAGACTCTCTTTTAAAAAAAATGTCATTAAGACATTCTCAGAGAAACAAAAACTGATGGAGTACATCACCATTAGACCTGTCCTACAAGCAGTGCTAAAAGGAATTCTCCAGACTAAGGTGTAGGACACTAGACAGTGATTCAAAGAATCATAAAGAAATAAAGATTCTAACATTCAGGTTACCTTTACAAATACAATGCCAGTAACTGCATTGTATTGTTTGGTATGTAACTCCATTTCTTACTTCCTACAGGTGCTGAAATGCAAATACATAAAAAGTAATGATAACTCTAGGCTTTTAGACATACAATGTACAAAGATATAGTAGTAACAAGTACAAAAAATATGGTGGGGGACAGATGGGTATTGGAAAGGTATATGTGCATGCTATTGAAGTTAAGCTGGTATCAAACCAAATATAATTGCTATATATATAGGATGTTAAATCTTATCCCCATAGTAACCACAAAGAAAACATGAAAAATATATCCAGATAGAAATGAGAAGGCATTCAATATGGTACAATACAAGAAAGCAAATAAATACAGTAGGCTTTAACTGGAGTTAGGCCAAAAAGGTATAAGACTTATAAAGGCTAAATAGCAAAATGGCAGAAGAAAGACCTGTATTATTAGTAGTGACTTTAATGTAAATGAATTATACTGTCCTGTCAAAAGGCAGAGATTGGCAGAAGTGATTAAAAAAAGCATGCCCCAAATAGCCAAAACCATCTTGAGCCCCCTGCTTACCTCCCTCTTCCTCTTTCACCATACCTTGAACACCAGGAATACAAACACCTCTGGCAGCCCCACAGTTCCTTCTCTGTGAAGGGCAGCAGTATACTCTACATCCAGCTGTTGAAGTAAAGGGGTGCTATGGGGAGGTAATGGAGTACCTCATTGGTTGCATTCACTTCATGACCAAGGAGAGGGACCCTTGACAAGTCTTCTCAGGCTAGAGGTGACCAGTCTGTTGTCATCTGCTGGCCAACCCCATCAGTTTACCCAAAGGGTGAAGGTATTGCTGTGTCAAGGAACACATATAACCCATTTACAAAGCATCTTCCTTTAACGTTCCATACTACATGAATAAATAAAAATTGGGCTGGCAGAATCGCCCCAATTACTAGAGTCTCAAACCTCTGTCTCCTCTTCAAAGAGAAACCTGCGCATTATTTATAGATCATTGTGCAGCCTTGCATCCTATCCCGTCCAGCCTCAAATAATTCATCTAAGTGTCATGTACTCCTCTTGTCTTTTTTGGCTTCCTATAAATGCTAAACTTCCAGAATCCTTTGACTGCCACTTTCTAAACTACTACTGATGACTCATTCCATGGCTTATCAATCTTGTTACCCTCCTGTCATGGCCTGCTCCTTGCCTTTTGGACTCAATGCTTAGTGTCCTCTTACTGTCTATGGCCATATCCTTTCTCTGGATATGTTTTGATTTGCACTGCCCACCCCATTCCTTACAATTTTGTCTTTGGTAATAAATATCCTTTTGACCCCTCATGCTTCAGCAGAGGATATCTTTATAACACTAAGACTAGTAGGGATATTTCTTATATTGAAGACAAGACTAGTAAAATCGCGATAAAGAAGGAGGAACTGAAGTCAACCTGTCAGATGATATCCTAATAGACTGCCAAAATAATGAGGCAGATATAAGGCAGATGTAAGATATAAGAGAAACATATATCCAGATTTAGAATAGGGAGTCATGGGATGAGGATATCAGGAGGTTACTGTTAAATAGGAGAACAGCACTGAGACATCAGGCAAGGGCTGTTGAAAACCTGTAGCACTTACTTTCAAATCATTATGGGGTCTCTGAAGCACAATATGGAAGGGTTCCTTCTATTTAAAAGGCTTGTGATAAGGCTGGCAATTCCTTTCTACTTAACCTACAATTAAAGGAGCAATAATGTTTTCTCCTTCCACCTTGGGAGCAAACATTTCTCCCTCTATTCACAGCATTCAAACAATATCTTTTTTCCCATTCATTCATGGATTTCTTTCATTTCATTAAATAGTTAGTATGTGGCAGCCACTGAGGCTACAGTGGTGAATAAGATAAAGCCTATGTCTTTAAGAACTGTAAAATCTAGTGAGTTCAAGTAAAGACACAATTTCTACGCAAAGCCATTTTACTGAAAAATTACTCTATGCTGAACTTGAGATAAATTGGTAAGGCATTCCTAGTTCTATCAATTGTCTATGTCATAATAATACTGAGTAATAAATGACCGAAACTTTGTGACTTAAAATAATTAGCATGCATTTAGCTCATGAGTTGCAGGGTAGTGATTCAGGCTGGTCTCAGCATGCTTTGCTCAGATCTTGAGTCAAATGGCTGTGGCTGATCTAGGATGGCCTCATCTGGATCAACTTTGTATTGCTCCACATATCACTCAACCGTCAATAGAATAGGCTGGGAGCATTTTTATGGTGGTGGCTGAAGTGCAAGAGTGAGCAAGCCCTAATGCCCAGAAGTTTTTCAAGTCTTTGTGTACATCACTTTGTCAAACACCACTTGCCAAAGCAAATCACATGGCCAAACTGAGAGCCAGAGGGAGAGGACACTACAAAGTTATACAGCAAAGACCTGGCTCATCCGAGCCATTACAACAATCAATCTACCACACCCCTCCAGAGGACAATATACTGGCTAACATCGTGGTTCTCTTATCAGTTCCCAGAATGGAGAGGGGTTTTCAATCATATTCAATGAACTGGGCATTTTTCCATACAACAAAGCACACAGACTTAGGAAGTTGGGGGTGTTCATATTTTGTTCAGGACAACCAAGGATGCATTTTTGAAATGTAGTGTATCCCTTGGAGGTTCTGATAATCTACTGGTTTGTGCTGACTTCCCTTTTTTTGACATCCCTTCCCCCAACATTGGACTCTGCAGCACATCAATATAGGGGAGGGTTATAGGCAGAAAGGGCCATGACACAGTTTCACAAGATGCTTTCATCATTGACACATCCTGTAGAGTCTTCATATTTTGCATGGGCAGTGATAAGAAACAGCTCTCATGCTAACCTGGGAGAATTTTACACGACAACAACTTCTCCATAACCAAAAGAACATGACCACCATGACAATACTAAACCAAAAGGATTCCTAGAACGAAAGGAGCCCCTTTATTTTCAGTGTGAAGACACCATTTTGAGCTCAAATGAGTTGGAGGATGAGAGGGCCTTGTTAAGAATTCATCAGAAGAGCAGATGGATCTTTTGTATGTAGGGAGAGGCTAGGCAGACTAATTATCTTTAAAACAAGAGAGAAGGTAACTTCCTGCTCCCTACTAGAATCAAAATAGCATCAGTGAAAGGAAATAAGTATTTCAAAGAATGTTATACCTTTTCAGAGGATGGAATTACCCATCTAAGAAGCATTACATATTTTGAATCCCTGAAATATATTTAATTTTATTTCAGGGTTAACTATCCATTACAAATAATATCTATATTATCTATCTGAAAATTCAAAAAAATAGCCCATAATTCCTCAAAACACTTTAATTTTTAGGTAAAATAAAATGAAGTGAATTATACAAAAGAAAGTTATTTTTTAAATTTTTAAACAAACTGATACAATCAGGGGAAAATCCATTACCAATATAAAACTACCATAGGCAAATAGTATAGTGCCTAAGACCATACTATTAATTAGCTGCATAGACTTTTGCAAGTTACTTTACCTCTCTAATCTGCACATGAGGGTCTACAAAATGGAGATATTTATTATACTTATGCATATGAATGTTGTGAGAATTAAATAAGTTAACACATGTAAAATGTCTAGCACAATTCTTGAAAAACAGCAAGCACTCAAGAAAAGCACTGCTATAATCAGGTGGTTCTGAGGTTGAAAGCACATTTAATTAAAATAGCATTCATTAAGCACCTACTCTGTGAACTATCTCTACCTGGCTCTGGGAGAGGAGGATAAACAAATAAAAGCAATATATACCCTGCTTTTAAGGAATTTGTAAATCAGTAGTGATTGTCACATATATAAAAACTGTAATATAATGAAATAAAAGTTATGTGAGAAGAAGAGACTATGGAACCAGAAAGAAATACAATCAATACTGGCTGGAGAAATGAGGGTAAGCATCTAAAAGAAAGTGATACTTCGTGTTTCTTGCAAGGAAAGGAGGAATTTTGCACAGTGATGATGGAGAGTTCTGAGGAATGACTTAACTAAATTTAGGGGAGTTAGAAACATCAGGGGGCATCTATGTTTCAAAACCCCACAAAGAAGTCAGAGAAATGAGCTGTATGATGATATCATAATTTAAAACAAAGATTATTTACAGTCATTATGGGTACATAATGTGCAATGTTGTGACGTAGTCCTGTAATAGTGGAATGTCTTGGGTTGTGGCAGCTCATAGGACAGTACACTCAGACATAGCAGAAGAGTGACAGAGAGGGCAGAAAAGAGTTTCTGGAAGAGGTAATACCTGGGCTCAATCTTGCAGGATGATTAGGAATTAGATACAGCTAAGAAAAGAGGGAAAGTGGAATGGTCAAAAGTCAGGAGGAATGAGAAAGGCAAATTTATGGTATTATTAGTTGTTCCAAATGGCTTGAGTGTAGAATGAGGAGGCTGGGAGATCAGATGGCAGGATTCAAGGCTGAATAGATAAGCAAGGAACAGATCATAATGGGGCTTATATGTTATGCTAAGGAGTTAGAACGTTATCCTGAAGGAATGGGGGTTGAACAATGGGGTTTTAGAAAAAACAATAAAATTTGCGTTTCGAAAGACAAATTCTGGTTTCAGCAGGGAACCTAACTGGCAGGATCAGCTCTAGAGGTGGAGAGAGAATGAGATACAGATGAAAGAAAAAAGAGCTTGAACTAGTGGGAGCTTTGGATATAAACGTTGGTAGAGGACTCAGTACTAATTGGACATGACGGTACAAGGAGAAAGATAACTCTCTTCCATTTTGGTTAACTCAGGAGAATTAGTCAAAGCTTCAATAACAAACAAATTGGTAACACAGTAGTTCAAATGTATTGAAATTTTATTTAAGACACATTTAGCCCCCATCTAATGCCAAGCAGAGTGACTCTCCATTAAGCAGTAGTGACTGTAGAATTCCTTACGGCCTGTGAGGAGAATGTGAGATCCTGTGGAAGCCGCAGGACTGGGCTTGCAAGAGGCCTATGAAACTGCTGTCCACCACCCTCTGCCGGACCTCGCTCACATAATCCGTCTCAGGTGCCTGGAGGGCTGGAGAATATGGTCTTCCTTTGTACAAAGAAGGAAAACAAAAGCAGTTAAGCTTGCATATAACATTGTCTATGCCATTCTGTTCTTTATTATTTTTTTAATTGTGGTAGAATATGCATAGCATAAAGATTATTTTAACCATTTTAAATGGACATTTCTTTGACCACACTGTGTAACTCTTACCATTATTTCCAGATTATTATTAATATCATTCTAAATCAAAACTCATACTCATTTAGCAATAACTCCCCACTTCCTCCTCCCACCACCCCTGATTTGGGGAATAAATTTTATAGTTCAATTTTGAACTTAACTTTGAATGCCATGTAGGACTTTATAGCCCTGTAAGTGGAGACAAGAAAAATTAACTGTGCCAGAAGCATAGTCGATGGTTCGGAAATAATTTTATACCTTTACGAAACATCAGCTTATATTTGGCAGAGGAAGCAAGTAGAATGTGTAGAATCACACAGAAAGAACAATAAGGAGAATATCCTGGAGGAAAGTAACTTCTAAGGACTGAGTAGATAAATAGGAGTCCATGAAATAGAGTAAGAGGGAGTGGCCAGTAAGGTGTAGGGTGCCAGAAGACAGAAGCCCAGGTTACAGGAGTAGGAAAATTTTCTGGTACTTAATGTTGCAGAAGAGTCAAGAAATTAAAACTGAAAAGTCCACTGGCTATAGCAAGAGAAGCCATTAAGGAACATAGTGAAAAGATTTTCAGTTAAATGTTGGAAGAAGGAGCTAGATTTCAGGAACTGAAGGAGAGACTGAAAAGCTTCTATTCTGTTGTATGCTTAATCACATTTTGTTTATCCATTCATGTATTGATGGACACTTGTGTTACTTCCATCTTGTGGCAATTGTGAATAATGCTGCTCTGAACACTGGTGGGAAAATATCTGTTAAAATCCCTTTTAATTCTTGTGGGTATATACCTAGAAGTAGGATTGCCAGGTCATATGGTAATTCTATATTTAACAGTCTGAGGAAGCCCCAAACTGTTTTCCACAGTGGCTGCACCATTTTACATTCCCACCAACAATGAACAAGTGTTCCTATTTCTTCACATTCTCTTCAACTTGTTATTTTTCTTTTCTTTTTTAAAAAAAATTAATAGCCATTTCAATGGGTGTGAAATGTTATCACATTGTGGTTTTCATTTGCATTTCCCTAATGATTATGATGTGAATCATTATCTCATATGTTTATGGAATATTTATATATCTTTGGAGACATATCTGTTCAAGTGTTTTGCCCATTTTTAAACTGGGTTGCTTGTCTTCTTGTTGTTGAGTTGTAGGATTCTTTTAATATATTATGGATTTTAACCTCTTATCAGATATATGGTTTCCAAATATTTTCTCCCATTCTTGTAGGTTGCCTTTTTCCTTTCATGATGAAGTCCTATGATACACAAAAGTTTTTAATTTTGATGAAATTTCATTTATCTATCTTTTGGTGTTGCTCATGCTCTTGGTGTAAAGTATAAGAAACCATTGCCCAATGCAAGGAACTGAAAGTACTTACCTGTGTTTTTTTCTAGGAGTCTTATACCTTTGGCTCTTATATTTAGGGTATTTCATCCATTTTGAGTTAATTTTTGTATATGATGTATGGTAAGGACCTACTTTCATTCTTTTGTATAAGGATATCAAGTTTTTCCGCAACATTTGCTGAAGAGACTATTCTTTCCCCCTTGTTATTGATCTGCTGAGGTCATATGTGTCTTCTCAAGTCACTGTAGGTTGTTTGTGTGTTTCTGAGAATTTGTTCATTTCATTTAGGTTATCTATTTTTTGGCATACAGTTGTTCATAATATCCTCTCATAATCCTTTTTTATTTCTGGGGGGGAGGGGTTAGTAGTAAAGTCCTCACTTTCATTTTTTATTTTAGTTCAACCTCTCTTTTTTTTTCTTTGTCAATCTACTTAATGGTTTGTCAATTAAAAAAAAATAAAATCGTATTGAAGTATATCATACATATATGAACATACATAAATAATAAGTGTATAGTAAAAGTTGTGAACTTACAAAACAAACCTGCATGTCATCATACTCGGCTCCAATACATCACCCCACCACCACCACCTTGCATTGTTGTGAAACATTTGTAACAACTATGAAAGAGCATCATGAAAATATTACTAACTATACCCATATCTTATATTTGGTGTATTTTTATTGATCTTTTCATAGAACCAACTTTTGTTTTTGTTGATTCTCTCTATTGTTTAATTTTTATTCTCTATTCCATTTATCTAAGCCCTAATCTTTTTTATTTCTTTCCTTCTTCCTTTGGGTTTAGTTTGCTTTCTTTCTCTTGATCCTCCAGTATTGAGATTGGGCCTCTGATTTAAGATCTTTCTTCTTTTTTAATGTAAGCATTTAGAGCTATAAATTTCCCTCTTATTGCTGGCTTTGCTATATCCTGTAAGTTTTGGTATGTTTTGTTTTTGTTTTCATTTACTTCAAGATATTTCCCAATTTCCCATGTGATTTCTTCTTTGACTTAGTGTTTAAGATGGCTTTGT
The DNA here is from genome assembly GCA_026826555.1 of Tolypeutes matacus. Lineage (NCBI taxonomy): Eukaryota > Metazoa > Chordata > Mammalia > Cingulata > Chlamyphoridae > Tolypeutes > Tolypeutes matacus. The sequence goes on along the minus strand of JAKSZT010054335.1, from coordinate 33,397,844 downwards.
TTAACATCCACATATTTGTGTATTTTCTAGTTCTTCCTCAGTTATTGATTTCTAGCTTCATTCCATTGTGGTCAGAGAAGATATATTGTATGATTTCAATATTTTTTAATTTATTGAGACTTGTTTTGTAACCCGTTATGGTGTATCCTGGAGAATCATCCATGTGCCCTAGAGAAGAATATGTATACTGCTGCTACTGAATGAGGTGCTCTATGTATGTCTGCTAGGTCTAGTTAGTTTAGAGCATTACTCAAGTCTTCTATTTCCTTATTGATCTTCTTTCTAGATGGTCTATCCATTACTGAAAGTGGTATATTGAAATCCCCTACTATTAATGTAGAACCATCTATTTCTCCCTTCAAATCTGTCAATATTTGCTTCATATATTTGGGGGTTCTGCCATTAGGTCCAGATATATATTTATAATTATTATGTCTTCTTGTTGAATTGAGCCCTTTCTCTGCATATAGAGACCTTCTCTGTCCCTTGTAACAGTTTTTGACAAAACATATTTTATCAGATATTTTAATAGCTACCCTAGTTCTCTTTTGGTTGATATTTGCATGGCATATTTTTTCCTTCCTTTCACTTTCAACCTACTTGTGTTTTTGAATGAAAAGTGAGTCTTTTGTAAATAGCATATAGTTGGGTCATGCTTTTTAATCTGTTCTGACAATCTGTGTCTTTGGAGGGTTAATCCATTTACATTTAAAGCAACTACTGATAATGAAGGAATTTCTTCTGCCATTTGCTCTTTGACCTTTGTCTCCTCCCCCCCCCCATTCTTCTATTATTGCATATTTTCACATATATTTTATTTTTTGTATTGCATGGTATTTAGTCGTTTCTCATTTCTTTCTGTGGTTACCATGAGACTTAAATTTAACATCCTAAATCTATAACAACCATACCATGAAGTGCAAAGTCCACTCTTTCTTGTTTGAACCTATATCTTATCCTGAGCTTATGCTTGCTTGTGGCCTTATTAATTCCCTATTTGCAGGAACTCAAAGGTCCCCACTACTCCCTATGAAATAGAATTCCTCAGCCTCTGGGGTACTCTAGTAATGATTTAAAGCTGGTAATCCGTTGCTCCAGGCTTAATTGTTTTAAATTAATTTGCCTTAATTGCTTCTTATACTGTTTTAACTGTCTGCAAGCTGCTTTTGCCAGCAGGGCAAGTTTTGGAAGGGTGAGCCCAAGAAGAGTTTGCTGGTTCAGTATTTCAGTACCAACATACAAGCACCCCAGCATGCTCATAGGGTTTACTCTGTTCTTTCCACAACAGCAGCCCACAGTGGGAGCACAAGCCCTGTAGGTCAAGCTGACTCGTGGAGCTCCCTACTCTGCCACCATCTTGCCCCCTCCAGTGAGGGTGGTCCTCTCCTACTGTTTTTTTAAAGATGCATTTTCATGAGTTGGCACTGATCCAGATACTATAACCCTTAAATTGTTTTCCGGAGTTCTGAGGAAGATGGCTTTGCCAGTTTTTTCAAGTTGTTCAGTAATTCTACAAGGGAGTGACATCCTAGTGTGTCTTATGCTGGCTTCTTAGTCAACCACTATGCATTCCTTCCAGTATTTCCTTTTTGATTTACATTAATAATTTACCTAATCTCTAACTATGCTTATGTGCTTGGAATGAATCCCATTTTGTACTTTTAAGGTATATTAAATATGTCTTTCCAAGATATTTATAAATTCTTGTGCAGGTTTGGTTTTTTGTTTGTCTGTTTTGGGTTGTTTTTTTGTTTTGTTTTGTTTCTTTTGTTTTGTTTTGTTTTTTAATGCTACTTTGAAGTTTCTTCATACTTCACACTGCCCATGTGTTGCCAGCAACTACTGGTAGAAAAATGGTCTCTCTCTTTCTTTCTGCTTTTAAAATCTATAATGAGATTCTCTAATTAGTGACCTCTAAAATCCAAAGTCACATGGGGAATGAGATTCTGAGGATTCTGAAAAATGGAGTTTCCATATTCTCTTCTGCAATGGAAACAAGGCTTTAGAGCTAGGTGGTGATTTTGATGGAGTTAACAAGATTCAATCCATTGCAGTACTGTCTTCAAAGAATCACCTATTATCTTTACTTTTCCTTCCACAAATACTATCTACCCTTCAAATTTTAGCAAAGTAAAAGCAGAGCCTAGTAGAAGAGGTGATGGTAAGGATTCTACCTTCATGCCAGTGGGAATGTGAATTGGGACATTGTTTTTTAACTTTTATCTTTACATATAGAATGCATTAAAATATTTAATAATTACACTTCTAATTTATCCAAAGGAGATAATTAGAAATAACCAAGGAGCTTCATGTACAAAAGTGTCAACCCCATTCCTATTTACAAATTTGTAAAAAGCAAAAATGTCAAACAATAGGACAGTGGTTAAAAATAACCTGTGGAAAATTTATGTGATGAAATATTCTGCAGCCAGATTATTTATTTTAAAAATAGTCAAGCCATTAAGTTATTTTCTTTCATATTTAAAAGATATAAAAGAATACTTAAAGACATGAGAAAATTCTCATGATATATTTTAAAGTGAAAAAATTAATTAAGTCTTATAAATGCATGTCTTTAATTTTGTAAGGGAATAATTTGCAAAATATATGCCAAAATATTTATAATAGTTATTTCTGAGTGGTTGGATATACAAGTAACATATTTTTAATATTTCTTTTCAGTTTTCTGCCAAAATTCTCATATTATCCATGCATTTGTTTTAGAACCACAGAGAAAATATAATAAAAAATTTTCATAATATGTGGGAGATAAATAGGTAAGCAACTTCAGCATACAATTTGTCATCTAAAAGTGTCTGGAAAGCAGTCTGATGGTACTTTTTTTTTCAGGAGCAAAAAAATCTTTACATCTTCTAGATCATCAGCAATGAGCAAATATTTAATTATTATTAATACATCAAAATTTTCCTCTGCATGCACATCTTATTATTAACTCAAATAGAGTATGTCAAATAAATACAAGATATCTGGACTCATGTTTTAAAAGATCTCCTCAAAGAAAGTGTGTTTGTTCTCTTGGCTAAATTCTGCAGAATAGCCACCGGTGAGGGTGAGAGTATAAGAAAGAAGCAGCAGATACGTGTATGCAGGATCAGAAAATAGGGGACCACATTCCACTTATTTACTATCTTGTAAGTTTCTCTTATATACTTGTAGAAGTTTTTCAGGGAAAAAGGTTAGAATTATAGGCTGAAGTTAAGATTTCACGTTGGCATTCTTGATTTCAAATGCCAGTCTTATAACATTTTTACACATTTTGTTGAAAGAAAAGAAACCAGAAAAGTACTTAATGTTGAGTCAAACCTGTTTTCATGAATGCTATATACAGCATGACATCAAAGAAGAGTAAGCTAGTACTTCTTTTACAGCTGAGTAGGTGGATGGGTTTTCTTTTAGCTCTCTTATAATGAATAATTCTGAAAGAAAAAGCAAAAATAAATAAATAAAAATGCATAATTTAATTCGTGGTTGGATCCTATTTTTTGTAGATCATCTGGAAATTTTTGATGTCTCAAAAATATTTTTGTGAATTAAAACTAGATCATGTGAATGAAATTTCTTCTTTCTCATTGAGAAAAGTAATATTTATTTCACAATATAATGCACAATTAGATGAAGCCTTCTCTAACGAACCTATCCAAAGTAGATTCATGCTAATAATCTTTGCCACAACAGCCTTCTTCTTTCCTTCATAGTCCTATCAAAACTTTTAACTTTCTTATTTCTTGTTTATGTATTATTTCTCTTCTCCACCAAGATATTAATTCCTTGAAGGTAGCCTGTCCATCTCCTAAGTGACCACTACATATTTGTGTGATAAATGAATAAATGATTGATCATATTATACAGTCAGTGATATTTAAAATATTTTCAACTTATCACATGAATAGCTGGATTATTATTATTTTTTAATTTAATAAACTTTATTTTTAAAGAGGTTTTAGATTACAGAAAAGTTACTTCGAAAGTATGAGGGATTCCCATGTACCCACCTCCCTCCACCACATCATCCCCTATTTTTTTTAATGTAGCAGTACAATTTATTATGATGTATCTGTAAAAGCCACTCATTAAAAAAATGCACATTTAAAAAATGATGCACTTGTGGTAAGGACTAACCTACCTACAGTAATAATCTAAAATATAAAATCTTCATTGTGACATTTATCAGTACTTCAAACATCTAACAAATACTGAAGGAAGCAATTACTATTGTTATAACAGCTTTAAAGCCAAAAACTTAAGCACAAATCAGAATTAAGAGAAATTTCAGAATGTTTACGTTTGCATGCATTTTTGGCTGAACTTTAAAAGATTCCACATATCACAAAACCACAACTTTGAATCAAAATGAATATTAAAAACCTTTAAGCCTTGTAACAAACTTACTCTACAGAAGCAGGGAAAACAGAATGAATAGTAACAGCAGTATATTTCTAAGAGAGAAAGCAATCACTTACTTCATCATAAAACAAAAGTCAATGAGCCAACATTTCAATAACACTGACCAAGTTATTTACTATTCGAGAATTTGCTTTTCAAGTTGTGTCTTTAAAATGTATCCATCCATATATTTGGATTAAATTAAATTTATACATCAAAAACATTTTGCTCCGAATTCTAATCTTAAGTATAAACCACAAGTTATCAAAGCACAGTTCAAACACTGTACAATAATGCTACCATTTAGATTTATATGCTTCATCTGAAAAACTTATCTTAAAAAACAGGAGTTTTGCTTTGATTCTCCAGAATAAATGCCCCTATGTCTTAAAACTTTAAATGATAATTAAAAAAGACAGATTCAAGTAATTCATGCTATGCATTTTCCTTCATTGGGCTTTGATAAAAACAGAGCCATCTGGTGATGAAGCACCATCCTCCTTCTCAGTTACACTCTCTACAATCCCAGAAGCAGACACAATAACCACTGTTTTATTTATTGATATTGTCTTCTGTTTCTCAGCAATAGCTGCACAAACAGCAGCAATCTCGTCACTTTCAAAGTCATAGTCAGGAATTGACTTTGGTGAGAAATCTGTTACTTCTGCTGATGATTCACTCTTTTTAATCCTCTATGTCACTTTCTGCTGCTCCTGGAGGGTTCTTGCCAAGAAAGGTCTTTCCATATTTCAGGGTTCATTGGATAGATGGGAAGGGCTACTTAAAACTTCGAACTGCTTCATCCATTTTGTCCTTCGGCTTTCTGTTGTCATATTGTTCTATTGTCTGTCTTCTTATCCTTTAGTTTCCCCTTCCTAATGATCTTCATTTCTACACTTTTCTCCAGATCTCTCGTCCTTGTTTTTTCCTTTCAGGTTGCAGCGCCCCCTTTAGTATCTCTTGCAAGTCTGGTCTTTTGGTAACGTAGTCTATCAGTTTTTGTTTGTCTGTGAAGACTTTGACCTCACCCTCTTTTTTAAGGACAGCTTTGCCAGATATAGAATTCATGGCTGTTAATTTTTTTCTTTCAGTACCTTAAATACATCATACCACTTTCTCCTCTACTTCGTGGTTTCTGATGAGAGGTCAGCACTTAATCTTATTGAGTTTCCCTTGTATGTGATGCTTTGCTTTTCTCTTGTTGCTTTCAGAATACTCTATCTCTGATATTTGTCATTCTGAATAGTAGGTGTCTCGAGGTAGGTCTATTCAGATTTAGTCTGCTTGGGGTACATTGTCCTTCTTGGATATTGACATTTATGTCCTTCATAAGGGTTGGGAAGTTTTTGGCCATTATTTCCCCAAATATTCTTTCTGCCCCTTTACCATACTCTTCTCCTTCTGGGACACTAATAACGTGAATGTTTGTGCGTTTTGCATTGTCATTCAATTCCCTGAGACTCTGTTCCATTTTTTCCATTCTCTTCTCTTTCTATTTTCCTGTCTTTCCAGTTCAGATGTTCTATCATCAAAATCACTAATTCTGTCTTCAAGCAATTCAAATCTGCTCTTATGTGCCTCTAATGTATTTTGTGGGGGGAGGGGTAAAAATCAAATTTTTCACAATACATACCAATATTTGTAAAATGATATATAAATATATATGCATATATGTGCATCTGCTTACATAAATGTTATTTTCATATATATATATATATATTTTTTTTTTTTTTTTAAAGGTGCTTAGATTACCTAGCTAACACACAGAAATTACAGGTATTCCCATGTTCCCCACCTCCCACACCTCCCACAACATCCCACACAAACATCCTTCATCAATGTGGCATATCACCCGTAATGGATATACACATCCTGGGGCCTTGACACCAAGCATAGACCACAGTTCACATCATAGACCACACTCTCTCCCACTCAGTTCCGCATGGTATATGCTGATGTAAAATGGTCTACATTTGATGCCTCAACACCACTCAGGACAACCCCCAAGTCCCGAAAAAGCCCCTGTTTATCAGCTGCCCTTCCCCTCCCTGCCCCGAAAGCATCCAGTGGCCACCGGCTCCACCTCACTGTTATAATTTCTTCCATTGCTTGAATCACAATATGTCTACAACAGAATACCATTAAGTCCACTATAGTCCATAGCTCTTCCCCCAATCCTGAGGGGACTGGGAAGGTGACGTCCACTCCACCTCCAAGTGAGAGAGGGCTTATATCCCATGGATATGGTGGATGGGATGATCCTGCCTGCAACTGCAGGCCCTCTCCATTCCCTGGGATGGCCGTTGCCCATTGTTGTCTCCTCGCCAGGTGACTTGGATGAGTCCATTGAGCTGTAGGGTAGGAGTTGCAGCTCCACCAAGATTCCAGGCACAGCTGGCACATAGGTAGGCCAGAGGCTTCAGTCTCTGGAAGTATACCTAAAATCTAATGTATTTTTAATCTCATCCATTGTGACTTTCATTCCCATAAAGCCTGTTACTTTTCTTTGCAGGCTTTTTTTTTTCAATATAGTTTTTATTTTTCTAAAAGATACTTAGATTACATAAAATGTTACATAAAAAATATAAGGGATTCCCATATGTCCCACTCCTCACACCTCCCACTTTTCTCCACATTAACAATTTCTTTCATTAGTGTGGTACATTCATTGCAATTGATGAACACATTTCAGAGTATTGCCACTAATGATGGATTATAGTTTACATTGTAGTTTACACTCTCTCCCACTCAATTCTGTAGGTTATGGCAGGATATAATGGCCTGTATCTGTCATTGCAATGTCATTCAGGGCAATTCCAATCTTGAAAGTGTCCCCATATTACACTTCTTTTTCCCTCTCCCTATCTTCAGCACCTCTAGTGGCCCCTGTCTCCATATCAATGATATCATTTCTTCCATTGCTAGAATCCCAATAAGTCTACAGTAAAATACCAATAAGTCCACTCTAGTCCATATTTTATTCCCTAATCCTGAGGATTCTGGATGGTGATGCCCACTCCACTTCTAATTGAGATGGGGCTTTGATCCCATATGGCTGGATGGGACTCTCTTGCTTGCAGTTGTAGACTCTCTCAGCTCCTTGGTATGGTAGTTGTCCATCCTCACCTCCTTGTTAGTTATCCTGGGTGAGTCCAATGAACTGGAGAGTAGGTGTTGCAACTCTGCTGAAGCTCAGGGCCCAGCTGCCACAAGGACAGCCCAAAGATTCAAGTCTCTTGGGAGTATACCTACCAACGCCATTTGCAGCTTTTAAATGGGTCTTTACGCTCTTCCAGTGTCTTCTTCATATCCTTTATTTCTTTAGTCATATTTTCTTTGAAATGATTTAGGAGAGTTGTGTGATTATCAGTGATTAATTGTATTAAATCCTGTATCTCCTCAGGATATTTGGTTTGCTGTTTTGACTGGGCCATTTCTTCCTGTTTTCTAGTATGGCTTGTAATTTTTGTTGATGTCTAGACATCTATATGTTGGTGTATTTATTCTGATGGCTAATTTCTCTCTCGCCTATTGCTTTTTCCCCCACAGTTCTTCTGTGATATTTTGTTCAACTTATTCTCAGTCTTTAAAGTTGCCCAGCTTAAGTTTCCAAAATTGGGCAAAGGACTCACTAGTGGGCAGAGATTTTCTCCCAGGGTTGGATACAGCGTGAACAGTTTTTGTCCATGCAATTTCCAGACTGGCCATCAGATGGCACTAGTCAGCACACCTTTCCATGGAGGTGTTTCTGTCTTGGCTTTCCTGTGTTCCTGTGTTGAATCTCCAAATCGGAGATTCAAAGCAGGCTCTGCTGGCTGAATTCACCGAAGAAAAGCACCCTGACCTTCCCTCCCTTTTCCCTTGAAACAGCTGACAGGGAGGAAGATGTCTGTTTCCCTCTCAGTTGGCTACAGTAGGCCAGGGGTTTTGCCCCAGTGTAATATCATGGGGGTGGGAGAAGGGAGCCCTTCCCGGCCACCACGGGGGTTTGGTAACTCACGTTTGTCATTTCAGCTTCTTCATCTCTCTGTCCCTCACCCTCCTGGGAATTCTGTAGCATTGTCCTGGTCTGCTGACCCCCAAAGCAGGTCCATCAAAGAGCTTTTGGCTTTCTCCATTGTTTTTGTGAGAGCATTCAGCTCTGTTAGTCCGTCGCTATCTTCCCACAATCCTCTAGTTGGATTATTTTAATCCTTTCTATCTAAAATTAATTTTATTAACAAATAATGAAAACAGTTTCTCAAGTTTATGATTTAGATAGTATAAACTCTATTCTTATTTTAACCATAACAAAAATAGTCAGTCTAAGGCAAAAAAACTTATATTTATCTGTCAATGGAATTATGAATTAAGTCCAGGGGACTGTTTGTGAGCCAGAAATTAACATCTTCTCTTAGACTACTGACAGGAATAATACTTTTTATAATATTATTTATAAGAGTGATGATGGATAATACAGAATAATGTGCCCTGTATTATTCTTACTTTGAAACATGAAGTCTATTCTAAACTTCTCTGATAGTTATTTTTGTCTCTTTTTATGAAACAAGTACTAAAGCGTGACAGTGAAATTATTGCTTCTAAATAAGGCTTAAATATGCTTTCAAATTACATCTAAATAGAAGGAAAAGCAATGTGTCTACAAAAGCCCTGTATCTTGAGATTTTTTTGATCAGTAACTCTAGAATTTCTAATAAAATTCCTCTTGTCCCTCTCAATTCCTAGTAATTACTGGGTGTCAGTTTGAGATCTTGTTTAAGAACTTGGGCTCCATGTCTAACAACCTGGGTTTGAGGCTGTATGACCTTAAGCAGGTAACTTCTTTGTGTGTCAGGAATAGCAGTAGCACCAACTAGTGTGAAGATTACCTGTGAGGTCCATTTGTTGGTACCGCAGAAAAGTAACCAGAACATGGGTACTGTGGCTGCTGTTATGATTATTATGATTTAATTCTTTAGGAAACTGCCATTGACCTTGGGAGCAAACTGTATGATGAAGAAGCAGATGAGCTGAGGTATCTTTTTGTGTTTTTCTTAGCATTCTTCTTTCAGTATTTCCTATATCATCTGTAACTTTCTTTCTCTTATTTTGGAAAGTTCCCACATCAGCATCTGCTCAGTAATTTGAGCTCTTCTACTAGTAGAGACTATGGAAGCCAAGCCTCATTGTGAGGAATCCAAATGGTCTTTTTAACCTAATGTATATTTTTAAAAGGAAGGGCAAAAAAAGTGAAAAATCTTGAAAAAGATCTTTGATGGAAAAATCAAAATGTTTCCATTAGTAGACAAATAAATAGCAATGGAATTCAATCTGAGTTTACAGAGACATAAAGATCATTTTGTAGAGTTTTGTAGAGGAATCCTGCAGTAATCACACTACTAGTTTACATACTTAACTTATGCTAGACATGTTCTGAGGACTTTTCATGTATTAATTCATTTAACTGTCTTAACAAACCTAGGAGGTAGTTATTATTATGCCCATTTTACAGAGGAGGAAACTGAGGCATAGAGAATTTAGGTGACTTGCACAAGGACACACCAATTTTAAGTAGCAGAATTGTGGAAACATAGAATATGCCCTTTACCGGTAAACTGCCACTAAAGATATGCACTTATTGATAATATTTTTACACATGCTAATCCAGGATATTTTTCTGCTTGAACTATCTCATGAGCATTCGAAGTATTTGTCTTTTGTGCTACCTTACTTTTCTTCCCAGAGAAAGTTGAAGCAGTCGTGCAGTCTTTAACTTCTGCCCCACCATTTAATCTGTGAAGTGTCTGCCCTTTAATATATCCTGATGGCCTCTCTAAACTTCATGACTTGAAGTTTAACTATTTATTTATTTTTAAATTAATTATTTACTTTATTTTAAAGAAATTTTAGATTACATAAATGTTACATAAAAAATATAGGGGATTCCCATATGCCCTACTTCCTACCCTTCCCACAATTTCCCACATTAACAACATCCTTCATTAGTGCTGTACATTTGTTAAAACTGATTAACACATATTGAAGCATTGCCACTAACTGTGGATTATAGTTTACATTATAATTTACACTCTGTCCTGCCCAATTTTATAAGTTATGACAAAATATACAATGGCCTGTATCTGTCATATCATGCAGGACAATTCCAATGTCCCAAAAATGCCCCCATATTACACCTATTTTTCCCACTCCCTCCCCTCAGAACCTCCCGTGGCCACTGCCTCCACATCAATGATAAGAGTTCTGCCATGGCTAGAATAACAATAAGTCTATAGTAGATTAATAACAAGTCTACTCTAGTCCATTGTTCATTCCCCAGTCTTAAGGATTCTGGGATGATGATGCCCACTTTGCCTCTAATTGAGAGGGAGCTTAAATCCTACAGGGCAGATGGATGGAACTATCTTGTTTACAGTTGCAGATTCTCTCTGTTCCTTGGGAAGTTTAATTATTTCTAAACTTCAAGACTTGAAGTTTAATTATTTCTCAGTTTTTAAATTAATGGTGGTTTAAAGAATTTCGCAGAATGGCATGTCTATGGCCAGACCTCTTTCTGTGACAATTGAAGCAGGCCTGAAGACACAGTAAGAATTGTAGAAGTAACCAGATTATATAAATATAGCAAGCAGGAAGTTCATTCTGTAGAATGCACATTTAATTGCTGATATGCCACCGTCTAACCCTTTTGATTACCGTCAGCTAAAAACCATTTAAAAGGCATCAATGCCTATAGTTCTTCAGTCCCCTCTGTGGACTCCAGGGAGCTTCCTTACTTCAGATAAGAATTTGTGAAGAAGGAGAGAGCCACAGGGAATCTCACAGACACCACCAATTATTCTAGATCTCCTAAGGACCGTCTGAACTATTTATTAACTAGATTGATTTTAATACAAAGTGAAAGTACCTATAGCCAAATTTGAGTTGTCCTCCCTGCCAGTTCTTGAACTGAAACCTAACTTTGTTTTTGGTCTTTCTCAAGGCCATTACTACTTATGTCTACTCTGAGCTAAATAAAGCTAAGTACTCTGAAACCCAAAATAAAAGATAAGTCTTCAACATACATTACCGATCTTCTCTTTAAAATATTATTCTATTACATTTGTTTTCATAGTTTGCTAAAACAAATAGCTGACTCCCAATCTGATGTTTGCATACAAATGTGGAATAATGGTACTCTATCATTGTGAAATTAAAATCTTAATACTTGGGGCTCTTTCAAATTGTTTCACATTAAAATTAAATGATCAGTGAAAGGAAAACTAAGTTAAATATGGGAATATAAATGAGAGAGAAGAGAGATCCTGAAAAATCAAGCAAATTGGTCACTACTTTAGAAGAGTCATCATTTAACAATATGAAAAATTTCGGGGTAGCTCAAAATACATGATGAATATTTGCATTAAACTCACTTTGTGTGGAAGAAATCTAAAGTCTTGCCAAAAATATATCAATTGGTTAATTGCAAACTAAAATTCCTAAGGAAAAAAGTGATTGTTGAGGTCTCCCCTCTAATCCAGTACTATCTCTCCCTATGTGGGTACTTCTCAGCCTGCTCATCTATGTTCACTTTTGGTTTACTATATTCATTTCCTCCACAAAACAATAATTCACATCCCCACAAGTTTTGCATAGACAGCAACTCCAAAGCAGTGAGATAGAATATCAATGGGCTGATTTATGGCAGAAACCGCAGCCTGCTCTGCTTCTGTAGATGTGCTCATCTGATGCCACCTGTAATACTCAACCAAAGGGGTGCTGGTGCAAAATACCAGAAATGTGTTGGCTTTTATAAAAGGTATTTATTTGGGGGTAGAAGCTTACAGTTACCAGGCCATAAAGCATAAGTTACTTCCCTTACCCAAGTCTGTGATGGCTGCCAACTTCTGTAAGGGTTTAACCTTCCTCTTTCTCTTAAGGTTTCGTGGTCCCAGCTTCTTCCAATCTCAGCCCTACGCTGAGATAAGTCTCATCTCTCTCCTGGGGCTTGTTTCTCTCCAGATTCAGTTGCTCTGCTCTCTCCAGAAGGCCAGCTGTAAATTATCAGGGGAATGGCTCGTCTCTCTTCCTGGGGCCTCTGTTGTGTCTATTGGAGCCTTCTTTCTCGAGTATCTGCTTCTCTGTGTATTTACTTCTTGGGGTTCCAGCATCCAAAATTCTAGCATCAAAACTCCAAACTCTGTCCTCTGCCACGTCTTTTACCTGTCAGTCCATACCCACCAAGGGGGCAGTGACTTTGCGTCTTCCTGACTTGGCCCAATCAAAACCCTAATCACAATTTAATCAAGTAAAAGCAAAACCCCTGAAGACAATACAATCCAGAGGAACAGACCAAAAACACAATCCAATATCTATTTTTGGAATTCATAAATAATACCAAACTGCTATACCACCTATCAAGTATTGCCAGGTATTTTTGTCTAGTATTGCTAGGCATGATCAACTTTCTGGTCCTCTTGCTATATATTCATTGATGAATGTGTGGCCTGGACCCTGCAAATGTCACAGAGGTAGAAATTTCTGGTAGAACAAGAATTTGGGATTTTTCAATTCACAAAAATAATTTAAGTGCCTGTTAATGCCTCGCTAAACACTATGTGGTTGTGGTTACATTTTCAGTTTAATAATGTCATTAAGAAAGGAAATAATGTGAGTTTAGCATATCTTAGTTTTAGAGGCCCTGTTTTGGCTCTGGTTCCTAATGATTACTTCTTTTTTTTTTTTTTTTTTTTATTAAGTTTTTAAGATTTTATTTATTTATTCATTTATCCCCCCCTTGCTGCTTGTGCTCGCTGGGTCAGCTAACCACGCCATGCGGGCGGGCTTGCCTTCACCAGGAGGCCCTAGGAACCGAACCCGGGGCCTCCCATATGGTAAACGGGAGCCCTACTGATTGAGCCACAGCCGCTTCCCTGATTACTTCTTTTTTTAAGTAATTCATATGATTCTTTCGTCCTTTTCTACATATTGAAATAAAATCTACATCTCACCATATGAGACTAGACTGGCCATTGAATTTTTAAGTCTTTTATATTCTTTTTGTTGTTGTTGTACAGCCTTTTTTTGAAAAGAGCAATATAAGAATAATTAATGGGAGCCAGAAAATATTAGCTGTGTAAATTTAAAATGTTAAGGAAATTTGTAGAGAAACTGGCAGTATAATAAAGCACGGCACTAGGAAAGGCCAAATATAATTAACAACAAAATATGAAAGTAATTTCTAAATGACCAGAAGGAGGAAAACTGCAGGTTTTGCAGTGAAAAGTGCAGTTGTGCCTTAGCAGCGAACTTTCACTTTGGCATTTGGATTGGAAACTCTGTGAACCTGCTGAAAATATGGGTTCCCAGAAATAAGGAATGAAACAAAACAAAACAAAAAACTAGGCTCTGAAAATGAGTGTTAACACTTTTGTAAATCTGCCAAGACTCTCAATACAACTGCCAAAGTTTTGATGTTCAGAAAAACAGCGGAATTGCTAACATGCCTGCTGCATAAATGACTATTCATTCAATGAATGCCGTAGCTTATATGTGGCTGCTTTCCTTGGCTGACTAATATATCAAGCATGGTACTTGTTTTGTGCTCTGAAAAACTTTCTCGATTACCATAGTAACCTCTTGCATGTTGGCGGAAGCTGATGTCATTCAAGGTATTATTCATTCCTAGTGAATTGATACTCAGAGTGCTAATAAGTCTCAGGAGATAAAAAAAAAAAAAAAAAAAAGAACTAAGTATACATACTGGTTAAACATTACTTAACCCTTTCACCCCACATAGTCCTCAAATGCTCCCTGAGGGCATCACTAAGGAAAGTTTAGAAAGCAAACTCTACTCAGTATGATTAAGCAGTAAAGGTCACTTAAGTTAGCTTACTTATCTCAGTGGGTTTATATGACCTTACCTCTTTTGTATTCAAGGATAAAAACCCAAATAGCACATTTCTAGTGATGTATGATTTTAATTTTTTCATTTAAACAGTAAGATAAGACGAGAGTCCTGTATTAGTATCATTTTAAACTTATCTATGCACGTATATGTTGTAATTGTGTTTATGTAAGCATATGCTTATGTTAAAATATTTAAAAATTCATTAGAATTTAAAGGCATTATATGAGCAAAATAAAAGAGTAGTTAAATTGTATATTGCTATTTTATTTTCCCCTTAATATAAATGCAAACATTCTTCTGCATGAGTATCGACTTTAATTTAGTTTTACATTGGATTTGTCTTCATATTAGACATGTTTATTTAGTATTCTACAATACTCTACAGTACAAGTAGTCTAGGAGTCAGACTGGATTAGCTCTCCTCTCAGAATCAGCACAGACCATATCACCAGTATAGTCTAGGTAATGAAGGTGTGAACCAGAGTATGTTATGGGCAGAGTATGTAACAACTGGTAATAGACAACCATAGTGCTACCCAGCTTCACTAGTCATTCAATAAACATGTATATACTTCTTAAGGGAAACCATGTATCTGCAAATGACTTCCAAAGAAGGGGAAGAGCATTTGTGGGGGAAAAAGAAGGCAATAATTAGAGATGTATTTCAGGAATTGCAGACCGTTGCCTAAGGCTGAAATAGAGAGCAGGTGTTAGAGATGGAGGGAAAATGAGACCAGAGAGTCCTACAAGAGCAAGGTCTAATCATATGCTAAGAAATTTGACTAGGATCCTGAACCAGGAAGCCAACAGATGAAAGGTTATATGCGGCAGGGTGCATCATATTGAACTTTTATTTTAGAAAAATAACTGTGACAGAAGGCTGAAGAACCTTAGCCTTGCCTCTTCTGCTTTTGTTTATATGGCTGAACACTTCAAGCTATTTAGATCTTCTGTTAAATAGCATCTCTTTAGGTAGACTGTCCTAAACCATCCAATCTAAAGTAATCTCTCCCTATCACATCACTCTCTTTTAACTCTATTTAATGACTTTAACAGACCTTACCAGGCATTGTTATTTTACTTATTACTTGTTAGTTTATTTGTTTTCTTTGTTTGTGCTGGGACCCCCCCCCCCCCCAACTAAAATGAAGGCTTCATGAGAGCACGGAGTATGTTTATATTGATTATTGCTGGGAATAAAGTTTGACATATACAAGGCAGTCAATAAATGACTATTGAATGAAGAAATGAATGGATATGGTCAAGACTGGGGACAGGAATAATAATTAAAAGTTATTGCAGTAACCTAAACAAAGAGTGAAAAAGTCTTAAGTTAGTAGTAGGGAGTCATTAATCAGTTTGTAAAGATGTGAGATATATTTAAGTTAGAGAATCAACTGGATTTTTTGACTCATTGAATATTGGCGATGGCTATGAATTTTGGGATGATGATGGTGCCTTCCCAGAATAGGGGACCACTCAGGGATGGTTGTGACAGGAAGGGGGGAGTTTGATAAATTTTATTTGTTTGGGGTACTTTACTCTTTTAGAGGAACAATGTCTATCAGTAATTGGATATTTTGATCTGAGTTTGGAGGGTAAGAGTTCCTAAGGTGTAAAATCAGTAGAAGGCTAAGAGTAGATAATCTAACTACAAGCACTATAGGATGAATATGAAGAGAGAAGTCAACAAATAAACCCTAAAAACAGATTTAAGGTCAAGGTATCATTAAGGTTATAAATTTCTGCAATGGGGGAAAAAATGGTTGAATTAATGTAGAAGTTAGCAGGGAAGCGGCTGTGGCTCAATCAGTAGGGCTCCCGTTTACCATATGGGAGGCCCCGGGTTCGGTTCCTGGGGCCTCCTGGTGAAGGCAGGCCCGCCCGCACGGCATGGTTAGCTGACCCAGCGAGCACAAGCAGCAAGGGGGGCATAAATGAATAAATAAATAAAATCTTTAAAAAAAAAAAAATGTAGAAGTTAGCAGAGCATTTGATGCACAAGCTGAGATGTGGAAAGGAAACCAGGAAAGGGAGCTGTTGAGAAGACCAAGGAGGAGAGACTTTGACAAAAGAGGAAGGGTTCACCGGTCTCAGTGTCAAGTAGAGAGTCATGAAAAATAAGCAGAAAAGTATCCCTTTGATTTGACACTTGAGATTATTTACAAATTCCCAAAAAAGAAAAAAAAGATTATCTCTGTAAACTGGTCTGTTACTCTGGGTATGATACACTTTGATTGCATTAAATTCAAAGGTTTTAAGTTTACTTAATAAAATCTATTTAGGGCCTTTGATTTGATCACATCAGTAGGGCGTGACTCAGGGTTGAGTCCCCACCTCCTTGGTGGGTTGATATAAATGGACACTTACTCAAGAAAACACACAGGAAGAGAGAGAGCTCCATAGATGCCAGCGAAGAGGAGTTACAAACAGCTAAACCCCAGGGAGAGACGAGCCATTCACCTGATGGTTTGCAGCTGAAGAGAACAGAGCAGCTGAGCAGCTGATAAGGCCTGGAAGGAAATGAGCCCTATGCCAGACTGATATAGAAAGCCCTGAGAGATGAGCCCTATGCCAGCCTACAGCTGAGATCAGAAGAAGCTGGGCCCATGGAGCCTTAAGAGGAAGAAGGAAGGAGAGACCAGGCAGACTTCACCCACCATCTTGCTTCAATGTTGTCGGGCAGGATGGGGGTGGGGCGCTGGTTGGTAGTCGGCGTCCCGGGGGCCTTGACGGCGAGGGAAAGAATTTTTGCGGAGACGAGGTGAGTATGCAGGGGGGGATCTTTATTGAGCAAGTGCACAACCTTTTTATAAGCTAGGTAAGGGGTGGAGCTGGAGGCAGGGCGTGGAAGAGGAGGGAGTACGTGTTAGGTGGGGATTGGGCACGGTTGGTTGCTAGGAAGGGTTTGTTATTTGCGGAAGGCGGGAAGGTTTCGCGGGCGCGGGAAAGTTTCGCGGGCGCGGGAACAGGGTAAGCTATTTTTTCAAAGAAGGCTAAATATAGGATCAGGCTAGTTTTTTGTTGTCCATCGGCCATTTTAGCTTTACATTTTTCTGGCTGCCTCCAACACTTCAACACGTGTCAACTGACTTTGGTGAGAAAGCAGCCTTGAGTTGGACTCTTTAGGGCTTTGTAACTGTAAGCTTTTACCCCAAATAATCTTTTATAAAAGCCAACAGATTTCTGGTACTTGGCATCAGCACCCCTTTGGCTAACTAAAACAACAATATAGAAATTATTGGTGAGCTTGGAAATTGCCATTTTAATGGAATGGTGGAGAGAAAACAAAAATAAAAACAAAAGCCATATTTCAATGGCTTGAGGAGTGAACTGAAAATGATGTAGGAAATAAATAGTGTTTAAATTATAGAGTAAAAAAGGCAGTGAGAGATAACTCAGTCGAGGTGGCCAGAGATTAGAAGACAGTTTCCTAGGAGATATGCAGACAGAAAATAACCTATGGAGAAAACAGAAGTTAGAGGACACAACGGCCTTCCTGGAATAAGGTGGTAGAGGAGGTAGGAGGGAACAGATTCTCCAGTGGAGGGATTATTAGTTTTGGGAAGTCACAGGATGGGAAGTTAATCACATCCTAAGAGGCATCAGCATTACCTCACCACTGGATTCCTGTTAAGTTGTACAAGCTGTGCCTTATATAAGGATGCTTGGCACATTGCAGTAGTTGGACTGGCAGCTCTGTGGGCCAAGCTCTGTGCTTTGGAGTGATGGTGCCAAAAAGGTGGTCTTTTGGTGATTTGGGTGTGATGTGACTATTCTTCCCCATAAAGAGTGTCTTTCTAATTCCCTCAGAGTACACGGGTACAGTAAATCTTGTATAATAAAATTTCACTTTCTACTTTGTGCAGAGCTCCTATACCCACTATTTCATTTGCTCTTAAGAACAGCCTTTAGATGGTTGAGCTTCAGTACTTTTGTCAAATTTTTAAATGATGAAAAAGACACAAACACAGAGAAGTTAAACAATCTGATTAAGGTAATGTAGTTACAAAATGGCAAAACAGATGATAGTCCATGACATGTTAAATTACATTCAAGTGATATTTTACTACACCATCCATAAAAGTGACATGTGCTGAGAAATTACAGATTTCTATGACTATTTTTGCGTTCTCTTCTTCATTCATCTGGAAAGGAGAGAAGAATGCTAGACATGGAGAAACATAAATAATAAAATTGAATCTGAGCTAACCAAGTACTTCTTAGGCCCTAAAATTAAAAAAAAAAAAAAAAGAATTACAGTCCGTGTGTCAATAAGTTTTAAAAGTTTTGCAACGGAAATTTTTGAAAAAGTTGTGCTAATATAGAAGCTAACAGAGCTTTTGAAAAATTGCTGAAAGTTCACCTAAACTGAGAATTGGTCAGTATCAGTTGTAAGGGGGTTGAATTCTGCTCACAGCCAAGGTGGAATAACAGGGACCTGATATACCCTACAACATGAATTAGCTGGAAAACTGGACAACATATATGAAATAATGCTTTTTTAAGAAACTGAAAATCAGACGATTAAGAACAGTGATTCCTGAGAGACAGTGAGCCCTATGATTGCCACAGCTTCTGCCTGAGAGTTTCCAGGAAGTAGTGCAGGAAGGAGGAAGTAGGTATAGCTTGGCCCAGGTTTGGAGTTGATGAAACAGCACTGACAGGATTAGCGAAGGCAGCTGGAGTTCACTGAGGAGAGTCCCCAAAAAGAGATGAGCACACAAAGAGTTCTAGAGGTATGCTGATGATCCTATCAAATACTTAGGAAAAACCTTAAAAGCATGTGAATGTGAGGAAACTACCAGTACGGGAGAAGAACTAACTGAAAGAATTAGAAAGAACAGTAATTGAACCTCCTTGTCTCTGCTAATAGTGCCTATTCCCACAAGACAGACTTGGAAACCTTATTATTCCTGGGCACTGTGAAGAATACTTAGAAGAGTCTTGACTCAGCAGTGGGACTATTAGGCCCTGGACTAAATTCTGCTCTGTCCTTACTTACAAAATCTTAACAACAAGACTAAAATTATCAAACTCTTTCTAAGTAATCTAATTGAATCCTAGCACAAATATCAAGAATATTTATAGGAAGGCAAAAATATCTAACAAACAAAAAGGTAAAAGTCACAATAACTGGCATTCAATCAAAAATTAACAGGCATGCAAAGAAGCAGGAAAATTCTCCCATAAGGAGGAGGAAATAAAGCAATCAATTGAAACCAACCAAAAATTGGCACAGATTTTAGAATTAGAAAACAAGCACATTAAGTAAAATTATTATAACTGTATTCTGTATGTTCAAGAAGTTAGAGGAAAGACTGAGTATCTTAAGTAAAGATATGGACAATATAAAAAAAGACCCAAATCAAACTTTCAAAAATGAAAACTTCAGTGACTGACATGAAAAATATATTAATAACAGATTAGAAACTGAAGAGAAAAAAAGATTAAATCCTGCAGGTGTAATAATATTACTAGAAACTATCCGAAATAAAACCCAGAGATGACAACGAAAGTCTCAAAATAATGACCAGAGTATCAGTGAGCTGTGAGAAATTTCAGATGGCCTTATAAACATGTAATTTGAGTCTCCTTAAGCCAGGAGAGAAGCAGGAAATAGAAAAAAAAAAAAATTTGAAGCAAGAAAGGCTGAAAAATTTCCAAATCTGGTGAAAATGATAAACCCACAAATCCAAGAAATTCAATAAACTCTGACCATAAGAAACATGAGGAAAACTATATTAAACTATATTATGGCACATCATAATCAAATTGATCAAAACCAATGATAGAAAATCTTCAAAAATCAATATAGAAAAAGACACATTATATTAAAAGTAGTGAAAACAGAAATGACAGCTGATTTCTCTTTATAATCAATGCAAGAGAGAAGACAGTAGAGCAACAAATTTAAAGTTTTGGAAAAAAAACTGTCAAGGAAAATATCTTTCAACTGGAGGTGAAATAAAGCTCTTTTTAGAAAAACAAAAGCTGAAAGAATTTATTTCTAATATATTTGCTCTAAAATAATGTTAACCAAAATTATTCAGGCAGAAGAAAATTGATGGCAGTGAGATATATGAATCTGGACAAAGGACTAAAGAGCACTGAAAATAGTAACTACTTGAGTAAAAATATGAGATTTTGTTCTTAATCTTTAAATGTCTCTAAAATGCAATTGCCCATTTAAAAAGAAATAATTATAATCCAGTGTAGGCTTTGTAATATACATAGAAGAAGACATGAAAACAATGGCACAAAGATGGAGAAGAAAGGGAAGTATTCTGTTGTAATGTTATAATGCATATGATGCAGCATAATGTCCCCTGAATGTAGTTTTTGACAGGGTAAAGAAGCATATTATAAACCTTAAATTAACTCTAAAATAATAAAGCAAGAGTTATAGCTAATAATCCAAGAGAGATAAAATGGAATCATAAAAAATACTCAAAACCAAAAGAAGTCACAAAAAGAGGCTACATGCTAAAATAGAAAACAATGAGCAAAATAGTTTATTTAAACCTAAACATATAAATAATTACACTAATTTAAATGGTCTAACCACTCCCATTAAAAAACGGATGATGGTCATTTGTATAAAAAAGGCAATTGTCAATTGTGCTGCCTACAAGAAACCCATTTTAAATATAAATATACAAATTATTTATAAGTAAAAGGATAGAAAAGCATAAACCATGCTAAAAGTAATCAAAAGAAAGATGAAACTGGCTGTATTAATATCCAGAAAAGCAGATTGCAGAGCAAAGAATATTATCAGAGACACAGAGTTTCCTTCCATAAAGATTAATGCAACAGTTCATCAGGAGGAGTTAAAAATCCTAAACGAATATGCATTTAGTAAAAGAACTTAGAAACGCAAAAAGCAAAAAACTGACAGAACTGCAAAGAGAAATAGACAAATCCAAAATTATAGTCAGAGATGTCAATGCTCCTTTCTCAATAATTAGTAAAAAAAAAAAAAGAAGAAAATTCGTAATGATTTAGCAATCATGAGGAATGCTACCATCCAATTTGACATAACTGAAAATTCTAGAACATTCAGCCCAATAATAGTAGAACACATATTCTATTTAAGTACAAAAGGAACATATACCAAGATGAATTGTGTTCCAGGCCATAAATAATGAGCCACCTTTTAAAAAGTATGTTGTATGTTCTCTGACAAAAATAGATATAAACTATAAATTAATATCAGAAAGATATCTGGAAATCCTAATCGATTTAGAAACTGAATAATACATTTCTAAGCAACCCGTGAGTCAATTAAGAAGTTAGAAGAGAAGTTAGAAAGTACTTTGAATTGAATGAAAATAAGAACACAACATATTAAAATATGTGGAGTAGAGCAAGCATAGCTCAGTTCTTGAGTGCCTGCTTTGCATATTCAAGGTCCTGGGTTCCATCTCGGGTACCTCCTTTAAACAAAATGTGGGACACAGCTAAATGGTACTTAGAGAGAAATTTTGAGCAATTAATCCTATAACAGAAAAGAAGAAAGGTCTCAAATTAATGATCTCATCTGTCATATTAAGAAATTAGAAAAAGAACAAATTAAAACCCAAGGTCAGTGGAAGAAATGAAGTAAGCCCAGAATTAAAAATCAATAAAATAGAAATCAGAAAATAATAGAGAAAATCAATGAAACCAAAAGCTGTTGAGAAGGTTAATAAAATTGTCAGGCCCCTAGCCAGTTTAGGAAAGCAAGCATAACTCTCAACTCATTCTATAAGGTCAAGTATTACCTTGGTGACAAAACCAGACAAAAAAAAGAAAACTACAGACTAATATTTCTCAAGAATATAGATGCAATAATTTCTGAACCAAACTTTTGGTTTAGCAAATCAAATACAAAAATATCTATAAAGGACGATAAATAATGACTAAGAGGGTTTTTATCTTATGAACACATGGTTGCTTTAACATTAAAAAAAATCAATTAATTTAATTCACCATATTAGAAAATTAAAAAAGAAAAACCATATTGTCTTCTCAATAGATGCAGAAAATGATTGGGAAAAAATCCAGTATCTATTAGTAATAAAACTTTCAGCAAACCAGGAATAGAAGAGAACTTCCTCAACTTGATAAAGGGTATCTATGAAAAATCTACAGTTAACATATTGAATGTTGAAAGACTGAGTGATTTCTGCCTAAGATCAGGAACATGGTAAGGATGTTTCTTCTCACCTTCTCACCTATCTTCTCACTGAATACTTCTATTCAGTGTTGTACTGGTACTACCCAGTGCAATAAGGCAAAAAAAGAGAAACAAAAGGCATCCATATTGTAAAACTTCCTAATTCTCAGAAGACATGATCATCTAAGTAAACAATCCAATGGGAATAAATGATAAAGCTTTAAATATGTGCAGTTTATTATTCAATGATATTTGAATAGAACTGTTAAAAAGAATCAGCTCTTGAAATATTTTCCTCTCCATTACAGCTTAGGTTTTCAGCTTTACTATTATTCCTTCTAAAATCTGCTTGAATGCAATATCCTTTTCTGAGTTTTTGAACTTATGTTCATATATAAAAGTGTTTGGTAAAGCACAGAAGAAAAAAATGCTCAAATGCATGGAAGTAGGGGTTCCTAGGTCTTCACACCTTTATCTAATATTTATAATATGGTAATCATTAAGTCTACTAGGAATGTATAATTCTGATATACTTAGTAATTAGTATATCAAAAAATTAGTAATTCAACATAAAACATTATGAATGAACTGCTACCATATTCTGTTTGAAAACAAAAAAGTGAAAGCTAATTGAGTAATAGTAGAAATGTGAGGAGTTATTAATTTCTTATGTGCAAAGGATTTTGACAGATAAAATTGAATCAAGCAATACTGCATTTGGTGCAATATTTATATTCTATTGAGTAATTGAGGGTACCTTATTCCTTTCTTCTTTTCTTTTTTTTTTTCTTCTAAATGCAGGATGTTTTCACTTTTGGGAGACTGGAGTTCATGATTTCAAATGACATAGTTTTTAAAGCATACTATAGCATGTTGAGACACTACCATAGATGATGCTAGAAGAATTGATGATTCTGGGTATGTTGCTTTCTGGTTTCAGATGAGTGTTGCTTAAGAGTAGGGAAGATGGGAAGCGGCTGTGGCTCAATCAGTAGGGCTCCCGTTTACCATATGGGAGGCCCGGGGTTCGGTTCCCGGGGCCTCCTGGTGAGGGCGAGCCCGCCCGTGCGGCGTGGTTGGCTGACCCAGCGAGCACAAGCAGCAAGGGGGGGATAAATGAATAAATAAATAAAATCTTAAAAAAAAAAAAAAAAAAGAGTAGGGAAGACATACAAAAAAGCCTCAACTCCCAACTCAAACATAATTTCTTTACACATTCCAATATTAATGAATCTATTATATTAAAAACCTCTTTTTTTTTGGAGTGCAAATATGCCATGGGAGGGTTAATTCTCCTCAGAACATTATTTTGTAGTATATTTATGTAATGGGATAATTTTTCTTTTATTGTTGGGGCTAAGAAGTGAATGAGGAGAATCTGGAGCAGAAAAGTGAGAAATTTGGGTGAAGGATATCTTAAAGTTTCTTGACATTTGGGTATAGGAGATAAGAAATTAAAGGGAAGTAAAGATTCAGAAGAGATGGAGAATAAAGAAGAAACAAACTAATCACATGTCTATTGTTTCTAGGATATGTAACAGGGTTGATATGCAGTGTTACCAGAAACTGAGTTTAGCTATTAGGTCCAATTAAAACTAAACAACCTCTGATTCATCCAAGGGCCTCAAGTATAACTTAATGTTATTCAGTGTGAGCTATTCCCTGACTCCTGTTCATTTCTCCACCATCACTTTGCAGAAGTCTCCCTTGGTTTAGTTATATTGAATTACAGTTAGTTACTTGCGCAAGTCCTCTTCCAACTAAGAGAACCAAAACAGCCTCACCCCTTATTTTTAAAAAATTATTGTTGCAGTTATTTATTCCTGTCTAATATTTTAGCCCAAAGTTCAGGGGCTTAAAATAGCCTTTAATTATTATCATCAGTTTTGTGAGTCAGAAATTCAGGCAGCGCTCTGCAGGAGATTCTTTTGGTCCCCATAGCCCAAATGGCCTTCTTAGTTAACAATAATTAAGTTCACAGAGTTGTATTCACCTGGCAGATGGTTTGATCTGGAAGTACAAGATGACTTCATTCACATGTCCACTATCTTGGCAAGAATGGCTGGAACACTGGGCTCAGCTTTGACTAATTACCAGTGTACCTACTCATTAGTTCTCTACCATGACAGTCTCAAAGCAGTTGACCTTCTTACGTGGCATTTCCTTGATCCCAGAAAGAGTGTTCCAAGTTTGAGTGTTCCAAGAGATAGTAAGTGTAAGCCATCATCAGTCTCTTAAGTCGTAGAGACATTGTGCTATTTTATTGATCAAGGCAGAGAAAACTAACCCAAATTCATGAGAAGAGGATAGTGTCCCCTCTTCTCAAGGAGAGGGATGGCAAAGGATTTGTGACTTTAGCATTCTTTGTGGGCAAAGAACTCTATGTCACTCACTCTTGGAAAGGGTGTATATGTGCATATGTGTGTGTGTGTGCGCACATATGTGCATGTTGGAAACAATGATTCCCTGATAGAAGAGTGTATAGTGTAATTTCAGCAAATATTATATAGAGAACTCTAAAAGATCTTAACTATCACTGGGAAATCCCTTCTTCCATGCGCCCACACCCATTCTCTCATTTCGTTTATCACATTTTTCTAAACTAAATAACAGATTTGGGGACCTGTGTCATAGTATGTTATTGTATCCTCAGCATAACACTGGTTAAGAAAAGATGTATCTTAAGGCTAGTTCCTTCTCTAGGAATAGTGGGTGGGATTACGTTCCAGAGTGGTGGACTTTTACACTGAAGATTTGAAGAGGGAGATTTTCTCAGAGAAGAAGGGAAAGCACAGACTTTGATGCAGGGAAACAAGTTGAGGAACTAGAAGTTTGCACAAAAATGACTTTGGTGAGGAGAGGAGTCTAACTTTTTTTGTTGCTGTTTCTTCATGGATCTTGGGCACAGTCATATTTAGAGTTTAGCTTTGTTCTACTTTGATGATTCCGCTGTTGCAAATAAGTCAATAAAGGGAATAAAGTCTATCCTTTATTCACTGGAACCAGTGTGATAGTTATAGCACTGTAGCAAATGTTTCTAAATCCTTAGACAAAGAAGACAGTAATCCTTTATTTTCGAGGAATTAAGTGGAGTGAGTGGGTGGAAAAGTCCATGGGTTATTAAATGATTCATCCATTCAAAGAATAATTGAGCAACTATTATAAGCATGTTACAGGGAATACAGAAATGAACAAAGGAGAACACGTCCCTGCTTTTATGGATCTTGCTTTTTATTTAGGGGGAAAAGAAAACCAATAAGATAACATAAAATATCAGGTGAGGAAACAAATTTGAAAAAAAAAGCAGGGGAAGTGTAAAGAGATTGACCATGGTATGGTATTTTAGTAGATTGGTTAGGAAAGTTCCCCCTGGTAAAGTGGTATTGGAAAAGAGAACTCAGGAAAGTGAGGAAATAAACCATAAATCTAAAGGGGAGGGCAGATAGAAGAGCAAGTGCAAACCTTTGGGGCAGGAGGATGTTTGAAGTGCTCAAGGATCAACAAGAAGACAGTGCCTGAACTAAAGTAAAGGAAGAGTGGTGGAGATGAGGATAAAAAGGTATAGCAATGTCATGTGTGACTTTGAAATGAATGTGAAGACTTTGGAGGGCTTGAGCAGAGGACATATATGATCTGACTTGGATTTTAAAAAGATCTTTCTAGCTATTATGTGGGAAATGGATTGTAAATAGGGTAAAAGTAGCAGAGATTACAGTTAGGAAGCTAATCCAACAGCTCAACCCATAAATAATGAGGACTTTAAAGAGGGTGGCTGCAATGGAAGTAATGAGAAGTGATTGGGTTCTGGCTGTAATTTGAAGGTAGATCTGACAGAATTTGCTTATGGATTACGTGTCCAAAAAAGAGGAGGCTCAAGGATGATGCTCAGGTTTTTGGCCCAAGTTGGTAGAAGAATAGAGTTGCTCCCTATTTAAAACCACTTAAATGGTTATGACTATAGGATGATATGAAACAGACTTGGACACATAGGTAACTATGAAGCAGATTTGAGACAAACAACACCAAAGGAAAATAGATTAATCATGAATTTTAATTTTTATGGGCATAATATTAGTCCTTACTGTCCCTCTATTAAACATATCAAATAAGCCACTGCTCTCCCTTCACAGTGTTGGGTAATAGAGACCATTGACCAGAAGCTGAGTCTTGAAGAATTTACACCCTACAAATTACCCTCTAGGTGTTTAAATTACCCTTCACAGAAAAAAAAGAAAGTAAATCCCAAACAGTTTGAACCAAACATGAGTGTGTACTCAACTTTTAAATTAAATACTCTCTGGGAAGCGGCTGTGGCTCAATCAGTAGGGCTCCCGTTTACCATATGGGAGGCCCCAGGTTTGGTTCCTGGGGCCTCCTGGTGAAGGCAAGCCCGCCCGCATGGCGTGGTTAGCTGACCCAGCGAGCACAAGCAGCAAGGGGGGGGGTAAATGAATAAATAAATAAAATCTTTAAAAATAAATAAATAAATAAATTAAATACTCTAACTTTGGATTTTACCTGCCTCATATAAATGAGTTTTAAATGGAAGCGGAGAGTATATATTGCATGTTGGAGATACTTAACAATCTTGCTTAGCTTTTCCCCTGGCCCTATTCTGTGTCCCTTACTCCTCTGCTGAGAACAATAAGTCACTTAAACAAGGATACTCTTTCAGGCTCTGCTTCTTGGGAGCATGGCCTATGACACATAAACAGATGGATATCTTATTAAGGGTTCAAACATATGATTGTCTCTGAGAGAAAGCACTACCTTTTTATGGTATAAAATAGAAATGAACAAGGAGAATAAAATTACTTCTAAGCTACACCCACAGTTACTATTAACATTTTTATATACATTTCTTCTTTCCTGTGTATAAAAATGTGCAAATGATTAAATTGCAACACTAGCTATATTATTCTGCACTTGCTTGTTCACTAACCAATATGAGCTGTACATCCTGCCCTGTCATTTAACATTCTTCTCAAGCTTGATTTATAATGGCTGCATAGAATTCTGTGACTTGGCACTCCAGCTATTGGGATCACCCTTCTTTCTAATCTACAGATAAGATTTGCTCAAATCCCCATATAATAGAATATAGAAAGTTCAATGCCCTCACTAGGATTTCTGTAAATTACTAGGAGTGTTATTTTCTCACAATCAATCCAGGCTCTATGTTCAGGATCCCAATAAATTGGTTCCATCTTAGAATCTTCACACTGGCTCACATAAGATTCCCTTGTCTGTACTAATACTTACCCTAGTATAACTTTCAGGTATTTTCCTTAATTAAAAAATGTATCACAGAAAGCATTTGTATGTGGTACTGACTGCAGATTTGGGGAGAAAAAGGGTTCACCTTGCTGCAATACGAACAACCTAAAATCTCACATAGACAACATGTTTCTTAATAAATTTCTCATTGAGGAATTTTTTAAGGCTCCAATTTTATAGCTTTTTTTCTCTCTTCCTTTCTTTTATTCCTCCTTTCCTGCATGTCCACCTACTTTTCTGCTGCTTTTCTCCACAAAGCAAAACTAATTTTTTTCCTCTTTTACTTTTGGAAAACATTCCAGCTCTTGGCAGTCTCTGTCCTTGAATTGAGCTGTGGCCCTTTCTTTGTATTTTCTTTGATTCAGAAGATAATTCTTCCATTTTCACTTCTTATTTAGATCCCATGGGGTTTGAAGTGAGGGGATGATGTCATTTTTCCATTTACAGGGGTTAATGTACCATAATTCCCCTAATCTTGGATGTTTATGTTTTCCTACTTTTTTTTTTGTCAATGTATATAATTTTTTGATAAATACTTTTGTAGTTAAATCTACATATACATTTTTAATGTTTTCTTATTTCTAAATGCCTAGAATGAGAATTTCTATATAAAGTGTATGAAATTTTTTAAAGCTTCTCATCCTTATTGACAATTTGCCTGCTAGAATACCTATACCAATTTATACTCCCATTAGCAGTGTATGCTAGGATCCAGTTCCCTGACCCATGTCTTCTCCAGAAGGTATAATTCTTTTTAGTTTTTATCTAACTGATATTTGAAAGTATAGTCTCACTTTTTAATTAGCATTTAGTTAATTGCTAGTATGACTGACTATTTTTTCCTTATGGTTAGTGGAAATACGAACTTCTTTTGTAAAGTGCCTCTTAGTCTCCTAGGATCTTTTCTTCTTAATTTTGTTTTCCAATAGATTTTTAAGAACTCTTTGCACATTTAGACCACAGCAAGTTACTTGTCAAATATTCTATTTTCTCAATCTGTTGTGTCTTATAGTTTTTAAACCTGCAGGTATTTAACAATTTTAAGTATTAGTTTGTCCCGGCCCGTGGGACAGTCAACTGGGGCTCCAGCTCCTATGAGGGAAGAATGGTATGGGACAAGAGACACGAAGAACGACAGCAAGACAGGATTCTGATCAAGCTGCAAAAGTTTATTGAAGAGGCAGGGTATATATGCTAAAGGGAGAGGGGGTGGCTACTAAGGACGGGTGGCGGTCTAGGATTGGTGGTCGCTGTTGATAGGGTAAGTGGCGGATGCGGCGGTTCCCGCCTTTCGGGGCGAGCCAATGACATCTGGGAAGAAGGCTAGCTGTAGCTTAGGGTGCTGTTGTTTCAGCCCTGGCGGCCATGTTGTATGTTACTGGCATCGCTGAAGGTGAATAGACATGCCACCTTCGTTGTCCTCAACATTAGTTTAAGGAGGCATCTTTTCCTTTATGCTTTTTGGTAGGCAGCCTCTAAGGGGGCCCCAATGATCCCCTGCTTCTTGGCCCTTGCGTAACCCCTGCCTCTTGAGTGTGGGCTGGGCTTACTGGCTTGCTTCTAATGACTGAAATATGGCAAAAGTGATGTGATGTCACTTCTATGATTACATTACAGAAACAACTATGGCTTCTGCCATTCTCTCTCTCTCTCTCGAAACAGAAGGTCTGTGGATAGGGGCTAGACCCTCTTGAGTGAACTTGGAAGAGGATCCTCCCCTAATTGAGCCCCCCGTTGACTCCTTGTCTGCAGCCTTCTGAGAGGCTATAAGTCAAGTCCACCAAGCTCAGCTGCTGCCAGATTCCTGATCCACAGAAACTGTAGGCTGATGCATGTTTGCTGTTTAGACTGTTGATTTTTGGAATAATTTATTACACAGCAATGGATAACTAAACCAGTGGTCCTCCTAAGTCCTCAAACCCAATATTTTATACTCATCTATATTTTATCTTAGTTGTGTTATGATTTCATTTTAGCAGTTAAACATTTAACCCACCTGGAATGTACTCTTGCACCAGGGGGATTACATCGTAAAGAAAAGTAGATTATATTTGTCTTGTTTAATGAGGAAAATGCTTCTCTACCATCATTGCAGGATTTTGTGTCAATCAAGTGAGGAACTAATTGTGAAAATGTTTTATAGGCACAATTTTTAACGTTGTATATTGAGCTGATAGATGTTGAAATATAGAACGTTTTACATAAGTGCTTTATTCTATTATAGATAGCTGTGTAACTGTTCTATAGAGTTGCTGTGTTTCATATATATATATATATGTATGTGCATATATATATATACGTGTTATGTACACACATGTACATATATAATGCATGTAGTTGCTCTTAGTTTTAAGATTATTTTGCACAGGGAATTATGTCACTCGTTTTTGTATCCTCAATGCCTGCTATACCGACTGATTGGATGAACAAATAGCTGGGGGGAAAAAGACAGTTTCATAGTATACAATATTCCTTTCTATATCTGCTTTGGTGACAAAATACCTCATTTGGAAATTGCATTTCTTTTAATCAAATTACTTATGGATATCACTAAATTTACACTCCTAGATTCTTGGACATCCAAGAAAAGCTTTGCTGCTTTGGACTGGATATTGCTTTCCTGTATCACTGCAGTTTTTCTCATTGAATTACATAATGTTTCTTCTACTGATAGTTGGCAGTCACACCTTTTGAGCTTACCATGAAATGATGTTTTCACAATAATTCCTTCATTCAACATTTATGGACTGTGCAGTGTGTGGATGGTACCCTCAGGTATAGTGCTTGGCTGAAGAGAATAAATCATCCAAATATAATATATTCTTCTTATCATGATGAAGGCAATTTTCTAAGAAAATCACCTTGGTGTAAAACTTAAAATAGGAAATTAAAGAACAAGAACATTAATAAAAAACCCTGACACACTGAATTTTTCTCACAAATTAAAAAAGAAAAGAAGAATTTATATTTTTTTGTCTACTTTGCTACTCATGCAGGAACTTCTCCTTTTATACAGCTTTACATAGAGGGAAAAAGGAGGTGTGAAATCAAAGTTTGATAAACAATAAGGCCCGAGATTGCAGTGAAACAGTAGTGAGGGATGAGGTGAAGTTGAATAAAAGATAAATGAGGAGTGACAGGAGAGTAAAATGAGAGCAGCTGCTCAGGCCACAAACTCCATGAGTTAGGAACAACGAGCATCAGTGAGTCATTGGGCACAATTCTAACCTACCCTTGGCGTCATGGGGGAAAGCACAACTCAGATAGCAGCACCCAACCAAGTGGTACTTTTGTAGGGTGGTGTTGTAGTGCATGGCATGGAACATCTGTAGCAGAGGCACTGCGATTCTTCTGAGTCAGGAGTGCATCACTTTGCCAACTACTGTATTTGCTGATCCTCAGCAACCTAGTAAAACAATGCATTATAAAGTCTCACAATACTTTTTCTCAGGCAATGGTAACATGATGGAAAGAGTTTTAGAATCAGAAAACCCACCTTTAGTGTGACATTATAATTGCCTTTCTAGCTAGCTGAATTGTTTTAAGCGCCAACTTGACCTCTTTGAAAGACTTTGCTACATTGGTAAAATGAGATCAATAATAGCAATTCATAGCCTACACATTCAATAAGGTTCTATGAAATTCTCGAGGGAGATACTTTATACTAAAATCTGTAAATGGAAAAGAACTATACAAGCTTGCAGGCGGGAGCTCCAGAGATAACATTCTTGGCACGATGTTAATGCAGTCATGTCAGAGTGAGGTCTAAATCTGAATCTTGGTCAGGAATTTCTTAGCTGTGTGTGCCTGATCATGTCTTTTTTTTTTTTTTTTAGATTTTATTTATTTATTCATTTATCCCCCCCTTGCTGCTTGTGCTCGCTGGGTCAGCTAACCACGCCGTGTGGGCGGGCTTGCCTTCACCAGGAGGCCCCGGAAACCGAACCCGGGGCCTCCCATATGGTAAACGGGAGCCCTACTGATTGAGCCACAGCTGCTTCCCTGATCATGCCTTTGAACTTTGCCGAGTTTGGGTGCTTTCATGGGCAAATCTTAGGGTTATTTGTGGGATTTAATAAAGTAAATTCTTTCCTTGATAATTGAAGTATAGTCTGAGGATGAGCAGGATCATCTGGGTGCTTATTAGAAATTCATCACTGCAGATGCCACTCCACACCCATTGAATCAGAATAGGCGTTTTAACAACGTCCCCAGGTAATTCGTATGCACATAAATTTGAGAAACTCTGTTTTAAATCACCTTGGCAGATAGCAGACACTGGACTTACTTTTCAGACTTGAGAATTTCTTTGATAAAGTTTATGTGCAAATGAAATTCTTAATACATTGACGTAGCAAAACTCAAAAGAAGTATTTTCTGATTCAAACTAAACATAAATTAGTTTAGAATAAAAAGTATAACTTTTGGCCTCAGATTCCTGAGAGGTAAATGACAAGATGGTAAAATTGAGAATTATAGATTCTGAGTTTGAGTCCTAAATCTTTCCCTAACCAATTAGGTAAATTGCTCAAGAACTCCAAGCTCAGTTCTGTCATACTTCAATGAGAGTAATGTTAAATATTACTTCTCAAGAAAGTTAAGATTAAATGAGCTATTTATTGTATGCTGAAGTGATCTGTATTGCACATATGTTGTTATTTTGTTGTTTCTATCATGAAATGCTTACTATTTTACAAACCTGTGCATCACAGCAGGTAAGTTTATCTAAAATCATTCTTGAAACATTGCCTCTTAGACCGTCTGGTGATGTGTTTCTATGAATAAAGTGCTCCATTTTTTTCTCAAACTAAAATAACAAAGAAAGCTTATCTTTCACACAGCAAATAGTACACATTTATCTTGTGAAAGATGCAAATGTTGGAAAAGATCATATTTGCATTAACTTTTATTGCTTAGACTCTCAGAACCAACTATGAGATTCAATTTTAGGGATCATTCATGTTCACTATGTTGTCAATTATTTATTATAGATGCCATTTCATAAGACTTTACCACACACATTGTTGTGTACTAATTGCTTCTCTTGTCTTATGGTTCTACTTCTATTTGCCTTTGCCTTTATTTTAAATCTATTTATATCTTTCTACATTATTGTATTTCTCCTTGCAAGTTATCTTATGTCCTCTTGGAAATAGGGGAAGAATAAATATAAACAAAGAGATGCCTTAGAATACTGCTCATAAGCAATTTATCTTTGAGATAAATGTACCCCTATACATTATATAGATTTTAAAATGCATTTTATGATGGAATCACTTTAAGAATGTTAAGTAATAGCCACACATCACAATTATATTTGGTCTTGTTAAAACTTCAAGATGTAATTGTTAAAAAATTCAAGTTTTCAACAATGCCTTTTCAGAGATACATGATATTTTTGTCTTGATTCTCAGCAGTTTTCTACTATCACAAGAATAAAGAACAACTACATGAAAAATCTAATGGCTAAAGCAAGCCACTTTTGTCCCTAGAGAGGTCTTTGAGCCAATGACTCATTTTCACGGGAAAATGTATTCTACTACAAAGAAATTTTTAAAATGCCCAGAGGTGATGGCATTTAAGCAATTGACTTGAAAGAAAGCAAAGAGATTGATTACAGAGATTTCCGCAGTGAAACAAATGGAGTCTCCGTTGCAAACTGGCATTCACATTTGAGATTTAAGCACAGTTAAGATAGTCCTGACCTTGCCTGATAATCAAGCTGGACTCTGGTGTATGAGACCTCAGGCATGAGATTCTTTTTCCAAGAGTTATGAGAATGTGAAGTGTTTTCATGAGGAGCTTCTATCTGCCCTCTTCTGTTGATTAAGGAGAAACAGGTGAATTATAGAATCAGAAAAAAAATTACTTCAGAACTATCCAGTCTTTGTTCAGCTTCCTTCCAAACTTCGGTGGCATTTTTTTCTTTCTATCTTACTGTAAGGGTATTGCATGACTTTCTAACATAGGGAAAAGAAACCGTGTCATCATTTATACTGGTTAAAAATGCATTCTCCGTCATTTTTTCAGCTCCAAGTCTCTCAAACATTTTTGTTTTAAATATTTTCTTTTTACTTTTGGAAGAAAATAATGTGTTGCTAAGAAATTTCAGCTAATATGAAGGAAAGAATTTTTTAATAGGAGAAAGATTATATTGTTACCTAAGACCATATTATACTTTAAACCAGACCTAGCACTGAACCTACTTTTTAAAATTTTCATGGCTCCATGAGAAGGGGAGAGCAGAATCAAAAAGGTAAGCAGACTGAGAAAGCCCTGCTGCTTTCCTTTATTTTCCTTCTTCTTCTGCTTTCCTAAAATGATTCTTCCATCTCCTCTTCCAAGTCCCACTGCCCAAACCCTGTGATCACCCCTGCTGGATATTTAGCTTCAGAACCACCTCTCAGTATTGCCTGGCCTCTACTTGGTGCTTTTGTTTCCTATTTGTGCTATGTCATAATTATGCTATCACTACCGGGCAGGTGGTTCTTAACTCCTCAGCTTCAACGGTTTCTAGGATACCTGACACAACTTAAGAGAATAAGAATACCCATTTAACCTGGCCTCCTAATCAAAACTTGGAAGTATGTAGATAACACTAATGAGAAACAGAGAAGAGCTTGCTATACAGTGTGGATTATAAAAACCATAAAATACCATTGTCAAAACAGAAATGAACCATGAAGTTATAGCTCAAGCAGACTGCATAAAGTTGGAGCTATAACTCCAACTTTAACTGAGAATCAGTTTCAACATGAAAGCATTGATCTTGGCAGGATGTTTTACTACAAATGAAGATACATTTCATTTTAGTTCAGGGTGTAAAACGTCTATTTATATGAAAAGATAGGGGTAACTTGGGGCATAATTAAACTGGAGACAGTGTCCCTATAACCATTAAGCCTTGATGGGACTAAGCCTAAGGTAATAAAAACCCAGGAGACTACAATGGAGGACAAAACAAGGATCTTGGGAGCAAAAAGAACCAGAATGATTGTTTTATGAGACATATCATAAATTCAGAGCTGCTGAAATAAAACACATTGGTGTATTATGGTTCTAAAAGCTTGATACTCATGCTAGGAAGATAATCTGACATTTGTTTTATAGAAAAGTTTTTCCTTTTTAGACCCTTGATAATAGTGAAATCATTTTTTTAAATTATAGAAGTTGTAAGTTTGCAAAATATCATGCAGAAAACACAAAGCCCCCCCCCCCACCCATTATTAGCAACTTTTATGTACATTTGTTACAACTGGTGAAGGAATATTATTATTATTATATTTGTACTGTTAACTTAGTCCTTGATTTATATCAGGATTCCCTGTTTGTGTTGTACAGGCCTATGTGTTGTTATCATTAAAAAAAAAAATTTTTATTCTGGTAACACATATACAAATTTCCCCTCTTCACATTCAAATATATAATTCAGTGCTGTTAATTAGGTTTACAATGTCATGCTGTAAACTGCACTCTATATTTTGTAGCACCGCTAAACATTCTTTTAATATGAGAAATTAGCAGAGATGTGTTATTATCTTTACCTAAGGAGTTTTCTGGACCACTGACCATCACTGTACTGACTGCTGGAAACTGGAGGGAGTGAGAAGACAAGAATCATGAGTAATTACAGAGTATAGATAAAAAATATTTAAAGCAAAAGAAAAACAATTATGCTCTAGAAAGTAAGAATACTTTAAAAATCTAAGTAAGTTTTCAAGATCATTCTTAAGTTTAGAAAATTGTAAACACTTTCGTGAACAACTCATAGATTTATAAATAGATTTCACACCACATATGTGCTCTCAAGAACCACTGCACATTGTCTGAAGTTTTCTAACCACATCTTACTTGTCAATAAACTCTGCATTACAAATGACATTACTGTTGCCATGGTAACTAATGTACATTAATGGGTAAATTAAAGAGAAAAATAGCTGGAAATGATAGTGACATTGAAGTTGTAAAAATTGCGTACCTGGCTATAAAGCCTGCTGTACAGTAATACCCATTACTTTTTTTTTGGAGAAAACTAAACTAAAATCTTAAAAATTATGGGAAAATGGAGCCTTTATAAATCTTGCAGCTCAGATACCTTAGAGTTTCAGAAAACCTGAAATTACCTTTATCTTACTCTTTTATGACACAGTTTCGCCTTTGAAATGACTTGTAAGAGCAAACCTAAAATTACATGTAAAAATGTTGGGAGATTACCTACCATTAGGAAAAAATATTAAGTTTGAGATGAGTTTTGAAATAAAATTTAGAATGCCTGAATGAATTATATTTTCAAAATAATTACTAAAACCTTGTTTTAATTTGTTCTGGTTATTTTGTTATCAATACAATTGAGAGAATTTATTTTGAAACTGATTCATTCAATACTTATGGGATGTACATGTATATGAATATGTGGGTTTTTTTCCTGGTCATTTTGCATTTTAGATGTTTCTATATTTGAATCTATTTATTTTCTTAAATATCTTTGGAAAAAACACAGGTTGTTAGTGAATGTTCCGGGAAAATCTTATGAGTGATTTGATGGACGTATTAAAGAACATATAAAAAAGATTTTTACTTCTAGCCAAGAATGAATTATAGGAATTGAATTTACCCTGCTGCCTAAAATAACTAAAAACCAGACAAAATGTATAAAACAAGTTTTCAAAACATTGGACATCATCAATAAAGGACTTAGAGAGAAAGGAAACAATCAAGATGAGCCCTGTGATTATGGTAATGGAGTTGTGGATTATAACATTCCAATGGCTAGAGGGAATTTTCTTCTCTAAGAGAATTCCATGCAGTCATTGTATATTGCAAGAAAGAATTTGGAAGTCCTAAAATGTATGTTTTTGGTGAAATGCATGGTCCTCACCTAGATGATCTATGGCAACTTGACATAAAAACGATCATTGTCAAAACTGAAGGGACAAACCATTTCCATGTTTACATAGCCTTTTTATATTTGTACATTTTGTTGGATAGGTTTTACGTAGAGTGGAAAATATCCAGACTGCCTCATGATTGTAAATGGCAATGTACCAGTTCATTTTCTTAAGTAAATCTTGATACAGCAGGGAGGACCATCCCAGAATCAGATTCTTGAGAAGATAAGCAAATAATCAAGACTAGACCAAGAGTGGAACATGTGCCGTTGCAGTTGGTAGTCAGTTGACTTTTTGGAATGGAAGAGATGGCTACAAAAAAGCATTGAATAATTAAGTTTGCAGCAGAGATCTTTGCTATTCAGGTAATGAGAAACCATTAGTACCATCACAAATTGAACAGATTAACGCGAATGGCAACTCTTCCTGGTCAGGTGAAATGAAGTGCCTACAGTTGAGGGCTGTCTTTTACATGAGCATGGGCAGAAGAGAATCTGCCTCATCAGATTTTCCAGCAGCAGCAAATATGTAGTCAGGGTGGATCTTCCTATACAGGGCAATAAAAACATCATTCACAACAGTCTGCAAGTTCCTCTGTCTTGCTCACTATTAAAATTCCATGATATAGTAAAAAACAAACAAAACACAAACAAAAACAACAACAACAAAACTGAACGTGTAGCTATGAAAGGAATTCACTGGAAAACAAACCACATCTCCAAGCATTGACTGATGCTAAAAGCTTTGGGTAGACTTGACCACAATATTTAGTCTTCCAATCCTTGAACATGGAATAGCCTTCTATTTATTTAAGTCTTCTTTGATTTGTTTTAGCAATGTTTTGTAGTTTTCTGTGTTCAATTCCTTTATCCTTGGTTTAATTTATTCCTACATATTTGATATTTTCATTGCCAGTATATGGATGTTTTTTCTTTCCTTTTTAGATTTTTTCATCACTAGGATATAGAAATAGTACTAGGTTTTGCGTGTTGATCTTTTACCCCACCATTTTAATGAATTTGTTTATTAGCTCCAGTAGCTTTCTCATGGATTTTTCAGGATTTTCTCTTTATCGGATCATGTCACCTGCAAATAAGGAAAGTTTTACTTCTTCTTTTCCAATTTGGATGGCTTTTATTTCTTATTCTCGCCTAATTACTCTAACTAAAACTTCCAGTACACTATTGAATACAGTGGTAGTAGTGGGAAACCTTGTCTTATTTCAGATCAAAATCTCAGTGGGCTTTACAACAAAATCAACAAGCTGACCCTAAAAGTAACATGAAAATGCAAAGGATCTAGGAGAGCCAAAAACAATTTTGAAAAAGAACAAATTGGAGCTACACTATCTGACTTTGATGTATTATAAAGACAGTATATTATTGGTGTAAATCATGACAGTATACTACTTGAGTAAATATAGACAAGTAGATCAATGGAATAAAATAGAGGGCTCAGAAATAGTTCCACATATGTATGGTTAATTGATTTTTTTTCAGAAGGTGCACATAAATTCAGTGGAGGAAGGACTATGTTTTTAAAATGTGGAACCAGAGCAATTGAATATCCATATTTAAAAAAAAAGAGAATTTCTATCCTTACATTGTACCACTTAAAAATTAAATCTAAACAGATCATAAACCTAAATGTAAAACCTAAAACTATAAAATTTCTAGAAGTAAACAGGAGAAAATCTTTGGAATGTTGGGTCAGGCAAAGATTTCTGAGCTATGACACCAAAAACGCAATACATAAAATAAAAAATGTATATATAAATTAGATTTCATCAAATTAAGAACTTCTATGCTTTGAAATCCACTGTAAAAAAAAATGTAAAGAAAAGCCATTAATTGGGAGAAAATATTTATAAGTTACATGTCTGATAAAGCACTTATATACAGAACATATACAAAATTCTCATAACTCAGTAATAAGAAATCAAATTACCCAATACAAAATGGGAAAAAGATTTGAATAGACACTGCATAAAAGAAGATACATGGATCACAATTAAACATATGACAATATGGTCAGCATCATTAGTCATGAGGGTAATGCCAATTAAAACTACAATGGGATATTACCACATGCCTATTAGAAGGTCTAAACCTAAAAAGACAAGACACCAATGTTGACAAGGATTTGTAGAAACTGGAAAACATACCCTGCTGGTGGAATGTAAAATGGTAAAACCACTTTGGAAAACTGTCAGTTACTTAAAACTGTTAAACATGCTCTTGTCATCTGATCTAGCCATTACAGTGTGTAAATGTGTACATGACTGTTCAGAGCAGCTTTGTTTATTTGTAAGAGCTGAAAATAACTCAGATATTCCTCGACAGGTAAATTATTAAATATATTTCAAGCTATCATATAGTGGTTTGCATCTTCCAGGGCAACAGTTCATTTTCTCTTGCCTTATCGTTTTTGTATAATGATGTTTGTGCAATTATTTGGAAATTTTAAACAAAAATTAAAATGTATATATGAGTGATAAAAATTGTGGTCTTAAAATGTATATAGTCAAGACAAAGTGAGAAGTTATTTGATGCACAACAATGGCAGGTTCTGTACTTAAGTCAATCATCAGGGTGGTCAACCGTAAAGGCAAAGAGTGAATTAAAAATAGGTCAAAATCCTTGTAGTCATATTCTAGCTATTTGCATCTAAAAGGAAAAGTGTATTTGAGATTTTATAATTTTACATAATTTTCTGGAAACAAAAACACCTTTTAATATTGAATTCTGCTTATAATTTTTTATATTCAACTTTCATTCACGATTTCAGTAATGGCAGCAATTATACTCTAAAATATCAGTGTATAACTTTACCTAATATTTATTTAGCCTCGATTATAACTTTGCTTTTGTTTTATGTTACATGAAGAGTTATTAAACCTAGGCCATGTCTTCAAGGAACTTAGAATCGAATTGGAGAAACTACACTTTCATACAAAATGTGAAGCATTGTTAAAATGTGCATTGATTAAAAATGTTTTGTTTCCTGATAACAAATATGAAATTATCCTTTTTCTGGCAAATAAAAGTAATTTTAAGGCTATGAGTTTAATCTAGAAGCAGTGCTTTATGGGAGATTCCCAAAATACTGTTATGAACTAGCAAATTATTTATATACCTAAGTTGTCAGTTTAAGAAAGGTATGCATATAGAGGTGCAATAGATTATAAGAGTAATAAAAAACATGTCACAAACCTCAGTATAAGATAAATCTAATAATTTCTGTTCTTAAAAGTGACAAGAACTCTTAATTTGGAATGAAATAATAGACAAATTCTTTGGGTTTTCTTTTTAAGAGAATCTTTTCTTAAAATAGATAGAATCTTTTATTACCATATATCTCTTGGGGTTGCCAAAGCTGGGTAATGCATGCCTGTGTGCTAGCACTAGAATCACTGTTTCAGAATCAGATATCTCCTTGTAAATAGAGAGGTTACCAGTGGCAAACTGGCTTCTATATCTTACTTTAAAGATAAAAATTATCTTTGGGAACTGAAACAATATTGACATTCTTAATAATAGGTTGCCTATAAGCTTGGAAAGCACAATCATTTTAAAAAATCTTTTCCAAGTCAGATGTTATCTGAGGCCATTCAGGTTACTACATGATGCAGAATGTGGTAGGAATAGCTAGAATACAAACATGGTGTGTATTTATGATTTATGCTTTTTACTTAGGTTTTCCTCTTATTCTTTCCTTATAACTATAATCTACTAACAGAACTTTAGATATACGATTGATACAAACAATCAAATACATAACTATATTTGAGAAATATTAGCACTTCTGTGATACAAAGCATGAACTCATGCTGAATCCAAATTGGTATTCTAATAGGCACCTTTTGTTTGATTTCAGTAGAGTTTTTAGTGCTGATTACCAGGGCTAACTTTTGGTAACCTAAATTTGTGCCAGGTTCTTCTACTATAGAAATCTTACAATAGAAAAAGAAATGTAATGGTTTCAGAGATTATCCAACTCAATAAATATTGGAATGTGTCATATGCCTCACATCACATTTCTATTTTTCTGGTGTCAAAGGCATAAAATGCCACGAAAACAATTGGGTGCTGAAATATATTTTAGTTTTAATTCATATACTCATTCTTACCATTCAACATTATTCTTAACACTAATGTAGAATTGTTTCAGTAATTCAATGATTTCATGTACTAATTTTATAAAAATTAATTCTCACCCTTGGGACTCCAGTCTTGTCACATTACATATGGTAAACATCTCCATACAGTTTCATAGTAATTATATAGTAAATTAATTAGTGTAATTGATTCTATTTTTAAATTCACAGAACATACATCTTTCAAATAACAGGGATATGAAATACAAATGACCATTCAGAAACAGTACCTGAGTCATTTGACCCATTCCTGAACATGCTGTGGTCTAATTTCACCCAAACACAAAATGTATATTCCATGCAAAGAATTATAGATTCTCTATTTTTCATACACACATATCAAATGATTTATCCATATATATACACAATAATTAATATGACTATAATGCAGTTGAATAAGCAGCTATTGAGTGTTTATTTACAGGCCTTCTCCTATTACATTAACACCAGAATAATCGAGCATATAGTCCCCCTGGCAAAACGTGGGCAGCCAAACATGTTTACAG
This sequence comes from Tolypeutes matacus, assembly GCA_026826555.1. NCBI lineage: Eukaryota > Metazoa > Chordata > Mammalia > Cingulata > Chlamyphoridae > Tolypeutes > Tolypeutes matacus. Next base: position 33,356,569 of record JAKSZT010054335.1, on the reverse strand, counting down.
AATCAGTCAAGAAAAAATTTAAGTTCTGTTTTGCAATGGTTAATGCATTATAATTCTCTGCAAACTGTGACAGCAGAGTTCCGTGAAGAAAGGCTTGTCCTAGCACATGTTCGACTGGTCCCACGCCGAAGTTCAAAATTTCGACCAGATCTGAAGAGAATCTAGAGTCTACATGCTCTCGAATATCAGAGAGGGGATGGTCTCTGCGTTTTTAAAAAGAGTCAGTTCATCATCTCATCTGGTGACAACTGCCACAGTCCCCGCGGTGGTCTTTGTTCTGGACGGTCTGCCCAAGAGGGATCCCCAGCTCCAGGTCGCAGCTTCCCGGCCACCGCGCAGAGGCCCCCGGCTCCGGTTCCCCCCCTTTGCCCCTTCGGCTCAGTTGTTTCTTGCCTAAGCAGGGAAGTAAAAGTTTGAAGAGTGAGCCCCATTCTTAGATTCACAGCAGCTTTGAGGCGGGTGAAACTTGGACAGAGAACTGCAAGAGCGAGAACGTGAGAGTCGCGGTATTAGAGGACGCGTGAGAAAGCTTGAGGAAGGGAGGGACACAGGAGACCTGGAAGAGCAGCCGAGGCCAGAATAATAAGAAAGGCGGATTTAGCATCCTGGGAGAGGAAGGAAAGTAAAACAGAGAACAGGGGGAGAAAGTGTAAGGCTAGTGGCTACAGAAGCAGTTTGAGCAAACCCCGGCGGGAGCGGCGGGTGCCACGCGGGGGACGTGCGGGGGCGGGTGGGAGGCGGGGCCCGAAGCCCGCCCACCCTCGCAGCGGGAGGACGTGTCGCTGCCGACGCCGCGGTAGCCCGCGAGGAAAGAGAGCAAAGCCAGCAGCATCCCACTGAGGTGGCGGAGCAGCGGCAGTTGGTGTCCAGCCGCCCAGGCTGCGCGCACCCCAGCTCCCACCCGGCGCGCGCCGCGGCCCGGGAGCGCAGCGGGCGGCGGACTCAGCCCGCAGCCGCCACGCGGAGTGGGAATCTCCTTCGGGTCCGTGAGATTCGGCGAGTCGGCAGGCGCCGGGACTGACTCGGGACTCGTCTCCAGAAGGTAGGGGCGGTGTCCGCCGCGACGAGAGCGCCTCGCGAGGTTCCTTAGCGCGGGGAACTTCGGGGAGCAGCCTCGCCTCCTGGTCTGGAGGTTGGTAGCTGACGACTTAGAGAGGTGGGGTGCTCGAACCTGTGTCGCTGGGTTCCCAACTGATTCCCAGCCTGGAGGGTGCTGGGCACCCCTAGGTGATGTTGAGAGGAGGTTTGGTGATCCCTTTCGCGGAAAGGGAGCGCAGGGTCCCCGCAACCTTTGGGATCTGTGAAGGGGTGTTGAGGTCAGAAATCCTCCCAACTCTGGACCTAGCCCAGGAGGTGGCGGAACTGTCAGTTTTCAGGGTTCAGGTTACTAGATAGGAGAAGCCGAGCGGTCACCTACACAACCACTTCTTGGGGCGGCCGGGGTGGGGTTGGTTTTCGTCCTCTTTCTGTTATTCTTTGGGGATAAAAAAGAGCGGCTACTTCAGAGAACAAAGATACAGAGGCGAAAGAGAGCTTCCCGGCTGTTGCCTCCTCTGCTGAGCCTGCTGACCCCCCACACCGCGACCTCCCCTGGAAAATGTCAGCCTCATTGTCTTAGAGGCATTGCTACTAAGTGATGGGCAAATTCGGCGTGGCAAGGAGGCACAAAAGACTCAGCTCTTCATTCATGTCTCCCCGCTCCCCCCATTCCGGCTCCCGCCCATCTTCCCTGTCTGTGTAAAATCAAGTAGGTCGGTAGAAGTGCTCTGTTTAATTGGTACGTTGTACACCCCCGACAGGTAATGGAGATGATTTTTATCAAGTTCTCTTAATATATCTGTCATTTACATAAAAGCTATAGGTACTGTCTTGTGGCTCAGATCTCTGTTGGGGGTGGCGGATAAGAGAAAACATTTACATTGTGTGTCAGTCGTTTGCCACCTGGAAGAATTATTTAGCAATGGGATGAGGAGGGATTATCTTTTGCTAAGCAGGGCTAAGTAAAACTTAGCTGCTCTGAAATTGGCCAGAGTAGTGAATGAGCAGGAAGAGGGGAGTGAATGGAGTTCTTTATCCTCCCAAGTGCAGAAGCTCTTATTCTCTTTTGAGTCTTTAAGGATCTCAAGAAGTCTTTGGACACTGTTCAGATGATGGTTAAAACATTCATTCACATGTTTACCGTGTGTTCCTTCAATATTTATGAAGCCCTTGGAGTCCATCCATGCCTCCCCTAGTGTTTTCCACTTAGAATCAAGAGGAAGAACAAGGGACCCCAAAGTAGTCAAATGCGCTCCTGAAATCAGTGCCACAGGGCAGAGGAGGGAACAACCACAGACCTGTCTGGACCATCAGGCTTCATCCTTATGGAATGATTGCATTGCTGCAAGAATAAATTAAATTTTGTGCTTGAATTTGTTATCCTTGGATGAAGGTTGCCCTAAAGCATGTTTGTCTGTCTGTTGGAAGTTGTTTTAATTTATTAAAATTATACAAGCATATGTGATGTATACTTATTGATAGGTATGTTTCCTTATCATGTGTGATCAACCTATGTATGCAAATGAGATTTATATTTGATGGACTTTTTGGAAACCAGGTTATATATGTCATTGCTTTAGAGACAATATTAATATGCCCCAGGGCCCATATTACTTGCTGTAAAAATCATCCAGAGGGTAATAAATATTTATTTAATAAAGCAAAAATAAGTCTAAACAATAACATTTCATCTGAAGGGCATGATCCTATGGTTGAGTTTATCTGTCTCCTATGAGAATTGGGAGATTTAATAAAATGAAATAATTTGTTCAGCGCACACTAAAATAACTAAAGTAGTTTGTGTGTGCAATTAAGACTTTAAATGGTTTTTCCCCCTCTGGTCTGAGAATGCTTGGAGATACAAGCACTAATAACTACTCTGCCAGTCCATGAATATGATCTGTGGTAAATCAGTACTGCTTCAGATAAAGGACATGTCTACTAAATATTAGTCCATTGCAGAATATGAATTTTCTTGAAGTAAATTAAGTAAAATTAGAAACACTTCCTCCTCATATCAATAACTAAAGTCTGTTGTATAAAACATAATCATACATATGATACATATGTGATTAAAATTTATATGTAGATGTGTGTACCTATATGAATGTATGTAATTTGCAGATAGTTAAATGTGCTAAAGCTTTGCATAAGTGAAATCAGATCATGTGTTTTGGAACTGTAGTATTACAAAATGATACTTTAAATTAGATCCTATGGTAAACTCATCATCTCAAAAGTGTGACTGGCCTTCTGAGGTCAAGACAAATTTGGACGGGTAACAATACGTGTTCATAGAATTTATAAAATGGCAGAGTAGAAAGGAACTTTTAAAATCATCTGTTCAAGCTCCCAGTACTACAAGTGAGGAAGATGAAGCCCAGGAGACTTATGTAATTTTTTTCAAGATCACATGCTAGATATTGGCAAGGTTACCAGGTCTTATCTTTTTTTATACCAACCTGGTATCTAAGATATGTGGGAAAGTATGGTGATTTCATTACTTACTTCTGAGAGGAGGTTAAATCAGTGAGACTTTTCATAGCCAGCAAAATATTATGCTAATGATGCTCATCCTTGCTCTTCATCAATACAATTGATTCTCCTTTGGACAATCTTTTTCTTCTGGGCACTTCTTTGTTCTAAATTCTGTTTCACTTGGATTGTCTACCTTGAATAACACATCGTTTTGTTAATATTTCCAGAAAGCAAAGAATGAGTATGTTAAAAGACCAAGGAAAGCTTTAAATGAAAATTATAGTTTTTTATTTGGATTAAAAATGCATGTAATTTACCCATGTGGGGTTAAAAACAATAGCCAGGCATGAAAAGATGATTTTTGCCTGAAGTGTATTGAGGCAAAGAAGCAGTTGTAGGAAGTGAAGTTTCTTTATTCTTAGAAACTGAAAAGTTCAAAGTAACACAACACCCTACCCTTTTTAAAAAGTTGCTTTTCCATTTAGGATCCCATTTGATTCTCACAGTGGTCCTGTGAAGGATACAGGACAGGAATAGTCATTCATTTCATGCTTTCCACTTCCAATCACTGAATTCTGTTACTTGTCCCTTTATAGATGCCCCCAAGCAAAATCAGGTGTTTTTCCAGCCTCCACTGTATGTATGTCAATCTTCAAGTTTGTTTCCACCTTCATGTACCAATAGTCTGACTATTTGGTACTTAATAAGGACTCAGTCAATGCTTTTAGGATGTAATAAACTAAAAGGCTAGTTTCAATCAATAATTTATACTCAACTTGCCTCTTTTAAGCATGGGCTTTATTCAAGTCCCACATTCGAGGGAATGCGCCAAATAACAATTTTTAAACAATGGAAAGTGATAAAAATTTATTGACGGTTTTGCCATGGCCCTACCTGATACTGGACAGTCATTCAAAGTACTTGGTAACTTGACTTTGAGAAGAAGATTGTACATATCTAAGGAGGGCTCGGGCAGTTTTTTGTAAATGTGTTGCCTGGACTTCCAACTTTAAAAATCCCTGGAGGTGCCTAAAGTAAAGTAGAGTTTTCCAGCCTATGCCAGACCTATGGAATCAGAGTCGATGGCAGGGGCACAGGAATCTCCCTTTAACAATCCCCCCCACCCCCATCCCCCAGTTGATTTTCATGAACACTGAATTTGAGAACAGCTGTGTTATGGCCATTCAAGAATTAACATTTAACCCCTTCCATCTAGCTAGAATCACCTCTCTTTCCTATTTTACAAAGGAATCTGCAAAGATTTTTTGACTTGGTTATCCTCATGTTGTATTACAGTAACGAGGCAAACTTGGCAATTAACCAAGCTATTAATTCTAAGGAGGTTTAGAGTCACAGTATCTTAACTGTTGCCTTGTAAGTGTACACAGACAAAGTGTCAGGATCTTCAAGGGGATTGTCAACTTTAAATGGGCAGGTCATATCAACTGATTTCTTTAATATCCCATTCAGTATCACATTACTTTGTTTTAAGAATAAATTTCAAGTGACCTGGTCTTCACAGTTTCTGTAATTTGCTTATTTCTTGGATATGAATGACTCTGGAATAGAGTTGTCTACATTCACTGTCTCTACTTCATTAAGGTTCATTCCTCAGCCCTTGGCAATCCAGAAATCCATTCAAATGATGCTATTGAAACTGTTTTTCTTAAGGGCATCAGTGGACCTCTCACAAAATTAGATGGTAACTCTTCTTTTGCTAAACATTTGACAGCAACTATCAGCTCCCTCTTTAGTGGCTTCTGGCTCCTCTCTCTCTCCTCTTGGCTTTGCTCCCTTTGCCCAGCTAATCAAGTTGGTCCTTCCCAGAGATCTCTCTTCACTCTCTGCTCTTGTGCATTCCATATTACACTAGTTTTCTTCTCCACTTTCATTCTTCCAACTATTACATGCATGTAGCTGAGTTCCAAATCTGCACCTTCAACCCTGACTTCTTTTTGTGTATCTTTCTGCAGGACATATTACCTGGATGCTCCATAACATGTCCAACTTAATATGTATATACTGAAATTAATAATCTCCATTCCTCTCTTCAAAGCCTGCCTCATGAGTTCTTTTATTTCCTGTCCCAATAGTGAAAAATTCTTCCACAGTCTTCTAACTCATTCACTCTTCCCTTGTCCTCCCTCAATCTCTATCCATCAGTCATCAAATTTATAATTTATTTTGAGAATATTGTTCAGATTAGTGTTCTCTAGTCTGACCTTTTATTATTGCCCTTGATCAAGCCTTTATCATCCCCTGCCAGGACCAAGGGACCAGGTCCTAATCCATCTTCCTGCCTTGTTTCCCCCCTTCAGATCCATTCTCCAGTTGCCAGAGTGATTTATCTGAAATGCAAATTTGACCATAAGATTCCTTGCTTAAAAGACTTCAATGATTTCCTGTTACCCACAGCATTAAGTGCATAGTCTTAAGCATAATAGATGTTGTTCATCTTGACCCTATCCCTGCGCCCCCTTTGGCCTCATCTCTCAATTCTCCTGACTCACATGATCTACCTTGGACATCTCTGAGTTGCTCTGCCCAAAATTTGCCATTTTTTAAATGCTTACTTTATTCATTCTTCCTTTGTGCCACGAATGTACTTCTAATTGTTTGACTGGTATCAAATCCAAAACACCTAACCTCAAACACCCCCTTAGGTGTCCCTCTTTTGAACTTATACTGAATTTGGATTGTTATAGTGATCTGTTTAGATGTTGGACTTTCTCCTTACTGTGATCACTACTTCTTTCTTCTTCATCTCTTTATAAGTTCCTAGATTTAGAAGATGTTACAGGAATGATATAAGAATTCCCAGAGGCAAAAGGAAAACTGTTATAGGGGCATAAAGAATGACCTTGGAAATTCTGGCAGAGGGTAGCTGCCTACCCTCTGACCTGACCCCTGGATGGAGTCCCTATTTCACTTTTTATTGTATTTCATGTCTCTCCCGTCTGCCCCAGATACTACCCTATATATTCCTCTGACTCGCTATCTCCTTCTCTCCCATGAAAATCATCTATCCTCAGCTTCTTTTATCCTGAGTATTGTACCACATCCACCAACGTTTATGTCCTTTGGTTAATTCATTCATCTCAATGGCGCCCTCACCGGGCAGAGCAGGGTGTGAATAGTCAAGCCACCAAGTATCGAAAACCTTATTTATATAGCTTTTGAAAAACATCTTGTACTTCTAATAGAATACTTTCTTAGAGAATATAATGTAGTGATTTACTGAAATAGTGATGGTCGCTATGAGGAATTGTTCTCAAAAGAAATAGGAAAGTTTTGGAGTTGCCTCCAGGCTAGCCCAGGCTTCCTGCTTTTCTGCTTGCTACCCAGGGCTAGTGGTTGGGTGAAGGGCGACAGGGCCCTGCCCTGGGGGCATGTGAGTGTTCCTTTGTCAACTCTTTACATTTTATTAAAATTAATTACTATTAGAATCATATTCTATTTTGTGGAGAGAAATCTGGTCCATAATTTTGTTTATTATGTGCCAGAAACGTTCAGGTAAAACTTATCACAAAGCAAAGTCATAAAATAGAAAATGTTCTTCTTATTTTACAGATAAGCAAATGAAAGCTCAGACAGCCTGAGTAATTTATGCAAAATTGCACTGTTAGTCTATGGTGGATCAGGAAATTGAATAAATGTCTTAATATTAGTCCTATGCTATTCTCATTAAGCAAAAGTCCAGGCTCTTTCTTCAAAAAAACAAAAACAAAATCAGCAAACAAACAATCCAAAAACTACAGCCAAACAGTGCTTCTCTAACAAGAGCCACATAGAAAACCATCCACAGCCAGGGGCCAGAAACTACCACCTACAGGCCAATCTGGCCTGTGGCATGTTTTTGTTCAGTCACTTAACTAAAAATGTTGTTTATATTTTTAAAGAGTTGTAAAAACAAATAAACAAACCAAAACAAAGGATGTGTGACCCATGAAAGCCCTATAGCCCCCAAAGCCTAAAATACTTATCTTCCTGTTACAGAAAATGCTGACTTCTGATCTCTAGAACCACTGAGACCTTAAGGTCATGTTTAGTGTAGTTTATGTGGATAATTGATTTTGGAAAATAATTTTAATTCCAGAAAAGTTGGACTTATAAAAAATAACTTGTAGATTTATAGAATTTGAAAAAAAAAAAAAAGAAAATGTAGTCCATACAAAATTCAAATTGTTGCTGTTTTTATTTGTTAATTTGTTGATGCTTATTATTTATCCACAAATAATTACCATGATAGACGTCATCAATTAGTAAGTCAGGTAAGTCTTCATAGAAATCATTGTGGGCATTTTTGACTAAAAAATTATGCTTGATGTGAATATAGGTGTTAAGGAGAGTGAATTTGATATTCAAATTCTCATAAGCCGAATTGAATTATGCATAAAAATTGACATTTGAATGTCGTCTTTTCCTATAATTAAAATGTTGAATGCATTTCTTTTTCATTTTTTTAAAATTGGAAATAGCTAGTGTTTTAAAAATACACTTGGGAGGTTAAAAACTCTAGCATGTGATACATGAATGGTTTTAATGAGCAAATTTGAAATATTAAATAATTCCTTTAAGAATGATAAAGTTTTATTCAGGTTCACTCATTTTATTTCCAATTTAGATTCTTGGTTATAAGCAGCTCAGTAATATGTAGTTTGGGAGTCCCTGGGTAGAAATCATTTTATGAGCTTCCAAATCTTCTTTTTAAAAATCCTATTAATATACCTTTTATCTTTATTATTTGGAACAGTGAGTCACTAACATTACATTTATTTCAGTGATTTAAAACTAAATGTAAGAGTAAGAAAAAAGAAATTTGGCCTAAGAGATAAAGAAAATTAGTAGAATAGAATATTGAGAAAAATTTTATGGGTTTTAGTTTGCTAATTTTGTTATAGTGTGTAGAAAAAACTGTTTTCTGGACTGAACATAAGCTTTGTTATTTCTCATGAAGGAGATTTGCTGAAAATATAAATATGTAAGAATTCAGATAAGAATGATAAATGGAGTTTTTCAAATATAGATTATAAAACAAAACTTAATCAAGAAGTTATGATAAAGTATAACGTGGTCATTAAGATGATGAATTTGAGATGGACAAGCCTTGGTTGGAATTACATTCTGCTTCATATTGCTGTTAAGACCTGATAAAAGCTTTCTAGGTCTCATCTGTGAAATGGGGGTAGCAGAATGCCTGTCCTGTAGGGTTAAATGCACGATTCAGTGAGATAAATGCTTCTGTATCTGTTTAGCCCAGGGTTATCACTGCGTAGGACTTTGTAAATTTCAGTAACTGTTATCCTCCATTGGTGGAAGAATTCAATGCATTAAGACTTTTGCTGAAAGGTTCATGAACGTCTGGGCCACCTAAAATTTTTTAGTTACCTTCTAGCATGTTTGTCATTGAAAAATCAAAATAATGGGAGGAATGACTACACTAGACTTCTATTTAATAAATAAGAACTTATTGGTGACATATTTGAAATGAAAAATTAGGAAAATATGATCCTACCGTCTTAGTTTGTATTATGTTGAAACAGTCTTATGTGCAGTAGATCACTGGAGAATGGACTTTGAAATGTTAGGAGGAAAGATAATTAGAGCCCAGTGGATAGAAATTGTTAAATCAGATGTGACATAACAGGAATGGGCGATTCTAAAAAGGAAAATGTTGGCTTTGTAGTCACGTTATCATTATGAGGAAGTAAAAGAAAAGGCACATAGAAATGGCATGCCACGTCCCAGGGACCAGCTGTGAGATAACGTTGGACTAGGAAATGCATGCAAGGTGGATGGTGGGGCATGTGTACAAGCAAAAGAAAGAAAATTTGTATTATGAACCCATAAGAGAAATGTAAGGAGTAAATCTCAGCATGAGTAGAGGATTGAATAAAGTGCTAAAGACAAGATATGGGTTTAATTTTGTAATATTTAGAGTGAAAACTGCAAAGCAGTAGTAAACCTCTGCTTGGGACTGATGATTTAAAAATTAAAGATATAAAAGTGGAACTATTCATCAAAGTTTTGGCCCCCATCCTCCTCACCCATGAGAATGAGCTTAATAAAGGGGAAAAAAAATCAGAAACTTGGATTAAAGCCCAAGATAAGTGAGGAAATCTTAAAAAAAATCATCTAGCTCTTTTAAGTGAATTCATCTTTCTGGATCAAGTTAATCCCATGCCAGGAAACTGAAAGAACTGAAATGTGATTTTGAGAGTGCTCTTGATAATCTTTGGGCATCATGGAAGATTGGAGAAATACCGGTCAGATTTCTGAATTTCAGAAGGAAGTGTCCCCCAAGCTATACACTTGCAAGCTGCTTGATAAAGAATCCCACCAAAAACTGAATTATACATACTATGTACACACACATACACACACATCACAAATGGTTCTGAAACTTTAGAAAAATACAAGGAGTCAGAATAGTTTACAAAAGTAATTCATTGCAAACTAACAGGATTGCTTATTTTAATTAAACCAGTTAAAAGTAATTCTATGGTTTCCTCATCTATAAAATTAGTGATCTAGGCTAAGTAATTTCTAAGGTTTTTGTGCATGCTAATGTTTTTGTACATGCCAATGTATCTGTAGCAAAGTTAAGTTTGATTTTTAAGCAGGCGTTCGTCAAATTTACCAAAGGGTGCTAATGCCCTGCTTAGCTGTGACTTATCTTCTTGTGGAACTGGGATTAGATGAAAGGGGATGAACTCAGCCAGGCCATGGTTGTTTAGAACAAAATATTTAATGGCCTAGTCAGCCTTGGACAATCAATGATCAGCTTTAATAAGATGCACTTCAAAGAACTGGCATAGAGATCTTATAGTTACGAGAAGAAATGTAATAGAAGATAGAGGAAGATCAAATCATGAAGGACTAATGGGAAATAATTAGAATAAGCAAACTCAGAGAGTTGAAGCTGGAGACTGAAATGGAATGCCAGATAAAGATTTAGGCCAATAAGGTACATGTACAATCTTCAGAGTATTGGATGAGTAGAAGTCATGAATGCAGAAACTAGAGTAAGGATGTAACTGGTTATAGAAAAATTAGAAAGTACAGATACACCAAAAGAAAAAATAAAATAAATCACAATACTATTATTCAATGAATATCTATTCTTTATGCCTTGGTGTATACCCCTTGGTAACATTAACTGTGTGTGGATGTGGATGTGTACTTTATGTATATAAATATGTATATGTGTGTGTATGCCTATGAGTGTATACAAATCTCCCTCATTCATGTCACTATTTTCTCTATTATGTGGTAACTAGATGGTTAGGGTGAAATTTACCCACCTCAGGCCCTAGGAGTGGACCACAGTCAGCTTAAGTTAGTTATCATAATAACATCCTGCTTCCTCTGGTGAGTTTTCAGGCTTAAGAATGTGATCCCCTGAGTGTGGTCCAGAACTTTTCTTCTATTATTGGGGAACTATAAGTGTTCTGTCTTTCCGAGCCCCCCCCCGCCCCCCTTTCTCTCTCTCTCTCTCTCAGCATTGTCCTGCTGCATCCATATTGTGATCATGACAAAAGCCAGCCTAAGAATACAGCTACGACAAGGTAGAGCAGAAGTGAAGTTGAAGAAAGGGACTAAAGCTTGATCTAACAGCAGCATCCAAATCCAACACCCCACATAACTTCTAAATGAGAATGTTTGTAGGTTACAGAAAGATATCTGTGATGACTGATTCTTTTATTTTACTCTTAATATTTTTATTGAGAGCTTTAACAACCATAGAGAAAAGTGCATATCATATAAATGCAGATTTAAATTATTACTAGGTAAAACACTTTTATAAATTGTACACCCAGGTCAAGAAATAGTCTGTGTGAGCAATTCCCTAAATCACTGTCCTTATTTTAAGGTATTTAATTATTGTCATGTTTTTCTTTATGGTTTGATCAGCTAAGTATGGATCCCAAAATACTATAGTTTTGTTTAGTCAATTAGTGAACTTTAGATGACAGGAATCATCTGTGTTGCTGCATGAAGTTGTAGGTTATTCAGTGACATTGCTTTGTATATTTCTTCTTGTGAGTGTCCCAGAATGTATTTATCCATTTCACTGTTGCTGCTCTTTCGGGTTGTTTCCAGTTAAGTTATTGAAAATAGTGATGCTCTCTAGAGTGCTGGCATGTCTTCTGCATGTGTATGTGGACATGTTTCTAAGGTGTATCCCTAGGAGGGGGAGGGTTGGGTCCTGATGATGAATGATTCAGACGTTGAATCAACATTTCAAAAGATCTTGATAGGCTGACAGTTTAGACTCAGCATAAGATGGTGGCAGAGGGTATTATTGAGTAATGTGAACCCTGCTGGTGGTCTCAAAATATCAATTGTACAAAATGGCAAAGCTCTGTTGACAACATAACACTTGAAATAAATATGTGGGTGTTAGCTGACTAACACTCAACATACACCCAGTTTCACCAGGATGTAGAAATGCTATTGAAATAGAAGCATAGTGTGTAACATTCTAAGTTGAAGAGCTCACATTTAGAATTTTGTATTCATTGTGGGGATTCATATATATTTAAGGATTTGATAGATTGGAATATATACAGAGGAAATAAAGTAGAATGGTTAAACTCAGAAAGAGCAATGTGACTTTATCCTAGGAAGGTTTATTCCAGAAAAATGTAGAGAGAATGTGAAATCTTTCATGTAGCAAACCTTTTATATCTGTTTTCTTTATGTAGCTGATTTGGGACTAAGGGTGGGAAAAGAGAAGATAATGTTAAGACATATTTAATATGCCTCCTAATTTAATATAAATATGGACTCTAATACTTTAAAGGAAAGAAAATGATGATCTTACAACATAGGGAGCTCATCATCAAAGAGAACTTCAGGCAGGAACAGGAGGAACATTTGCTCCTCAAGATATCTAAGATGTGCTCAGCTTGGATGATAATTTTTAAGGTGCATCTTCATATATCTCTCAAAAGAGATAGGAAAAACTCATCTCCCCAAACAAGGAGATCCTGGGTAACCTTTAAAATATCCTCCTCAGAGCATTTATCTATTTCTTGTACAGAGAGGTATTTCTTAGTCCTAAATTATAGTTTCCATTCACTGTGTGTAATGTGACTTAGACAGTTGCACCTGTTTTCCATACTAATAATTACCACTAGACAAGAAATTGTGTCAAAACAAAGGAAAAAGAAATCCCAAAGGACGGATACTAAAAAAACAACAACAAAAAAAAGTTGGATGAAAATCACATTAGTAAGTAACCTTTAAAGCAACCTACTTTGGAGTTCTAGATTATGGTTCCTTCAGAAGACTTTTGATGATAGAAGCAGAAAATATGGGTGGGTGGGAGTTCCTTATTGAGAAAAAGAATATCAGTATTCAGGATGCCTTAGAAATTCAATGCCTTATTTTAATTTTCTAAGATAATATTATAGAATCAAACTTCTTTATCAGGCCCAGAGGATGCAGAAAAATTAAGTGATATGACCTCATATTGATACGCTTTAAAAAAAAGGAAAAGAAAATTCAACTTTTAAGTGTAGTGGAATAGATGCTGCTTTAAAAGTGTTGAAGAAAATAGAAAAACGAAATTTCTACCGTTCAGATATTTTCACATTTTCAAAACATTAGTAGCACAATGAATTTCTTCTCTTGACAGCCTGATCATCTTACCAGAGGCAAGAAGGCCAGATTTCACACAGGTGAGCACAGAATAGTTTAATCTTGCAAAGCAGATGGCTGCAGGTCAGTGGCCAATAACAATTTGTAACATGCCAATACTAATGGAAGGAAACCAGCTCTCTCTGTGGAGTGCAACCTGCTTTATAAAAATGAAAATGGCTGCTAACTTTTGAGGGATAGAAATATTTCTTTCTTTCTTTTTTACCTCAAGCTATGAATTTAATAGCACTTAGCAGTTGTTTCTTGCTTGTATAAAAGTACTTCATTTATAACAAATTGAGTACCCAAGTGGATATACTACACGAATCTGAACAACATAATTAATGGAAAAAATTAAGATATACTTGGTCAAAATAAATGATATACAAAAAAGTCACACCTAAATATATTAGAAAGACATCAAACTTACCCAGAGTTCAGATGTCTTCTTAAGAGTTTATAAAAGCAATCTCATACAGGGACATTATATAAACATAACAATGGGAGGATACTTTGTGAGATTCAAAGTAAATGTGGCAACTGAAGGTACTGAAATTATATAAATAAACTTTTCAAATTACAACCTTTGAAAAGTTGATCACTTGTAGGTTTCAATAGTATATCTGTTTTAATAAAGAAATGGATTGAGCAAACTACATCTTTCGACCTTGATTTTGTAATCCTGGCACTTCAGTTTACAAGACAGAAATTTACTAGAATTTCATGTACAGTGTCAATGAAGAAATAAGAAAAGTGAGGATAAAACTTTTAGCATGTTGATTTTCTTTGTCTTTCTCTTGCTCTCTTCCAGTCTCTCACCTTCTCTCCATCCATGTATGTAACCCGGGGCAAGTCATTTAATATCACTGTATTATGGTGTTCTAATTTATAAAGTACGCATCATAAAATCGGTGTGATCTGCTTCATCTTTAGTGAGAATCAAATGAAACGATGTATGTGAAAGTCATTTATAAAAGCATAATGTGTGCTATATAAAATATAAACATAATATATAATATATTGTTCTCATATATATTATTTACATATGATATTACTATTACATATTTCTATAGTAAAAATATGCAACTAAAGTCATAATGACTCTCAGGTCATTTTACCTTAAAAATCCTATTTACATTGTGAAAGAATATATAAACAGACTATATCTGTTATTTGCATATGAGAGATTATTTTGTATGTCTGCACTGTGAATTTGAATTTTATAAAACACTTTTTGTAGCACCTTGCAAGTAACCGCTCACTTGGGGAATTAGTGATCTTTTTTACATGAATTAGTTAAATATGGCACATTGAACAAAACAAAACTGGTATTTGTTGAGGAGAAACTCGGCCAGGAAAAATCTATCGATAACTTGGTGCAGTTTTAGAATCCATTAAATTATAATATACAGTGAAACTCTCCTTAGTCTCAGATGCATTTATGTAAATAAATGTTTAACACACTCTGCAGTATACATACAATTTAAAAACACAAATGATCAATGAGATTGTGACGTAAGTAACGTTAATACAGTGATCACATTTAGCCAAGATGCATGTGTATAGACCCTGAGTTTTCCCTCCCAATGATAACTAGCAGCAGATGCTTCTGACACTCCTCTACCAGTCAGTGGAGGATTGGCATTTATTAGGATTTGGGTCAATGTACTCCAGTTACACTGTGCAGTGGGTAATTCCCAACTTGCATATGTTCTCTCACTACCTTCTCTCCGCATCCCTCCTTCTTTACCATCTTTCTTTCCTCCTTTCCTTTCTTTTTTTACCTTCTCTCTTCTTTTCTTTCCTCCATTTTCTCTCTTTACTTCCCTTTTTCCTTTTGTCCAAAGTGTATTTGGTTCTATAGTACCAGGTGTTAGGCATGAGATAGAAGTGACTTGAGATATGTCATCTGGCCCTCTGGAATGGAGAGGAGGGAACTGAGCATATGAAACAGGTAAGGCAAGCCAATAGTGGAGTGAGAGTGGAGCAGACTGTGAGGGTTACAGAAATTCAGATAAAGGGCAGATTCATGGAGTCTTCATGGAGCTGTTGTGTGTATTAAGGGGTGCCTAAAGGATATATAAAATTAAATTATATGGATAATAAAGGGAAAGATCACATGATAAAATTTGGTAGTTAATTAATTGTTTTTTTGCAAGTCAGTGTTGGGTGGCATGTAGGGCAAACAAGTGGAACTTTTAAAATGTATTCCAGTTTAATTATCTACAATGCCTATTTCCAACACAGACATTTGTTAGAGAAGGACTTTTGTTTTTTGGTTCCTTCTATCACAAATAGTGTAGGCTGTAGTATAAATGTAATAGATATCTGCATGCTACTTAGTTCTGTCACCTTTTGTGAAGCTGCCTGGTAAATAGCTTATTCAAATTGATAACTCTCCTCTTTATGTCTGATGATCTGCCTCTGAGCCGGACATTTGGGACCTTAAGTAGTTTTGCTTGTAAATGCAATTATATTTAATGATCTGTTTTGTAAATGCGATGGCTTCCCCTTTCTGTGGGTAGTTCATCTGAATGAGTCTGAATGTGGGGAACAAAAAAGAAAAGAAATGTGAGCATTACATATTTCAGAAAGTGTTCTATTATTATGTGTATTTTATACATTGATCTATATTTACACTAAATACAACTACATTATTAACCTCAAGCAATATATATATGATTTAGTTTTATGTAAACATTCCTTGGTAGGAGACTGTATCTTTTTACTTTGCAATGTCACAATTCTTCTTCTTCTTAATAGAACCTTTCTAGTATTGTGTACAAAGGATGTTCAGTATATAGTTATTAATCATTTTCAAAATGTAAAAGCAAAATGAAAGTCATGAATGGAAGAGGAAAACAAACCTAGACTATTTTGCATCGACAATGATGATATACTGGAATGGATAGTCTTTAATATGCCCTGGTGTAGCCCAGAATTGGGCCAGAATTTTAGATACTCTCAAATTCCTCCTTTCAGAAAGCAGTGACTTCTATGGATTATGCAGTCCAAATAATGTGCAAACCTCTGACAATTATATTTCCTCCTCTTTGTTCACTGAATGTATGAACAAATGAATAGGTCAATAAGTTACATTTACTATCCATTACTTCTTTTCCCCATCTGTATAAAAATGTATTTCAGGAGAAGGTTGAGTTTCTGAGCTCCATAATCTCTGAAAGCATAACGGTTTCTAATATTTCATGAGTAAAAAGAAAGGCTCCAATTCTTTCTGTTTAGAAGTTAACCAAACAAAGGAGCAGATTAAATAAGGAATATGTGACAGAGATTTGACAAGATGGATATTTGGATGGAAAGAGGTCTTAGGTGCAGTGGTAGGAAAGATGAAGAAACCATCAAGTCTTGACTGAGGAAAACCAGAGAAGTCTTCAGAAAAGAGAGTTTGAGAGTTGAAGAATGTATGAGGATTGTCCAGTGAGCAATATCTCAAATTCAACATGTCTGAAAGGAATCTCAGCTATATAACTAAATTTTCACCTTTTCCTGAATTCCCTAATTCCGTGGATGGAACCAGTGGATCTGAGTCATCCATCTTCCTTCTTTTCCTTCATCACCAGTTAGATCTTGAATTTCATCTGTTCTCTCATCACACGATTACTTGTGTCCTGTCCCTCCTTTCCATTTCTTTGGCCACTTCCCAGCTTCAGGCTTTATTTCTATAATGCCCATGCTATGGAGGTTAGTATCCTATGATATCCCCGGATTTATCATCTTCACTCCACCATCGATCCTGCATATCACTTCCCTATTCATCTCGTTATAGAGCCAATTTGGTTGTTATTCTGCAGACCAAAAATCTTCACATGTCAACATTCAGTAGATTTAAAGAATCTCAACTTTGGGAAACTTTTTAGTGGCCATCTGGTTTAACCCTCCTCCATATGCATAAACCCCTTTCAACAACATCCCAGCTCAGTGGTCATGTCTTATTCCTGTCCCCAGTTCCAAGAACTTTATATTGTTACACAGCTGATGTGGGTGCATGACCAATTCAAGTACTTGAGCTTACTTGCTCACTTTCTCTCTTCTATATCTTAGTTTAGGATTTCTATGCCATTATCTTATTCTGAGACATGCTCCTCCTTGTCCATGTTCACCAGTTGATATTACCCCATCATTCAAGTCCCAGGTCAAATTCTACCTCCATTCTGAGAAAGGGCTGTAGCATTCAGATTATAATATTTCGACCCAGTGTTATTCTGTGATGATAGGAGACAAATAGCATGCATGAGAGAAATGATGCCATAAAGAATGAGATAGTAAAAGAATATGGGAGAAAACATGTAAGTGGAATTTGATGAAAAGTTTTTGTTGATGTGGATATTTTATATAAAGTTCATTTTTGAAAAATATGAAGATGGTTTATTTTCATCTTAGCTAATACTAGTTCTGATTTCAAGCTAAATTGACTACCCTGTAGTTTGTATTTTTAAACCATTTTTATTAAACTGTTGTGACATGACTAGTGTATAATCAGAAGTGAAAGAAGAGAGGAGTACAAACTGCCAGTGTGAGGACAAAGGGGAAGCATGAAGGGCACCGGCACTGCCTCTGCTCCTCATCTGAGAAGTGGGTGAGAACAATCAAAATCACCGTAAGAATCCATCATGCAACTCATACATGAGTGCAGGTGGTGCAAACTGAGATGGCCCACTATATTCACTTATCTCAGAAATAACTTCATGGCATTTCTTTCCACAAGTTGCCTCAAAAATAATCTCACTTAATACATATGTTAGAAAGCAGTACAGGAGATAGCTACACTGTTTGTCTCTGTTGACTTTGAAGTACTGATCAGATGTTCAGCATTTTTCATTTAATAATAGAAATAATTAAATTAATGAAAGAGTGAGTGCATTTACCAGGAATCATGGCTGTTGGGCCGTGTTTAAAGCCCGTGTACTGTGATTTTTATAATTTCATTTGAATGGCATTTCTTCCCCATTTCACAGTGGCCTTTTCTGTTTTTTACTTTCCATCCAGAGATGCAGCATGGCACGAGAAATAAGCTCTGGACTAAATGTGCACAGACTTGGACTCCAGCCATCCAGTGGCTGGCTGTGTAACCTTTAAGCACATCTTGATTTTGACTGATTTTTTCAGATTCTTTAGAATTGTCATTAGAGAAATAGAAAGTGGTAAATTTGCCATCTAGGTATCTAAATCAGTACCTTGGACATTTTCGTCTTGCTGATTCTTTGTTGGGAGGGACTGTCCTGTGCATTGTGGGATATTTAGCGGCATCCCTGACCGCTACCTACCAGATGCTAGAAGTACCCCTGCCCACCCAGTTGTAACAACTAAAAGCATCTCCAAACATTGACAAAATGTCGGGGGGGGGGGCGGTGCAAAACCATCCCCAGTTGAACCGCTGATCTAGACATTAACATCAACCTACAAACTTATTTTTTATATTACATTAAGAGGCCAAATACTTAGTGGAGAACAACTACTCAATTTATCACTGCCTGATTGCTTATTGTGGCATGTAGGCTTATTAACTTACTGAAGAGGCTTTAACGAGAGTCCTCATAATGAAATCCATACATTTATGATTCCTATAATGTGTGTATTGCACTTAAATGATCTAGAATTAATTACTTTTTACTTATTTTACACATTTTCTTCACGTGTGTATTGCTTGCAAAAATGAGGAATTTTTCCCCCCTTTTGAAAAGTCTGGCAACAGACACTGCTCTTATCTCCCTATCTGATTTTCTTGGGGGGAGGGGCAGCGGTGGAGTGACACCAGCTGGTGAATGCAAAATTAATTACAGATTGTTTCCCTCAAAAAACGCATACTTATTACCAACCCCTAATGATTTTGGCAGCTGTTCTTGCTCTTTTAAGATTACCAGTAACTGGACAGATATTTTATTCTTTTCCTTGGAAGCATACGTTGCAAATTTTTTTTTTTTAGATTTGGAAACCAGAAGCTTTGTTACAGATCCCGCCTTTGATGAAAAATTTAAACTGTACATGCTGTTGCTTCAGAAATCCATTATAAAATATATTTACTCACTAACTTCTTGGTTGTACTTAAATATTTAAGTAAAAATATATAAATAAAATTTTAAAATGCTGGCTTAGAATTAAACATGTGTCTTAAAAGTAGACAATGTTCTGATAAGCAAAGAATGACCTTTCTATTTATATTGAATTTGAAAATGAATGAGCTTAGCAATATTTCAGTAAATTTTACAAATACATTGTGTTCATGGCAACAATTTTGTGGAGACTTTTCCCCCCAAATCTCTGATGTGCTAAGGGTTTAAATGAATTGAGGTAGAATCTTTCAAAAAATGAGGGTGGCACAGCCTACAATGTTGAACTAATATCCCTATATTAATAATCCTTTTAAATAAAATTACTAATTTAAATTATATAGTTGAAGGAAGGTCCTTTAATAATCTTAAAAGTACAACCTACATACTATTTTCAATTTCTCACCTCCCATTTATTCCTCAACCCACTAAATCAAAGTATTTCATTGACTGAATATTCCTGTGAATATTCCTTTTAATATTCTATTTTATTTTTGCCTTCCCTTCCTAGACACTGGATGTTGCTGATTTCACTGCTAATATTTCTGTCTGATAAATCACTTCCTCTTCATGAAAATAGAGGTTGAAGAGCACAGACTTACATTAACACTGCTTGGGTTTGAATCTTAGCTTTGCAATGAGCTCATCTAGGGAAAAGCCAAGACAAGGTGTCTTCTTGTTCCCTGCCCAAGTCAAATCAAGTTATTAAAATTTGGATGAGAGTTATAAAATATTGTGAGGCCACAGATGGTGGGTTAGTTTTCATGAGATTGGTGGATAAAAGCAAACTGACGAAATGACTTATAACCTTAAGTGAATGAGCACAGCTTTTAAAGAAAAATTTCTAACAAATGTAGCTTCTTATAATGCGCCATCATATACACAGTCCTTGAAAAGTCTAAATTATTGAAATAGATCTTTCAGTATTTATAGGGAAACTTCCTTAGCAAACAAGCTAAGTTTGTCTAGAATCTGCAAATTAAGTGAAGGGTCAACATAAATTTGATGGTAACTGATAAGTAAATATTTGCTAAACTTCTTATTTTTTAATAACACATAGTACATATGTGCATGCTTTGATTGATCAAATTCCCTGTGTCAATATTCTCCCAATTCTTTTTATGTTTCCTTGTAAAATTGTTTAATTAAGGCTTATAGCCTCTGGCTTCAGTTACAATTTTCAGGAAAGGCTGAATCAAAGAATACAGGTCTTAAACTTTTATATTTCCCCACTCATTAAAAAAATCATTTAGCACGGATTCCAGTAGGTGTTCAAAATTGTTTGCTGATTGAATTTTATGGGACATGAGTGATTATACTGTGTAGAGTGGACTTTATAACTAACTAACATACCTGTGGTAATAGTGTGTGCCAATAAATGATTGTTGAAAGTGACAGGTCTGCTTAAAATTATTCATTTCATTTGTAAGGATTATTAATATAGGGATATTAGTTCAGTAATAATCTTGTAATGCTCTTTTGCAATTGGCTTTTCTAACATCTCTTTGTTAATAGGCCAAATGAAAGGATTCTTTGAAAGTGAGGGTGTTTTCGTACTTATTCAGGGACTTCCAAAATATAATCCTTGTTTCTGATCCCCTCATATGCCGTATGTCTCTGGAGTAAACACCTCACTGCAGGACACATGCATTAAAACAGAAATCATCAGCAAAGCATTGTCTTTCATACAGGCCACCGTAAACACTCCCGGAGACTTGATTCTATTAAGTTTGACACATGGGAAATTGGTAACCATAGGATACCCAAGCATCTACTGAAAGATGGGCAAGTGAGTTTACAGTAAATAAGACAAGTAGAAAAAAATTTGATAAGTGTGTACAGATGTGAAGCTTTAAATAATTAAGTGGAACTAATGCTTTATAGAAACAAATTAGCATGCATATTTACCACACCTGCCAGCTTTTTTGTTTCTATGGCATTTTATTTTAAGTGAAAGCATTGTGAATGAGGTGAAGGGCAAAATCCTAGAAAGGGACAGACCCTACAAACCAGTTAAAAATTTGGCCATATGGCACAAATTGAAACTATTAAAGACCTGAGACTAAAATTTGGGACATGAAACATTAACACCATTGCCAAGAATGAGACAAATAACTAAATAGTGAAGAGACATGTATAGAAAGATTTAAAGTGCAGATTCTTGTATTAACTAGGAAATAGTTCCCTAAATTATACTCCAAAGCTGGAAGGAATGGCGACTGTATCAGAATTAGGCAAGGAAGAAGTTTTCGGAGATAATATAGATTCTTTCTTTTCTTTTTCTATTTCCTTTTATTTTGCTTCCTTTCATTTAATTTAGTTTCATTTCTGTTATCTTTTCTTTTTTATCTAATGGTGTTTTCAGCTTCTGTCTTCTAAGAAAAGGTGAGAAGAGAAATGTTTAAGTAACTTAATCAAAGAAAAAAAGGAAAGTAGACAGGCCAAGTCTCCTTCCAGTCTAGAGTGTCGGATCAAGAAGGATGGCTCATAATAATGTCTCGAGTTCAAGAAAACTCTTAACACCAAAGAGAAAATTTTAGTAAAGCACAAGTAGAGAATTGCAGGTTAGATACTAGCGGGGCCAGCTCTTCCTTTGGAGCCCCTCGATAATATAGAGAAAACACTGTTCTAGAAGTCACGCTTTTCCAGGGGTATACTAACTAACTGTGCCAAAGCACATTTAACTTTTCCCATTCTATGTTTCCTTAGTTAAAAAACAAGGGATTGGACTAATTCATTAACCCACGATTGGCTGAATTTGTTCCATATGAATTATTTTCTCCAGACATTATCTTTTTCACTTCCCCCAATAAGCCATTTTTAAAACCCTTTACATTTTCCCTCTACTATTCTAAATCTTTCAAAACATAACTTAAATATTAGTTTTCCCCAGAAAGCCTTTCTTACTTATTCAACCTCTTGGAATAGTCTTCCAACTTCCAAATCCTAGTACAAATCACCAATTGACTATACCATTTAACTGTCTTATAATACATATACTGGCTGCCGCCACAGGAGGAGAGGGATACCTGCCCAATTCTGCCACGTCCATGTTCTGCCTGCTTCACGTTAGAAAGCCAGTGTTTCATTGCTTTTGACGGTGCACATTAGTATGAACACAGGAAATAGAAAAAAAAAATAGTACAAGCATTTTCAAGTTCATCTCTTCAGATTAAGAATATGGGATTCTGTTGAAGAAGACTTGGGTTTGAAAAGATATTAAAGATCACGCTGAGAAGGAGGTATCTACAGAAGGACGCATAATAAAACCTATCATCCCATAGATCAGAGAGAACCATGTTATGCAGCTATGCCTACAGAGTACTGATTCACATGTGCAACAGTATTTTTGACTCGCATGAATGATGCCTGGCCCTAAGGATAAAGCAAGTTGTTTTTATAATCTACTCTCCATCATCAAATTTTACAGTGATATTTCATTTGTGTTACTGGATTTTTCTTCATTGGAAATAAGAGATGTTATGTGATTAAGAGCTTTTGCCCTGCCTCAGTGGGATAAGGTCATAAAAATGTTTGACAATCATTTCGATAATTTTTTTTTAGTTAAGTGAGATAGCTTATGAACCTCTCCATATATATGGATATAGATAGATATATAGATATTTTCAATGGTAGAAATGAGAATTCAGAGTGTTACAATAAGCATCAATACTTGGAGGGCATTTTAGGCAAATAGTACATACTTAAAAATAAAAACTGAGGCAAGAGTTGGATGATCCCAGAAATTTTAAGGAAAATAATATTCAGAATGATTTGAGATGCTCACAGTAGATTTATTAGAGAATTTTGAGGGGAACTGAAGTTATTCTTTAACTACATAGCAGTGGAAACATTATACCCATCCAAAATAATCTTGTCAAAAGGATGCTGTTCATTTTTTGATCCCATAAGAGATACAAAACATCTTATAACTGGCTTTATAAAACAGCTTTTACTTAAAGTAAAATATAGAGAACTATAGATGACTAAACAAAATTTCCCTTTACTTAGTAAAGATATGTGTATGTGAAAATAATCTGTATTCCCATATTTATTTGAATGGTATAGAACTGATGCCTTAAATAACCTGGAATAAATGTCATCAAAAGTAAAAAAAAATAATAATAATACATATATTTATATTATGTTTATCTCATTGTTGTCATAAATATTTTCTTACATATTTTGTTCTGGTCTTTGGTTCTCATTGCTCTAACTAGCTCACTAGGAATACTAGGGTATTTAGTTGGGGTGAGTTTTATGCACTTATTTCTTTCCCTAGCACCCTAGGATGATCCTTATGGTATGCCCTTAATTAAATACTTTACTCCATCATTTGTTGAACTGTTAATCTACAAATCTTATATACTTCTACTTTAAATCTATTTTCATAACATTATTATAAAGTGCCCTCTTCCGGAAACAGACAGGCATTCCAGTGGGGAAGAAAAATAATCTCTGTTTCTTTTGGCTATCTATTTCCTCTATTAAAACTCCATTAGGGTCAGCTCCTTGCTCTACAGGAGACAGCAATGTTCTCTGTGCAGAGTTTACCCGGTTTGGGGTAAAAAAAAAAAAAAAAAGGATCCCCTTATCAGGGACGAGGGACCCAGTCTAGGTCATCTTCAAGATCTTTTTCCCTTGAACCTGTCACATAATTGTGGAGTACGTGACTGGATTGGCAGACAAAGTTACAATTGATTCTGAAAAAACAACTTACATCCTCAACTTGAATAATGTTTATTTAATGCTGATTTGATTAACCACCAGGATTCTAATTTATAACCCTGCAGGAATACCAAACACCTCTTTTGATTATCCTTGGTTTAACAGAACCAGATTTCTGATTATTTTAGCTAAACTGAACATTTTCATAATCCATTTATGATGTAGCCTACATTTCCTGAGGTCCGTTAGTTTTGAACCCAAGAAAGCAGTGACTTGAAGACTATTCCTTTGGTTGACCTCTCAGCAAGATTTCCTGAAAACCCAATTTTCTCCCAACAATTGTTGGCTGCCCCCACAAATAGGTCTCTTAATTGCTCCCAAATTAAGCTCAGCACTGCTGTCATCACTTCATTTTGTCTGGGGTACCGGTGAAAATCTTCTGTCACTGCCGATTTCAATTCACTTCTAAGTTCCGTAGAAGGAAACGACCCAGACAGAGAAGAGCAAAGAAGATGAGCACCTCCCTCTTTAACAATAACCACATATGCGAGAATAAGTAGGAGAGAAAAAGGCCAGAAAAGGAGAGAAAAATCAGAGATGTAGCATCAAGGGAGCTGAAGAAAAAGGGACATTAAAAGGGAAGGTAGATGGCTCTAAAAGCTGCAGAGAAGAATCAGACAATGATTATTTTATTTTATGGTATGATAGGGTTTGGGGACCAATTCCAATTTCTGGCTTTATTTCTTTTAGAGCAATTGATTTAAATAGATCAATTTTCCAGCTATGTTACTTATGTTAATTTAAAACATAGTCTTTGATGATTATTAGTTATCAACATGCTAATTATATACAACTATTTGTTTAATAGGTCTCTACTTTGCTAGAGTATAGGCTCTGGAAAGACAGAAATTATATCTATTTTGATCACTGCCATATTCTCAACATTTAGCTAAGTGCCTACCACAAGGTAAAAACTTAAGTTTTAGTATCTTTCTTCAAATATTAAAAAAATTCTATCATATATTTGTTATATTGCATCTCTGGTTACTAATGAGGTTTGATAGTTATTATTAATCAGTGTATTTCCTTTTGGGAAATTGTCTTTCCATTTGCTAGTTGGAATCTTAATATTTTTATTGATTTATATGATGCTCTTTATATCTAAAGGAAGTTTTGCCAGTATTTCCCAGGTTTTTGTTACTTTTGTTTATATAGTATTTTTGAAATGGAGAAATTTTAATTTGGTTACCTTCTATAGCTATAGACCTTTTCTTTAGTGATCTTTTCACTGCATCTAAACTTAGAAAGTACTTGGCTATGTAAAAGTCAACCTTGCTGGCAGAGAGAATATCATTTCTACAACCTAGAGGTGGCCTGGAGAAGTACTTTTGAGGAGTGAAAGAAAGCCAGTAGGACTGAAATTCCTAGTGAGGAAGAGGATACTTTAAGATGAAGTTAGGGACATTAGTCAGAGATCAGCATATGTCGGGCTTTGAAGTTATATTAAGGATTTGCATCTTTGTCCAGAGGGAACTGTGCATCCACTGAATGATTTTAGCAGGGGAATAATATGAGCAATCTAAAGACCATTCTGATTGGAGTAAGGAGAACATTTAAAGGAGGAAAAGAGCAGGTACAATGTGCAGTTGGGATGCTCTTTGCAGGCTGGACAAAAGAAAAAAAGTGAGAGCTCTTTGGACTGGTGTGGCAGAAACAAAGAGAAGTGAATGCATCTTGGAGCTGTACTTCAGAGGTACAGCAGGTAGGACTGGGAACAGATTTGAGACAGGGTTTGAGGGAAGAGGGAACATGAGGCGAGATGACCAAGTTTCTGGTCCCAGCAACTGGTGGATCCAGGCACTGCCAACCAAGATGGAAAACATGAAAGAAGAAACAGCTCAGTTTGGAACATGTTTATTTTGTGATGCCTACAAGATATTCATGTGAAAATATGAATCAGGCTCTTGATATATGCCTCATGAAGCTCACAAAAGAGGCCTGGCCTGGAAATAAAATGCTAGAAGTCACTGGCTAATAATTAATTAAGATGTGTGTGTATGAGCTCACTTAGAGATGAGTGAGAAGATAAAAGATGGTTCTAGACTTTGAAGAACTCTTACATTTAGATCTCAAGTAGAGCATTTTTAAGCCAGAGAAGCAGAAGGAAATTGCAGAGTGTAGGGTCTTAGGCAAAAGAAACACTTATTTCAGGAAATAGAATAATTACCTGTAATTACGGTCAAGTCAGTGAGGACTAGCATTAGAAACATGGGGTTTATTGGTGATCTTCAGATGAGCTGCTTGGGCAGATTGGGGATAGCAGGAGAAAAATTAGAGTCTATTGAAGAGTGGTGGGAAGTGTGAAAATAGCAACTTACTGCCCGTTTGTGAGGAGAGACTGGTGGGGGGTCGTGGTAACAAAGAGATGGAGAAAATGATTGTTTTTAAAACAAAAGATTCTACAGTGTGTTTGAATGTGAAGGGAACTACCTGATGGGAAGGAATAGATTGAAGATGTAAGAGGAGGAGGATATAATTTAGAAAGTTGAGTCCCTGGGAAAATAGAAGAGAATGAGATCCAGAACAGCATAAGACAACTGGCCTTTGATGTGAGATGAGATACTGCCTTCATTATCAATGGAAGGAAGAAGAGAAAGAAAAATTAAAGGACAGTGGGTATAGAGGCAGTTTGGATGACAGATTTGTTGGTGGAAAGTTGAGGGATTCCCACCTAGTAATTTCCATTTTCCTTTTAAAGTAGGATTCACTGTTATCTGGCAAAATGGAGTGGTGGTGAGGGGAAAATCAAGCTGTGCAGTAGAGATGGCTATTGATATCAGAGTAAGCAGGTTTGCTTTGATGTTAGCCACCCATTAAATATTTGGGGAAATTTAAGTTGACATGATCACAACTATCCCTTGAGAAACTGTGATTCCCATCAGATGTAAGGTGAACGATAGGGGTTCCTGCACAATGGATAGGTAACTATTAAAATGGTTCCCCCATTGTGTGCTTGGACAGTACCAGTGGCAAAAAAACCCCAACAAAACAAAAAACCAAAAAAACAAATAAAAAAGAAAACCAAGAGGGGTCCAGATAGAGAGAGATCTCAGAGAGAACATTGGCAACACTTAAGAACTTATTTTTCTTACCACACCACATTATGAGGCATTGGTTCCTGACAATTTTCTACCCCAGGAACCGCTGAGGCAAAAAGCAATCTTTCATCCATGACTGCAGCTCACTTCTGACATAGTTAGGATGTATCTGTCAGTCATGGGTGGAGGTGGTGGCAGGGCATGGGGGTGCAGAAGTATGCATCAGAATATCTGGGGGAGGGGAATGTCCTTGAAAAAAGTATAAAAGGTGATTCTGATTTGCCTTCTTAGGGAAATATGTTCCTCTCTCCCATAACAATGAAATCAAGTGATGTAAGAAAGAATTTCAGTACAGAATTTATGTGATACATACAGATGACTGTGTTACAGGAAATAGCCATATAATCAGATGTTTCTCTTATGTAGGTATGTAGGCATGAAATCCCTTGAATGCAATCCCAGGCAAGCTCACCTAACCCTTAGGCATTTGCCATTATTGTTGGCAATATATAAACACACACACACACACACACACACACATTCCATGTCCTAGACATGATATTTTCTACCAAATTGCAATGAATCACAAAACACAAAGATATCCATTTAGGGTGATAATCTATTTCCTATAGAAATGAATCCATATTGCATTGAATTAAAAATTGTCTTGAATAAAAAATGCAGTTGTTCATTTGTTGTGATTTTAACTGCATGTGTCTAATTGAATGTCCATAGAACCCTGCAAATGATTCTCTGATTTCCGTATTGGGGCATTTTCCCTTATTAGATGTTCCATTTGGATTTCCACCCCCTTATTTTTGTACCATTTTGAAAGCAGAATTTATTTGTGATTGGTAGGATAGGCTGGATATTACTAAAAGTATTATAACTCAAACTAATTACTGTAATCCTTGTGCAAGAATTACAATTCTGCTTTTCTGATTTTAAGTTGTTTTAGTTTTTTACTTTTAAGTTCTGATTTTGTGTTTCATTTGTCCATAGACTATGCTTTTGTCTAATAATGGTAGTTATTTCTTCAGCTACACTGATACCAAATTCAGGAGAGAGCTTTCAAACAAGAATACTATTAAAACAAGAATAGTATTCTAGTGTTATCTTTTAGGGCCATTCTCAGAAAACATTTCTCTCTGTTGTGCCATCATTTCTACATATTATTAAAAGTGGAAGGTTTCATCTTGACTATCCTAGAGCTTCTAGAGACAAAGATCTGTATTGTAGATATAATATTCATCAGCCCCCAACGGAGAAACCCAGGGTTTCAGAACATCCCTGATTTACTTGATTGTTCTTACATAGGTCTGCTGTCTGGTGATGATTTGTATGGCAACAGAGCACAGCAAGAAAAATAGGTCATGCTTCTGTCAGAGTATCTGATACCTGGCACTTTCCTTGAATGCCCACGCATAGCATAATTAGCCCTTTGTGGAAGAACCGTAGTCATTTTCACAGTTCTACTCAAGGAGGGTGAAGGTGGGAGGAAGTGGACTCTCATCATTTTGTTTCTGGGAGGAGGTAATCTCTGCTCATCACTAACTCATGAACTGCAGCCAACCAGTCTCTGTAGATGTAAGTAACAGCACTTAGTTCTTAGCTTGCCCTTATTTCCTTTGCAAAGTGGGAAGGGGTAGAATGGGTTAAGAACTCTTCTAAATAGCAATGGGTCTCAGTTCCCTTCATTTGTCTTAGTTAAGTTTAGGGTTTACTAAGTGGGAAAAACATGCAAAATAGTAGGGTCTTAAATAATAAAGATACTTATCTTTCATTCTTGCCTATTAACATGTACAACCTGGGGCTGGCATAGTGACCCCGTGATCATCGTGGGCCAGGATCCTTTTATATGGTGGCTTTCAACAGTCCAAGATGCTACCTCCAGATCCAGTGATCATGAACTCATTTCAACTATTAAATATGGAGGAAAGGAGAGGCACTTTCTGAAAATACTATTCACCACTTACATTCCATTTGGTGGAATTTAGTTCATGGCTTCATCTAGCCACAAAAGTTGCTAGGATATTTGTCTGGATCTATACAGGTAGACACGTGTCACACCAATATTCGAGAAGGATCACTTGAAGGATAGGACCATACCTTTTACTTTCTCGACATAGCCTATTGCTCCTAACAAAATACTAAGCACAGTCTAGGGTTTTATTTAATGCTGGATTAATTACTTGATTTCCCCTGGTACCCTCTCTCCAAAAAATTTGAAATAATAATCTCTTTATAGTTGTCGAGTGGATATAAGAAAGCTTCACTTTTGTGGGACTCATGTTATCACGTGTGTGTATGTGAGTGTTTGTGTTATTTTTCTTGAGTAGGAACTTTGCTAGAAGCAGCAATTTCTTAGAACCAAAGGCATCAGAGTATATGGTGGAGGTCAAGTGAGAGTAGCTATTCATTAACTCCCTAGTGAACCACTCTGGCTCAGCCTCAACTGGGTCACTTGGAGAGGAGGGAAACAATTTCAGTCTTAAAGTAATCACATTGGGACCAATAATCAGCAAAGTTATAGCTACCTTGTTATATAACTCAGGGATTTAGTTTTGCAGCTACCACACTGGACTTTTGAAGCAGTCCAAGTTTATTAAATTATTGAAGCTGAGGCAGACACAAATTTTGAAAATAATGTTCCAAGAGATAGCAGACAGCATATGATATAAAATGTATTTATTCCTTTTGTTTCTTTAAGCTGTATCACATGAATTCTGGCGTTAGGGTAAGGTTTGAATCTCAACAGTAATAGTCACAAGCTGTTTAATTGGCTTTAGGCAACTTATACAACTTCTCTATGCCTCAGTTTTCTCAAACCTATATGGGAAAAATGAATGTATTATCCAATGCTTTGTTTATTGATGAAGATCTGGGGTACAAATCAGTCAAATTTAAATGCTTGGCAATAACTTTGGAAGAAGAATTAATGAAATTTAAAACTTTCAATATGCATTAGATTTTAGGACTTTCTTATTTCTGATTTCTTGCTTTTTCAATAATTTAATGGAATGTCAAGGTAGAATTATAAAAATGTAAGGATGGAAAAATATCTAAAACCTAAACCTATAATTTTACTAATAAGGACACTAAGAGGGAAAAATGAAATGAGATTCCAAATAAATTCAGCCCAAGACCATCATTACAAGTAGTGTTGTTAACAAACCTGCAACTAAATCTGGGGTTTCTGATATTCAGTCTATGCCCTTTCTTTTTCTAATGGCTCAAACTGCCATTGCCTATGGGAGATAATTTAATTCCTAAAAGTAGATAGATTAACATAGGGGGCACCACAGAGGAAAGGGTCAACAAAGGATCAGAAGAAATAACAATATTTAGTGGGTGGGGAGTGTAGAAAATCTATAATAGTCCAAGATATGGAAAGAGAACCAGGAAAGTATAGTATTGTGGGAAAAAGATGAATATTAAAATTGATAAATCATGTCTGATGAGCAGTGAGCAGGATCCTTAATTTTGACAAGCCATTGGTTAATTGGTGACGTTAACAAGAGAAATTTCCTTGGTGGAATGTATAAGTGTGGGATGAGAGGTCAAAGCCAGAGTGTGGCGGATGGGAAGAGTAAATGTTGAGGTCATGAAGTGGCAATAGCAAATCCTTATTATTCCTCTTTGAAGCTTAGCTGTGAATGAAGAATTTGTCAGGAGTTAGTGGAGAGTGAAGGTTATTTTTCTCGAGGGAAGCCTAGCATACTTGGTCTAAGCGTTGGAGAGGTGGCTGTTAAGATTGATCTAGATTGGTGCATTTGCCTCTCTCCAGCTCGACTCTAAGATCTTAAAGGACAGGTGTTTCTTTTACTCTATCTCTTTATCCCTAGTGTTTAGCACAGTGGCTAGATTCCTCAAAATATATCTCCGGGAAGAATAAAAAACCCGAATGGCACTCCAATATAAAGTTGGATTTGTGTGGTATCCCAGGCACCAGCCCCAGACTAGGCTCTGGTCTTCTGGTGTCTGTAAGACTCTTTGATCTAGAGTCCCCAAAGAATAGAATAGAAAAGTTATTCTATTTTTATTTTATTTGTCATAGTAATTGAAAACCGTGCCATTAAGTCATGTTCCATTTCTTTTGCCTACACCCTGTGCTACTCTGCCTTCACAATGGTGGTTTTCCTACTCAATTAAAATGCATACTGTGGCAAAGTTGTCATTTATAAGAAAAAGTGCTTTCCATTGTTTCATATTCCTACTGAAGAGAAATGGATGAGTGATCATTGCTTGCTTAGAAAGACTGTCTTTCTAAGAAAATATCCTCAATAGTAATAATTTACATACTACACAGAAAATCATGCTCAATATCTGTTTTGTAAAAGAGTGAGCTATTTTATTGATCTAAGGAACTCCTCACTAATGCATACTGCCAAGCAGTACAGTGTCCACATTTTATTGCTCCTGGTAAAATAGCGTCTGCATGGACTCCTCTCCTTTCAGTTTTCAGTTTGTAGGGATTGGGCATTTTATTCTTTGAGCAAATGAATGATGAAAGACCTAAAACATGTATTAAACTTTTTTGCTTGTCAAGGAAACTAGAACAAAGAAGTATAAATTGATGATCTGTATCCCCATGGGTCAAATAACTTACGATCTGTCAAATAGTGAATGAGATGGTGTGGTTAAGAAGGAATATTACAGTGGCTCTGTGCAGATGTTTCTTACATTGAAAAATGGGATTGTTAATGGCATACTTATGAAGAAAGTTCTAATCTAAGATTCTGTTACCGTATTTAATTAACTAGTCAACTGTTAAAGATCCATGAAGCTCAGGTCTGGAAGTGAGTGATAATCAATTTTTGGCTTTGCTTTGTCCATATCTAGAAGAGGATAGTTGCAAACCTCAGAAACTCAATTAAAAGAGTAGATCAATATTTAATTTTGGGGGTCACATTTAGTAATCTAGTGGGAGGAAATGCACACATGTTCTTGCTTCCTCTTTGGCCGTACACTTGCATATTTTTCAAGAGGTGTAGAAGAAGGGCGATTTGAAAAAAAAGAGTATTAGGACATTTGTGTCATTGCTAGATGGCAGCTATATGCCAAGATTATGCAAACAATGCTCATCAAGAGAATTTAAAGAAGAGGGAAGGAGAAAGGGAGAGTGCATGCTTAGAGTGTTTGTAAATAAAATTAATAAAAAAAGAAAAAAATAAACCTCAAGTAATAGTGCTGTAACAGAGGAAATATATATCATCCTGAGACCTTCTTTAAAAAAAAGAGATTTAATATTTTAGGGATAATGATCAGCTTGTTTTCTGTAAAGATAGGACTAGCTTTCCTGATAAAAATCTTAAATGAGATTTTATCATATTTTATCATATTTGTATATGCATAGTCATGCAGTGGTCAACATAAATGGTCAAAATACCAGGGAGTATTCAATTTGAATTTTGAACGACTTTTTAAAATGGATTTTGCTTTGTGGCAAAGTTAGAGTTTCGTAGAATAATAAGAGAACAGTAGCATATACGTAAAATGAGGATATTGGAAAAATTATCTTTTGTCCATTTGGAAAGAACCTTTGTTTACTGGAGGTGGCACATGAAGATGTCATCTAGAGGAAAAGAACCTACCATGACCAAGGAACACCTTGAAGGATCTCTCTCCATAAGGAAGAAATTAAGCCTTTATAACTTGTGTGTATCTGAACAGTTATTTTCAAAGACCCCATTCTGTTAAATGTTAGAAGACTGGAGTTTTTTTTTGTTACTCACAGAAAAGAACAATAATCTTTGTGCTGGAGTGTAATTTCTTCAGGTAGGAATACACCATCCCCGTTTCTTTGCCTGTCCCCATATTCACCATAATAAATGCTGCAAAGAGTCTATTTCTGCAGAGCCACTTTTAGAAGGTAAAGTGAAAATGGGTTAGTTGGATCAGAAGTAGAAAGGTTTTTCTGTAAGCAGTTATTCTGAGACAGTAGCCTCAAAATCAATTAGCCAAGGAAGAGAAGGTTCTGTCTTACTACAGAGCTGTAGCTAAGTTTTCCACAGGCTAAAATTATAAAGCTCAATTATATTAATCACAGTACACATGCTAAGTGACAGTTTGAAGATTATGAAACGATTTTAGGTGAAATAACTATGAAGATAGAGTGGAAGTTGTTGCCGTTTGACATGGCTTGAAACTCTCCTTGCTAGGTAGACCACATGATTTCCAAAGGAGAGTTGACTGTTATTGAATGCTTGATACTCAGAATTGCTCAAAACCTGGATGACCCATTAGTATTGGCTGTCTGCCTTAATATTATTGAAATCAAAATTGGAAAATTGAAGTAATAATTTGCATATTTCCTCCAAGTGACTATTATGTTGTATATATTTATACAATATACATCTATAATTTTATATATTTGTGTAAATATAATAAATATATATTTACATGCACTATTCTGTGTGAAATATTTCTTTGAAAACACTGCTCAGCTGACAGTTGATTTAACTACTAGGCTATGTTATTCTATACTTTTTGTTTCATGTTTCAACATTTCTTTCCATCTTTCTTTTGAATATTTTACCATGAAAGAATTTCCTACATATTGAAAAATATGGAGAATATTATAATAAAATTTCAGATGCCACAGATTCAACAATTTTTTTTTTATAAAAAGAGTTTTGGGGTTTTTGGTTCTGTGACTTTGTTCAGTGTCTTCAATGCTGCAGCATTTCTTGAAATGGTTGTTAAACATGCAAATTTATCCTTAAGATAAGTCTTCATTTTGAAATAATATGTACAAATTCCAAATAATAGTACATGTACTGGAGTTTATATAAATGTTCCTACTTATATTATGATAAGATACTGGGACATTTTCTAAAATAATTTTGAATATAATCTTGAGATACAGAGTTTCCTAAAACTAGAGTAAAGTTGGGGATCCAGGGAAAATATGATACAGTCCATCTGTATTTAAGTCTATTATAAATTTTCAAATAAAACGTTACTTTTTAATGTTAGATTTCATCGTTAATGCAAGAGAGGTGATGTTTTCTTTACAGTGAGTGCATCAACCTGAAGATGAATATTGGCAGATTAAACATTGTTTTGTATCCCACAGAAATAAGATGTTTCATTTCATCCTAATATATTATGCTTTTGATTTCTAAAGGGAATTTTTCAATATCAAATATCATAAGCCTCTCTTTACAGAAAGTGGTAAAATGATTATTTTGGGGAAGATAAGGAAATTCATTCTTGAGTGGATAAAATAAAGAATGGTTTCTTAGGAAGGTTTGAAAAAATGAAAGATTTTTAAGTAATTAATTAAAGTTTAATTAAAATATGCTATGTTTATTGTGAATGTAAAATGCACAATGATATCAAGAAAGTAATTGCAGCATATTTTAAGGGTAAGATACTTTTATGAAATAAAAATCTCATTTTAGGAAAATTAGGATCCCAGGTTCTCTTACTTGACCAACTTAAATGTGCCAGGCAAATCAATTACTTTCAGTGAATTCTTTTTATCATATGCTTTGTTATCAAAAGAATATCTTCTTTGTGTTTTTTTAACATCTGCTACTATAGGATGTTAGATTTTTTTGTTAGTGTTTTTAAGTACTTGTATATACGAGTGTGTGCATATTATATAAATATCCTAATTTGTGATCTTATTTATTATAGGTAGAAGTTAGATATTAGTTTTCACCCTCAGTTGATCATCCTTTAGTCGGAAACATTTCCTGATATTTTGGAAAAATTATTACGTAAAAAATTGGATATTAGATGAGAAGAAGTGAAAAGGAAATTTTAGATAAAAGGAACTGTAGAAGAGGGATAGAGTTTGACTTGCATCTTGGGGTAGTATGTAGTAGTGACTAAAGCCTTAATATTTTGGAGTCAGAACAGGATTTGGGTTCAGGTTTTGCCACTTTCTATGTGCTTTGGCAATCTCTCTTAGCTTTAGTAAAATGGAGATAATCTAAATTATCATTTTTTTCTGAGAACTCGTCTCTCCTTCTCTCCCCTCCCCTCCCCACCACGACTCTTTGTCTCTCTCTCTCTCTCTCTCTCTCTCACACACACACACACACACACACACACACACACGGTGGTGGGAGGCGAGGGAGAGAGAAATTGGAGAGAGAGAGAACCAAAAAAGTAGCTTACTATAAGGCTTGGCTGTTACTTTTCCAGTATTGAATGTTTATTTTAAATTTCCAGTTTGCTTTCTGAATGTTTTGCAGAGAAAATACTCACTCCTTTTCTCTCATTTGACTGATAACTGAAGCCCAGAGACTT
The DNA here is from genome assembly GCA_026826555.1 of Tolypeutes matacus. Lineage (NCBI taxonomy): Eukaryota > Metazoa > Chordata > Mammalia > Cingulata > Chlamyphoridae > Tolypeutes > Tolypeutes matacus. Next base: position 33,321,312 of record JAKSZT010054335.1, on the reverse strand, counting down.
TATTTGTACAAGATGTTCCTTCCTTTACAACACGGATACAACCTAGACCCCTGATAGAGACCGGAACCGTGTTTCCCCTTTTCACCTCATTTTTGTTTCTCAGTCTAATCAAAATAAGAGAATTTTGAATTTGTAGTAAACATTTCAGGGCTTACGTTCATTACCCAAGAGAGAAAATCATGTGCGGCTGGTAAGTGGTAGCCGTTATCCCTCCTCCAAGGTAGTGGCCAAGAATGTCAATCAGAGGGACCTCACAATCACTTAGTAAGCTTATAGCAGGGTTCAACATGGAACCCAGGACTTTTGAATGCTGAGTCTTTTGGGTTCAAAATAAGGTTTCTTAAGAATTCATTTAATTATGATAAGGTACTAGTAATAACTAGTAAAATGAAAATGAGCAAGAAATCCTAACCCATGCATTCTTTCTTGTGCACAGAATAGGATCTTAGGTCCTACTCTCCATATTTGGGAGAACACTCTAATGGCACCAGGGAGACTGCTATATAACTTCATATAGAATTTGGAGATTTACCAACCTACTGTACTTTTCTCTCTTCTCCTTGACTATCCTTGCAATATTTTCACAAGGCAAAAAAAAAGAAGACTATCAGAAAAGAGATTTATTTCTGTACAAAAAAATACAGCTTTACAGAATAAAGTTACCTGATATTTAAATTTATCATTATTAATATACTTCCATGCTTGGCATAAGAAATATTAAATGAACTGAACCTGGATGAGAGACTAAGATGAGGGAAGATGATATTCAGCATCTATAGTATGTTTATGTCTATGGAGAGCTATATATGCCTTATTTCCAAATAAGAGCTTTATTTATATCTTTAATTTATGTTATAATCATGCTTTATTTTCATTCTCAGTTCCAATCTCAATTGAAGATATATTAACTACAATAAAAATTTCTGCTTATTTTCACTAGCAACTTCCACAAGACTAAATTGTATCCTTGTTATTGCCACAGGAGATGTCATACTATGTTAGATGTGTGATTGTGTGAGCCTGTGTGTGTGAGAGAGAGAAAATATGCACGCATACACACATACACATATACTTTATCATCAGTGATTCATTTTATTTAGGAGAAAATGGTAAAGAGGGTAATCAATCAAAATAACTGTAATGCCGTGACAATATATCCCAATGCCAAGTACACCCTTTAATAGAAGTCAGGGCTTTAAATGGTTGTCGTCGTTGGCTATGAATAGGCCAGAATATCTGTCTTTCTTCTTGCAAAGATTAAATGATAAGGTATGATGATTACTTATTGGTTCCAATTTATTTGCTGTCAACTGGTTTTCATTTGGTCCGATTTTACGTTCTCCTCACGCAGACTTCCAATTTTGCCTGTGAAGTCAGAGCTCATTTTGAGAGACTAATATTGGCCAAACTTAGATGGTTATAAATTCTGACATGTGATTCTGGGGTTACATATCAACCAGAAGTTCTATAGCTACAAAATAAGTACCACATATTGTAATTAAGTATTTTATTTCATCTACTTGCCTTAAAAACATTTAGTGTACAAAAATAATTTATTTTGGTATAGAAGACCTCAGCTTGAAATGTTTCTAAAATTTTTTTTTTTTTTTTTTAAAGATTTTATTTACTTATTCATTTATCCCCCCCTTGCTGCTTGTGCTCGCTGGGTCAGCTAACCACGCCGCGCGGGCAGGCTTGCCTTCACCAGGAGGCCACGGGAACCGAACCCGGGGCCTCCCATATGGTAAACGGGAGCCCTACTGATTGAGCCACAGCCGCTTCCCTGTTTCTAAATTTTTATTCTGAGGCATGAGATACCTCAAAGTGAGTTATATTTTATATAATATATTTTTAATAAAGTATATATTATTTTATCTAACAATATTATATAATTTATAGTAAATAAATTTACTATTTATTTAAAGGATATTTTATTGCTATAGAGAATTTACATACTAAAATTCCAGAACATGGAATACAGTTGCATTTGTTCAGTTTTACTTTCATGTTTCTTGAGTGTTTTATAGTTCTTCTCATAATAGGTTTTGGAAATTTGTTGTTTGATTTATATATATTTATATTCACACAACTTTGTGAAATGCTTTTTTCCTATAACACTTTATTTTCTATCTCATAAAAGTATAAATTTTGAGGTGAAAATTTCTTTGTCTTATTCACTGTTGTGCCATCCAAAGCACGTGCACATACAGTAAATGCTCAAAATATGTTTGTTAATGAATTAAAGTCGATATAAGCAAGCATTGTCCCTCTACCTAATCAATCCCCTCCCAAATACATACCTACTTTTAGACAAGGTCTTAGATTTTTTTCATAAAAGGTCTTTACTTATATTCAAGTGTAGTGTATTATAATTAACTTTGAGGAAATACAACCTAGAGCAGAAGTTGGGAACTGGCAACTCATGCCAAATTTAGCAGATGTCTTTGTCTTTTCCTGAACAGTCTTTAATGAGCTTCTGTTTTAGTTAGAATGGCAACTTAAACCACTTTAGTTAAACCAACTTAAACCACAGCGTCCTTTGAAAAACTGGTTGGGTTGGGAGTTCCAAGCCTATTTATTGCCCTTGTTCATAACCACAAGCAGCAGGAGCAGAGCCGCAGTTGCCCCCTTTAGATGGTGCAGCTCTCATCACCTGCACCATAGTCCCTGCATTCTTTGCACCCTTCGCCTTGATCCCTCCCAGACTTTAGAGGCTGTAGTCAATGCAGTATCTGTCTGTATCCATTGAGTTCTTTGGTTGCAAAGACAAAGGAAAACTGGCACATATTGAACACCTACAAGGAGGAAGACAAGTCACACTATACCGTCTCATTTACTTCTCTCAATAACCCAATAAGACCAGCAGATTAAAAAACAACAACAGCAACCAACAGACCAAAACATAAACCAGATCCACCCTCAAAGCTTATTTGCCTTACACTGCCTTTACACAAACTAGTAGCTTAATCTAACTTTGGGCACTGATTTCGGTACTTATAAAATCCGGGAGAATTCTTAGCTTCTGAAGGTCTTGTAATTGAAACATTAATTTATCCCCATATATTTATATCTTGTTTCCCTTTTTATTGCCAGAATCCAATACTGTTCTCCCTATATTTTATGCATTCAATAAAGAGTTATTGGTGCTAATGATATGAAAAGACTAGCAGATTTGCAAAGTATTTCAATTTTGAAAAGGGCAATACGTTATGATAAATATGTAGATCAGATCATTGAATAAATTGTCACTTATGGGGAAGCGGCTGTGGCTCAATCAGTAGGGCTCCCGTTTACCATATGGGAGGCCCTGGGTTCGGTTCCCGGGGCCTCCTGGTGAGGGCGGGCCCGCCCGCACGGCATGGTTGGCTGACCCAGTGAGCACAAGCAGCAAGGGGGGGATAAATGAATAAATAAATAAAATCTTTAAAAAAAAAAATTGTCACTTATGTGCAACTTTTTGAGAAAAAAGAGTTGTATGGACATAGAGAACATGTAGACACAACCATGGTGGTAAAACAAGGAGAGACTAAGCTAAGTTTGAATTTCTTGCATCACATTCATCTAGTCATCTAGTTTCTTTTAAGAATATAACTTTGAACAATCATGCTGGCAAACTTTTTATGAATTTAGAACCTTGTCCATAGTATCCAGGGAAAGGGGCTTGGAGTACAAATGACTCGTGCATTGTATGGATATGGCTATGAAAGCGAGATCAGAGGCCCCAAATGAGGACCATTTTTTAGGAGTTACTGGGGATTGATCCCAGGACCTCATACATGGGAAGCAGGCACTCAACCACTTGAGCTACATCCACTCCTCATGAAATAACTTTTAAAATCAAATATCAATGACTTTAATTCTTTATTACCTGCTCAGTTCTCATTCTATTTAACTACACACCGACATAGTCAATTCAGTGTTATGCAGGTAATTCACTCTCAATTGTCAGAAGCTCCATTCATCAGCTGCTTCTACCTTTAACCAGTATCTCCTCACTAGCAACTTTATAACCAAAAATGCTTCAGTGTGTCTCTTTTACTTTATTCCCACTTTTTGGTCTCTATGCCAAGCCTTTCTCTTGCACCTAGACACAGCAGTATTCCCTAACTAGCATTTTTCAGTTTCTAGTTTAAAATCCATTCTCTGCTTAGCTGTCATATTAATCTATTTTAAAGACCAATCATTCTCTTGCCCTAAAGCCTTCAATGACTCTCCATTTCCTAAAAGTTAAATCCCACCTTCTTTACTTAGCAATGAGAAGAGAGCATTAAGCCACAGTCTAGCTTTCTCTCTAGCTTTCCTCCTTCTCATACTATATATACCATCAAAGGTGAACTGTTTCTAGTTTGCCCACACAAACTTTTAGTCTCTTAGTTCATTCCTCATCCCTAACTCTTTGTGCAGTTACTTCTTGTCCATCCATCCAGTGAGACTAATTTTGTTTGTGCCGTCATCCAGAAAGATCTGTCTCCTGCAACTGCAACCTCCCTTTCCAAGTTGGATGAGGTGCTTTACGCTCATAATTTGGAAAAACCCCTGAGTCTGTATATATATATAAATATAATCACAGAATTGTCCTCTAATTGAATTTCAGGGACTCTCTCCCAACTGGACTGCCAAATTCTTGAGGGCAGGAATTTGAGGGGTGTCTTATCATTGATTGTTAGTTTCCCATATATGGCAGGCAAAATAATAGACCCCCAAAATGTCCACGTCTTAATCCCTAGAACCTGTGAATATGCAACCTTACATGACAAAAGGGACTTGGAATTAAAGTGGAGGATTATCCTGGATTATCTCTGTGCATCCAGTGTAATCATAAGGATCCTTATAAGAGGGAGAAAGGAGTGTCTAAGAGAGAGATTAGAAGATACTACACCCCTGACTTTAAAGATGGGAGAAGAGGTCGCAAACCAAGTAATGTCTGCAGCCTCTAGAAGATGGAAAAGGCAGGGGTATGGATTATTCCCTAGACCCTCCAGAAAAAACATGGCCTTGCTGACTCTTTGACGGTAGCCTGGTAAAACTCACTTTGGACTTCTGACCTCCAGAACTATAAGATTATAAATATGTGCTCTTTAAAGGCACTAAGTTTGTGGTAAATTGTTTCAGCAGCCATAGAAAACTAATACAACACATATTTATCCAGTGATCTGATCTACATATTTATACATATAGGGTATATAGCCAATGAATATTTGATGTGCAAATCAATGAATGATGAAATGGAATATATGATGGGGCATATTAGATTTTAGATCAGATGTGTGAATGAAAGTCAGTCCTTAGGCTAGAGGATATATTGTGGGGTGGTAGGAGTGGTGATAAGGGAAAGAAGACTAGTTGAGATAGATGTCTGAGTCTGAAAAATTTCAGATTATATAAATAACGAAAATAATGTAAAAATGCCCCCCCCCAATACATCCCAACTCCCATCTCATTAGAAGACCTTAGAAGGTGATTAGAGATAAAAATTTCCTAGCAAATTTGACTTACTAGAAACTATTTTTGTTCTAAGGTAAAGTAAAAGTAATAAATACAAGCTCAAATTTCCTGAAGTGAACCCTGGTGCAGACTTTCCGGCTCCTCCGTAGGCAAGAAACTTTAGATTTCTGTCTTCCATCATTTCCCGTGCAGTTGGAACTGAGTTCACCTCTGGTTCATCTCCTAACGTTGACTAGGCCAGCTGGCTGCCGGGCCGTCTAACTGCCTTTGTGAGTCCATGGCCTAGATTGCTCATGGGCAAGAAGTGGAGCATCTGAGCCATGAGAAGTCACAGCCGGCCTCAGAGACAGCACTTAGCCACAGGCCACCTGATTCCTCACCCCATCTGCTATTTGACATCGCTGCTAGTGGTGCTACTCCCGGTGGCGTCAGCCCTTTGGCAGTTCTGCAAAGTCTTGGAAAGAGCAGCAATCTTTTCAACTGCCTGGTAGTTCAAACTACACTGCACCCTTGAGCACGTAGCTAGAATGTCATACAGAACATGTATGCTCAAGTAATGTAATAAACTCATCCTCAGAGATGTTAGTGCTTACTTAGATTTAATACCTTGGATCTGAATCTGGAGTCTTTTGTTCTGTAAAGAAAGTATAAAAATAAGTTTTCTCTCACCTGCTAGAGTACAAGCAAAATTAAATATAGAAAAGCAAGCTGGTGATGTTAGATCTGTTGTTTGTGCTCTGTCATGACTTTTAACTACGGCAAATAATATTGAATCATTTATAGCATTTTGAGATTTATTTAAGTTATAATGTCTGTGGATCTGTAATAGAACTAAGCTACATTGAAAGGGGAGAGTAATGATCATCATTTTTCTTTATTTTATTATAGTTACCAGAGCTATCCTTCTCTTTTAAATTTGCTTTTTCAATTAAAAAACATTTATTGAATTCATGCTATGCTTTGAAAATGAATTATTGCATTTGGGAGAAAAGCTATGCATTATTTTTCTCTTTGCCGGAAATGTTAATTTACTCTTTGAGAATGCATCTTAAAGAGAAGTACTTTATCCACATGCATAGTACATGATTAAAAATGCATTTGACATGTTGTGCATTTGATGAATATGCCAGGGAGCCATGCTTTTTTTTTTTTTTTTAAGCTCTTGGCATTGTACTTCATGACTGTTATACTGAAACGTTTTCCTTGGCTTTTATACCATAATAACATTGTCACCTGTGTTTTAGCAGCTCCTCCTTGTTTTCCTTCATATGTTCATTTTTTTACCCATTTTCCTAAATATTAGGCTTCTAAAGAATTCCACCTGTTCCAACCTTATCTCTTTTCACACTATACAACATCCAAGGGTAATTTTATCAATTCCCTTAGCTTCATCTTGCCAAATTTTTCATCAAATCTGAAAAATTTCTTACCTATATCTTCAGCTCAGACCTTTTTCTGAAGTTTCAGACTCATTTATCCAGTTGTCTAATGGGCATCTTCATGTGGCTATCTCTCAAGTACTCAAGATTTTCTCTGGGTCTGAAAAAGAATCTGTTCCTTGGACTCTATTGCCACGTTGAATCTGTTTCTTTCTCGTCAATCCCAGTCAGTCCAGAATTACTCCAAACACGATCACATTTTTTTACCCTGTAAAATCTTTCAATGATTCTTAATTGTCTAGAGGGTAAATTCTTCAGCACCTCAAGGTAGGCTATCACAGAGGTCACAGAACAGAAAAGCTCACACACTGAATTAAAATGTCTGAATCACTCTGTACACTACTTGAAATTAAAACACACAGCAAGAAGCAAGGGGAAAAAGATGGATGAGTTAACATATATACGATAAAGTGCAAGCAGGCACAAGAACCATGCTACCTGAGTCCTGGGATACTGGGATGATGATGATGTTATGAGGACCCAAGTTGAGATGTGAGCAAAGGGAACCTGCAGAGAGAAGGTGTCCTGGGTCAATGACATGTACTTCGCCTTACTGAGAGCAAATGCACCTGGCCACGGCTGTAGCTGGCCCGTAAGCCTACCGGTCAGCCATGGGCTTTACGTGCTTTCCTTGTGTAGAGCAAATGCAGGGCCAGAATGGGAATCTTTCATTAAAATTTCATACAACTTTCTTAAAGAAGGATTCCTTACAGTAAAATGTAAAAAAATAAATAAATTTCAGTTTTCCACAAACAGAGCTTAAAATATTATGCTAGCAAAGATAATTATATTGCAGTTTCATATGCTTGGGGATCCTTTCCTTTCATTTAAGATGCTCACTCTGCAAATTTGCCTCCTTTACTTTTAAGTCAATCAGGCTTTGGTGATTCCTGCTGGCTTCTTGAATCCTTCCCATTGCCTTAGAAAAAGTCTCCCCATTCTTCTGCTCTCTCACGTTTGAAAAAGGGATTAGCAAGTGTGAAGAGGAATCATTTTTGTCATGCTTCCTGTTCTTCAATTTGAATAAAAGGGGAAAAGCTACTTACTGATAATTAAGTATCCTAAGAGGTGGAAACCTAAACAGGGTCTTCTCTGAGAACAGCCCTAGCTTTAGAGAGAAATAGACAGTGTAGAATTCTTTAGTTGTATGCAGATAAAATCTCTTTGAAACAAAATAGTCATAAGCAGCCTGAAGGAAGTGAAGAGGAGAGGGGAGGCATTGTTGTCTTGTGACCAAAGCTCCCCTCTATTCCACCCCAACTTCCAATGATGGATTACAAATGCTTGTGCCCCATGGGAAGTTTTTCTAGCACTGGCTGGAGAGCTGTCTCCTTCCTCCTGCCCCTGATGCCTGCCTGTAGTTCCACGTGTGGACCAGTTACAGCGGCCCGGCCCGGGGCTATGGCCCTGAGTGCAGTGAGCTGTGGAGAGAACAGCATTCACATGCTAAGACCTTTCAAATCATGTCCCTTGGTGAGTGCTAAAATCCACCATGTTTTTCATTTCTCATATATCGGTGAGCACAGTTTCGTACTTGTGACGGCCTCTCCTCACGGATGAATGAAGCAGTAAACTGTGAAAACGCTTGATTTTTCTTCACTTTGTATTAATGTTTCTTCACTAGCACATCATCAATATACAGGTAAGATTCTTTAAGGAAAACAATGTGCAAAATTTTCTAGGATTAGCAGTCATAAGCTTTACTTTTTACAAAACTGCCTTTTATGTGGAAGTACAATATTGTGACCAGATATTCAACCTGGAAATTAGTTACTTAAACATTGTCAGAATAAACTAAAGCCTCTCTAATGCTCTTAGTAATGGTGATGCAAATTAACCAACACTGTTTTTATTAGGGATTTTTGAAAATTTTAGGTATGTGCCTAAAATGTAGTCTCCAAAATAAAGAATTAACCTTAGATTTGCTTTTAAGGCATTGAGTTATCATTGTTTGGAATTAAATATCAGTACTAAAATATTAGGCTAAGTAAGAGCATGAAAGGACCAGTATCTATAAAGGCACAGTGCTGTAAGTTCACATGACAGCCCTTCTCCATATACTGGGACTTGAACAGCAAAGCTTGGCTGGCGTGTTACCATGTTGCAGAGTTGCTATGGCAATATCAAACCAAAGAATGGACCACCTCCCAGAGACAAGGAGGTGAGTAAGTGTGAAATTGATTCAGTTGTATGCAGGAATACGTTCAAGCCAAATTTGTCAGGAAAAAAATTCTGGTAGGAAACTACATTTTTAATTCCATGGATATGATGAATAGTATACTAAATATTTACTTTGTGTATCCTAGAAAAATGGTATTTGAAAATTAACTGTATTATGCTAATTTTATATTTTTTATGTAAAATATACTTTGAATTTTTTCAGGTAACACTGATTTTGTTTCTGTTCATTTAAATTTAGATATTGAAAGCAGAATATTAAAATTGAGATTAACATTTTCAGGCATGTACCATTGAAGTTAAATTGCTTTTTTTTATTTGCTTGTTTTAGATGAACATAATTAGAGCAATGAATTTTTAGGGAATCTAAATGAAACATTTATTTTTAGATGACATTTGTTTTGCACTGAATAGTATAAAATATCATAAGTAGTCCAAATCAACCAAAACATTCAAATTTTGATATTTTTGTATTTAAGGAGCCTGTGTCCATGCTTTACAAAAACAATTCATTCACATGGCATATTATCTAATTGTGTTCAGAACCCATTTTTAACACCCAATTATTATATTGTGTTGCTCTAGGTACAAACTTGTCATGAACTTGCTTGGTGCAGTCCTTTATTGTAAATTGTTTGCTTTGAGGAATTTGATAAAATGGATGTGGATTGTTTCCTTTCTGTTTTACTTATAATACATATACAGGCTTTGTCTACACCATAAGGTTGCTGACAGCACTACAGAACAGGGAAAGATCTATCAGTGATGTGTTAATTACTGAATGCCTCTGATATTAAATGCAGTTCTTATTAACAAAATATATTTATCAGACATAATCAGTTTGAAATTAGAACACATCTAATCTTGAGGGACCCATACATACTGAGGGCTGTCTATTTTCCTATTAGTTCAACTTGTAGAACAGAAGAGCATGACTTGTTTACATAACAGAAACCAATATTTGCTCTCTTTTATTCTCTTGGCATAGACTTCCAAGGGCAACGTTTGCCAGATCCTGGCAGAACCCTTGCTGACAATGCATTTCTTCTTGGGCGATAAATTAAAGCAGTGCTGCCTGAACATTTTCATGAAGTTCTAGTCGTTACATGTGAAACCTTGATTTTTTTTTTTCTGTGAAAAGGTACAAATGTTTTTAGCTAAAACTGAGGTTAGATATTGTAAAATGTTTTCCCTTTTGTTTCATGACCAAACTGTGAGTTGTATACTGATGTTCATTTGAAAGCACTAACACATGAAAATGATGCCATAGATCAAAATATACTTTGTCAGTACAAATCACACATGTATACATCTACATGTAAGTGCTATTACCTATTCCTAACGTGTAATCCCACTTAGATTACATCCGTACTAAGGGGAAAATGCATTTTCAGCATTCTAAATAAGATGAGATACTCAAACAAGTAAAGCAAATAAATCCTCTGTTACACAGTCACTTTTGGAATAGTGGTATATATATTATTTTAGTATGAATATAGTAAACCTATTAAAAATGGGATCCCAGGAGACAAGTATAATATTTCTAAATACAACAATCCTCCACCAATACGTTTGTGACATTTCTGGATCTTGTTTACTGGAGACTCTAATCACCTATACCTTTTTGTTTTGCTTGCCCGTGTAAGCTTTTTCACAGAGTATTCCATCTGTCATAGGACATAACAAAAGGTAGAAGTAAAAAAACAAAAAAGAAATTGTTCATTTAAAAACCATTGTCACAGGGAAGCGGCTGTGGCTCAATCAGTAGGGCTCCCGTTTACCATATGGGAGGCCCCGGGTTCGGTTCCCGGGGCCTCCTGGTGAAGGCAAGTCCGCCCGCACAGCGTGGTTAGCTGACCCAGCGAGCACAAGCAGCAAGGGGGGGATAAATGAATAAATAAATAAAATCTTAAAAAAAAAAAAAAATAAAACCATTGTCACAATACATACTCACATTTCATTTGATACAGATTTTAAGGATGTGTCAAGTTATTTGTGATGATGGCCATTTCTAGGAAGGTTACCATTCAAACCTCATAGAATATTTGTCTTTATACAAAATTATATTTTGAAGACATACTTATATGGACCAGTGTCAGTCCATGAATTTTTGTTAATGGTCTATGATAAGTATGGCCATTGATGGTATGTGTTCAGAAATATTTAGGCTAATGTGGCATTTCCGTGGCCCAATTGCCTGATTATTGGACTTATTTCATTAAAGAGTGTATGGAAAAAAAAAAAAAAAAGAGTGTATGGACCAGCTTGGGGGCTGTAGATCTTGCATGCTGGTGTTACCAGTTGTGTGAAATGTGGATTAGTCATATGGAGTAGGACTGCATATTTTTCTGTAATGAATTGGAAAATAAAAAGGTCCTTCACGTAGCTCTGTAAGAAATTGGGTGTAAGCTAAGGGCTTTTTTCTGTTAGAAGATCCAATATCATAATTTTATAGATATAAACTGTAATACATTTAATCTGGGATATTTATATTTAGAAGAGATAATTCTGATTCTGATGATAATAATAAGAACAACAACAAGAAGAACTAACAATTAACTGCCATTTATTGCATACCAAATATATTTTGGGCACCATGCTAGGTTCTTCACCTGTGTTATATTATATATATATATATTTATTTATTTTTTTTAAAGATTTTATTTATTTATTCATTTATCCCCCCCTTGCTGCTTGTGCTCGCTGGGTCAGCCAACCACGCCGTGCGGGCGGGCTTGCCTTCACCAGGAGGCCCCGGGAACCGAACCCGGGGCCTCCCATATGGTAAACGGGAGCCCTACTGATTGAGCCACAGCCGCTTCCCATATTATTTAATTATTGAAAACAACCCTATGAAGGAGGTAAAATCATTCCCATTTTTGAGATAAGGAAATTAAAATTTAGAGAAGTTTCATAGCTTGCCTGAACCATCACAATAATAGGTGCTGGAGCAGGGATTCAAGCATTTTTCCAAATCTTTTGCTTTTGTCCTTATGCTGATGAGAAATAAACATTTAATAGAATTAGCATTTAAATTGAGTCAAAACAGGTGGAGACAAGGAGGGGGAAACTTTCAAGTAGAAGCAAAAGCTTAGCCATGGAAGTGGGTATGCAAGACCACAAGGTGCATTTCAGGATAGTGAGTACAGCAGTTTGACTTGGATAGAAGGCTGGTGAATGTGGAGTGATAAAAAATGACATGGAAAAAGGTAAGGATGTGGCCAGTATATGGAGGCCTTGAAATGTCAAATTATTAAATGTAATCTAATAGATAATGAGGAACTATTGACTGTTTTTGTGCCAAAAAAAACAAAACAAAACAAAACAAAAAAAAAACAAAAAAAAAAAAACACCACAGAAAAGTTCAGATTTTAGGAATATTCTTTTTTGGAGGGACACAAAACTGGTGGCAGGGGAAAAAGTAAGGAAGATATTGAAATAGTCTAGTCTTGAGATAATAAAATAATGATAGAAGTAGAAGCAGGAAAGGAAGGACAGGTAAGGGAGGCATCAGAAGAATTGACAAGGCTTGATGACTGAAGATGAAGGGAGAGAAAAATATAGATACTAACTTCAGAGTTTGGAGCCTGGACCCTTGGAAAAAAGAGCATTCCTTGACTCATAATGGAATTTAATTATTGAGAGCAGCTTTACCAGCTAAGGTGATGATGTGGATTTGTTACTTGTATTGAGCTAAACAAATACTACAAGGGAAATTGGCCAACAGAAAGTTGAAAACATGAAGAAAAAATCTGGGAGTGGGAAAGGATATAAAGATATTTTGTGATTACCTGAAAACTACTAAGAGAAGTGCAGCAGCAGGAGGATCAAATCATCTGGGAATCTATAAATTTTATGTAATAATTGAAAAGAAGTTGGTGAATGAAATAATGTTTTTGAAAGTATGTCACGGAGAACATTAAAACATGAATGGATGTAAATAGGACAACTTTTAAAAACATCTTCATTGAGATATATAATTCACATACCATAAAATTCACCCAATTACATGGCCTTAATATATTCATGGTGTTGTGCAACAATGACCACAATCTAAGTTTAGAACAGTGTCATCACCCCAAAAGAAGCCCCATATCCTTTAGAAGTCACTCCCTCTTCTTCCCACTCCTCCCCCAGCGTAGGCACAACCACTAATCTACTGTCTGTCTTTATAGATTGCCTATTCTGGACATTGCATATAAATGGAATCATACAATATTTTTTGTGTCTGTCTTCTTTTTATTTGGAGCAATGTTTTCAAAGTTCATCCATGTTTTAGCATTTATTGAATATGTCATTCCTTTCGCATTGTATACATAACCACATATGACTTATCCATTTATCAATTGATGGTAATTTGGGTTGTTTCCATTGATTGGTTATTATGAATAATGTTGCTATGAAAATTCATTTGCAAGTTTTTGTTTGGATGAAGGTTTTTATTTCCCTTGAGTTCATAGCTAGGAGTTGAATTGCTGGGTCATATGATAACACTATGCTTAAAATTTTGAAGAGCTGTCAAAGTGTCTGCACCATTTTTCAATCCTACCAGCAATGTAAAAGGGTTCTAATTTCTCCACATCCTTTCCAAAACTTTTTATCATCCCCCTTTTTGTTATAGCTCTCTTAGTGGATTTGAAGTGGTATATCTTTGTGGTTTTGATTTACATTTTCCTAATGGCTAATGTTGTTCAGCATCTTATCATGTGTCTATTGGTCATTTGTATGTACTCTTGGGAGAAATGTATATTCAAAAGTTTTGCCCATTATTCGTTAGGTTATTGTCTTTGAGTTGTAAGTTTCTTTACATATTCTGGACACCAATCCCTTTTATAAATAGGTATTTTGCAAGTATTTTTACCCATTTTGTGGGTTGTCTTTTCCTTTTTTTTCTGATAGTATCATTTGCAGCACAAAAGTTTTAAATTTTGATATAGTCCACTTTATCTGTTTTTTTTTTTTTTTTTCTTTTGCTACTGTGTTTTTGGTGGTGTTTCTAAGAAACATTGCCTAATCCAAAGTCATAAAAATTGACACCTGTGTTTTCTATAAAGAATTTTATAGCTTTATCTCTTACATTTAGAATCCATTTTGAGTTAATTTTTGTTTATAGTGAAAATAAAGGGTCTAACAAAATTCCTTTGTGTGTGTGTCTGGTTGTCCCAGCATCATTTGTTGAAAAACTATTCTTTTTCCATTGGTAACCTTGCCAAAATTCAATTGATCTTAAATATAAAGATTTATTTCTGCACTCTCAATGTTATTCCACAGATCTATGTTTATTTTTATACCTGTATCACACTTGATTACTGTACCTGTACAGTATGTTTTGAAGTAAGAAAGTGTGAATGCTCCAATAATTTACTTTTCAAGATTGTTTTGACTAGTCTGAGTTCCTTGAATTTCCATATAATTTTATGTTGAGCTTGCAAATTTCTAAAAAATAGACAACTGGGGTATTGAGAGGGTTCCCATTGAATCTGCAGACCAATCTAGGAATTAGTGTCCTCAATCCATGAATGTGGAATGTCCTTCCATTTATTTGGATCTTCTTTAATTTCTTTTAAAAATGCATTGCAGGTTTTGGTGTACAATTCTGCACATCCTTTAAAAAACTTGTTTCTAAGTATTTTAATCTTTTTTATAGTATTGAAAATGTAATTGTTTTCTTAATTCCATTTTCAATTTGTTCATTGTTAGTTTATAGAAATGCAATTAAGTTTTATATTGCTCTTATATCAAACTTGTTGAAGTCATTTATTAGTTCATAGCTTTCCTTGCAGATTTCCTAGGATTTTTCTCTATACAAGATCATGTCATTTGCAAATGGAGGTAATGTTACTTCTTTCTTTACAATCTGGATGCCTTTTCTTTCTTTTTCTTGCCCAGTTGTATTGGCTAAAACCTTTAAGGCACAATATTAACCTCTAAGGCACAATATTGAACATAAGTGGTAAGAAGGAACATCCTTATCTTGTTCCATATCCTAGAGGATTTGATAGTTAATTTCATATGCCAACTTGGCTAGGTTATGGTGTCCTGTTGTTTGACCAAAAAGCACTGGACTGATTGTTGTGTGGGTATTTTGTAGATTTAAATCATTAATCAGTTGATTTATGCCTTAATTACATGTACAATCAACAAAGAAGGTTGCCTTCAATAATGAGGCTGTATAGGATCTAAATCAGCATGCGCTCTATGATGATAGTTCTCCAATAGCTAGGATTCGCAAGTCCAGGAATCAAAGGGTGGGAATGAGAGTGGCACCACGCATTATTAACCCTGTGTTTTAGTTTCCTGGTCTGCTCAAAGCAAGTACCATGAAATAGGTCAGATTAAATAATTGGAATTTATTCACTGATGGTTTTGAGGCTGTGAGAATTTCCAAATCAAGCCATCATCAAGGCAATGGTTTCTTCCCAAAGACTGGCTGCCTGCGATTTTTGGCCCTCCTGCCACATGGCGAGACACCTGGCTACATCTGCTGGTCTCTGCCTTCTCTTCCGTATTTCGTTGATTTCAGCTGGGATGATTGATTCTGATTATCAAGGAGAAAAATGACTGCTACTATGCAATGGAGGTGAAAGAGAGTATGCTTGGTATACAAGAGATCCATTAGGGAGTCTCTTAGTACTACCATGCCCTGCAATTAAAGTCATTGGAAAACTGCAACAACACCCAATCTAAGCAAGATTACTAGTGTCCTGGAAACTTCAGGAATAGAGGTATGGGTCATCACACCAGGCAAAAAACCTGTGGTGCTTGCTGAGAGTAAAGAGAATATGGAATTCCTAGTGGAAGAAGGTAGTTATAATATGAGCTATGACCATGTGACTATAGAAACAAGCACTATAATGGTTGTATTTCTTTCTTGTTTTGTAATGAATATGTTTGCATATATACATAGAGAAAATATCTTTGTTTCTTCCCTATCTTATCCCTTGATCATATAACATAAACTTTATTAACTTTATGTCCTTGAATTTAAGTTATGGGATATCAAGTTAAAGAGTGAATATCACCCAAGGACTTACATCTTCTTCTGGGGAAAGAGTTAGTGCATTTCTAGTTATATGCAGGGCAGTTGAATTCTGTTAGGCAAAGATATGTCTGTTATTGTTTTTATTTAGAGATTAAGTATGGCTTAAGGTTTGTTTAGAGATTAAGCATGGTGTATGGGTACCAAATTGACAAGGGGTGGACTGTGATGGTTAAGTTTATGTGTCAACTAGCGTAGGTTATGGTGTCCAATTGTTTGGTCAAGCAAGCACCAGCCTTATTGTTACAGTTCAAATGAAAGCCTTAAAGGGAGAACTGATGATTTCTGCAGACAGAAAGAATTTCTACCTGTACTTCAGCTAGCCAGCTTCTCCTGGGAAATTATGATGTCTTTGCCTGCTTTTGGAATACTAGCCTTATAGAATGAGGTGGGAAGTCTCCCCTTCTCTTTAGGCAGAGTTTGTGAAGGATTGGTAATAATTCTTTAAAAGTTTGGTATAATTCGTGAATGAAGCCCTTTGGGCCTGGAAAGTTACCATTTAAGAATGGTGTTTCTTGCCTGGTTTGCCTAGTCTGGGCACAAGAGCCTGAAATACTCAGTGGATTGCACCAAATCCACATATATATCTGAGATAATACAGGAAGGGTTTCTTTAACTCTAGATTTTATGAAAATTAAGAAAAAAAAATGATTACAAATGACCAAATCTGCATAGTTATTTCAAAGAAACTTGCCTCTTTACGGGTCTGATTTCTATTATCTTGTTTTCCAGCTTATGCTTTTCAGTGACTCTGTATTGAGATTAGCTCTTTCCTTTACGTCGACCATTATTTTAAATTAAATCTCTCTTGGGTATATTAAGCATTTGCTAAAATTAGCTTTAAGGACCAAGTATTTATCACAAACATTCTGAGGAGATTTAAAGTGACACTCGATATTTTTTCTTGCAGTTTTAAGTGAATTTGAGTAAATCTAGACTCTGACACATACACACTCCATATATATATAAATATAAGGTTTTAATATCTACCAAGACCAAATAAACAAAAAAGATAAAATGGCAAATAATTTGTGTTACATTTTCCGTTGTTTTTTTCTTCAGGGCCTGAGAAAATACTTCTTTGGTGACTGAATCTCTCTGAATTGTGGAAGTCTAGGAATTGGTTCACTGGTTAAGAATAAGAGGGGAAAATGAAGATGAAAGGGAGAGCATCACAGGATGACTCAGAACTGAGAATTAACCCTGGGGACCAAGAAAAACACAAAATTGGACAAGGTTTTTAAACAGAGTAGAAAACTTAAAAAAAAAAAAAAAAAAAAAGTTGACACAGCTGGGAAGAACTACAAGTGTTTATATCATGATATTTAAGCTGATTTTAGAAATTTCAAAGGCATACAAAACAAGTCATGAGTTTTGAGGGGGCAATTATGATTTATTGTTTTCATTAGTTGTATACTGAGAGTAAAAGATATTTTAGAAATAGCAAATGTGCAGTTGCTGAAAGCATAAATGAGGTGTGTGCCATTATAGATCCAGTCTTATTTTTGCATATACTCCTGTATGTGCATGTTTGCATGTGTGTGCATGTGTTGATACTTCAAAACAAAACAAAACTGTAAAGAACCTAGTGGTTTTTATATTTTTAAAAACAATTGGCTAATTTCTAGTTCTTATACATACTCTTCAGGAAATGGAATTTGGTAGAGAAAATTTTCAGTAGTTAAGGCATCACTGACATGATTTCTAAGTTATTTTTCTTAATGCTGACCTTGAACTTCATAAACCTTGAAGTTTTTCTAAGGCCTCCCCATAGCATACTCTTACAAGCTTTTGAGTGTAATCTATTTCATTGAAAAATACTTGAAATAAAAATGATGCTTTTTGACATGGAGAAAAATATGATTTTAAATTTCCAATTAATAACAGTAAGTAATGCATAGAAACTTAGAATGTTAGGACTGGCAAGGCCTTCTGATCCAGCCTTCCTGCTAATACATGAACCCCAATAATAAAATCGCTGCAAGGTGGTCATCTGGCCCTACTGGAACACATCTCATTTTGGTAGTTGACTGTCTAATAAAACCCCATTCTATATGTATTCATCTCTAATTATTATACATTCTTCTTAAATTTCTCTCAAATGTGCGTTCTATAATGTTCATCACTTAGTAGTGAGCTCCTTACAAGTGCTTTCCAATTAGTAATGGAAGAAGCAGGGTCCGAGATTATAACTCATGTTCTTAATTTTCATGCTATGATACCTCTCCTGAAGACTAGATCCTTGTCTCTAGGTTTCCTCTGCCAATGTTAATAACATCAAATTTCTTTATGATTCCTCTTATGAAATAGTTCTTTAGATTATATTTTTGTTGTTCTTTAGATTATATTCCTCAAGATTAGGATTTTATGACGTCTACTTCAACTGCATGTTTTAAAAATCAGAATTGAAGTTACATTAAAAAAAAATTAATGAGATAAGGATGGAATGAACCAGAAGAAGATTAATAGTGGTTTTATTAACCATCCTGTGCTATAGCAACAAACATCACCAAAATCTCATGTCTGACCATAGAAAACCTTTATTGCTTGATTAATTTTCATGAAGACCATGGGCATCCACTACAGGTTAACTGGGTTTTGTTCAGTCCCAAGCGTCTTTCATTCTGGGACTTAGGCTGAAAGATCAGCCTCTATCTGGGACTGTCACTTCTCCTAGCATGAGGCAGAAGCTTAAGCAAAGCAGTAGAAACTTGCAGTGCCTCCCAAGTATTATGACTGTCCTTGGCATGCTGTTACCTTCACCCACATTTCACTGGACAGAGCAAGTCATGTGGCCAAGCCCAAAGTGCTTCTACCAAAAGGGAGGTACTGCAGTGGCCCGTGGGAAAGGATGTAGACTTATAATCCTGTTATGGGGAAGGAGCAATAGTTGGGGGCTTTTTCAGTCTCCTACAGTGTTTATTTTGGAGTGGTTTATGGTGGATTTTTAATTTTCTCACCTTTTTAGTTTTATTACTTTTTGCAAAAAATCCACGATATTGTAATAGTTCAAAAGAGTAATTTTTAAAAGAAATGATAATCCTCAAAAATTTGGGCATATTTTAAACTATTCTTAAACTCAGAGACACATTCATATATTTTTTAAAAATTTTAATTGAGGTATAATTTGCTTATGCGATATTCATACTGTTTTGATATTTATAGTTTATTTTACATATCAAAATTATCATGGTAAGAAATGGTAGTCAACAGACTAGGACAGACTGGTGATAGATTCTGAACAAGAGATAAAGTAGGTGTTGGTGCCCAAATTGTCTGCACTGGGATCTTGGCATGTGGGGTTAGAGATGAAACTGAGGAAGGATTCTATTCTTCATACCCCACTACAAGGGCTCCAAATTAGTGTAGAAGTCCTTCAGATGTTCTTATTCTACTATTTTACATTAAACAAACAAGCAAACATGCTTGAATATAGAGTCTCCAACTGTCTTAGAAAGTTGGGTTCTGTATTTTTCATGAGCCCTGACTGTCTGCTGTGGCCACATTGGAAGTCATTGATCCTGCCTGGCTTTTTCTGGCCTGGGTTTCTCCAGCTTGATAAAAATGTCCTCCAAGGCTTGTATCTCTTGTTAGTTCTAAGCGTTCTGTATTTCCAGAAGAATTAAAGAAACTCTCTTGAAGCTTCATCCTATTTCCTGCTTATTGACTTCTCTGTGACCTGGAGATTTTCTAGGTACAAAAGCCAACTATCCCAATAGTATCAAGAGTCCATTGAGTATGTGGGTTCCTTGATGGGACATCATACGATTCATTTTATCTCCCATCGAACCATTAAATATCCTCAATGAAGATAGTCTTTCCTTCTGGCACTGGATGAAAATTCCAATAAACCCCATGACTTTTCTGCTAACTCTTAAGTAACACAGTCCTATATCACTTTAATGAGCAATAGAACCTCAGTTCAGTAAATTAAAATGTTCACTAACAGATCAGCATCAATACTTCTAAGCTGATTTAAATTTAAAATCTTCTCCTTTCCCACGGTTTGAGTCCTCCTAAACATTATACACTTACTGAGGGAGGGACAGAGGGAGGGATGGGCAGAGAGAGAGAGAGAGTGGGAGAAAGAGAGAGAAACGCAGATTCTGATTCTTTCTTTTTCTACTAAGAATTTCTTATCCCCCAGTTTCCTAAACATAGTCCACAATCATAACAGGTTCTAGGTGGGATTAGGAAGAAAGCAAAAGAAGACAGGAAGGTTCTCACTTGACTAATTCTATTATAAGGTGTTTTCTCACATTCCTGTGCTTAGAGCTAACACATACAAAACCTTCATGGCTTCCATAGACACCCATTACCCTGCACGAGGTGGTCTTTCACCTTTAGCACCATTGACCTGGAGGAACAACCTGTATTCCAGGGGTGACTTCTGTAGCCCTCAAGAATCTGTTGATGTTCCTCCAGCTTGTCATTTACTTAGATTTTATTTACCTTTTCAGACACCAAAATGGACTGAATCTAACATCCATTTGCCAGCTATCTCTCCTGTGCAATTTTTGCCTGCACAAATTCTAGCAGTGCATAAGGATCTCACTGCTGTACATTCTGCTTTGCTCTACTGCCAGTGCAACTGGCCAATCCTTTCTCACACTGTAGATTTCTGAGGGAGGAGTCAAACCCAAGCTCACTGTACCCCTGAACTGCAAGGGACATATCGAGTTCTCTAAGTGGTCCCTAGAAGCCCCCTGAATGTTTATGTTTTTATTCTTTATTTGTCCAACTTTTGTAACCATGGAGATATGGTCTCTCTGCTTTACTTGATTCTGTCTTTCTAGCACAATACCCCCAAAAACTAATGATACTTCTGTTGGAAGTACAGGCATTATAAACACATGACTGATTTCCTTTCTAGCAAATGAGTTAGCATGGCAGAGAGATTAAATTCTTCAAACCAAAATCTTTGGAGTCCCAGAAACTGTGGGTCTACTTGACAATGCTTAGCATCCAACATCATTTGGAGCTGGCTGGGGTCTGGAGGGGGAGGCAAGGACAAAAATTTTTTTCAAATGATCAGTGTTAGTGTCCTGAAACTAAAGAGAAGATGAGTTTGGAGACTGGATTTGAAATCATGGGTCAGACTTAAGAGAAGATGGTAAATCAAGGTACCCAAACTACAGAAAGGCCTTAAGCAAAAGAGAATACAAGATAATAAATCAAGGTCTCAGATATAGTTCTAGAAACAAGTCAGGACTTGAAAGTAGTATAAATTATTTCTAGAATTGAAGTAGTATAAATTATTTCTAGAAAGAATAAATAAATGTTGAATCCTCATTTTGACAACTTCAGTCTTTTAAATGTAGTTTGACATGTCCCTGGAAAAGTAGGGGTGGAACCTACAAACATAAGCTTTCCCTGAGAAGTGGACTGGGGTTAGAGATTTAGGACATTGGCAATGGTCATATTGAGGGACACAGCCAAGCAGTAATATTGTGTTATAACACAATAAACTCAAACATCTATAATGATAAAATGAGGAATATAAAACAATAGTAACTATAGAAAGTATTGTCATTTATTAGACCAGCAAAATATGAGAATCTTGTTGTCTGAGTAACAAATTATTCTATAGCCATTAATTTTTGATTTATAAAATAATTATTCTTCATTGAAAGAGATGTATTACATTCTTTGTTGTAATGATGCTATAATATTAAAAGAATCAAAGTTGAATTTTAAATACACAAAATTATTGTCTTCTTGGAAAAATTTACTATAACATTATTGATAATGTTCAGTTACTTTAGGTTTAATTTATATTCCCATTGAACTTTGCAATATCCTTTTATTTGATTCAAGTTTGGTAGAAGTCAATACAATGTAATTTTCTTGAATGGCTTTTTCCACCCAGCTTTTTGCTAGTATTACAATTCAATGTGATGCAAAAACCCACTACTTCTTGAAGTCTATTAAAAAATGTGTAGGAAATGCCATAATGATACAATTCACCTATTCTTTGAACCCTCCCTCTGGCAGAATAGTGCGTTGAGAGGAGAGAGCAATGAATGGTTGGTTTTATGGATTAGTTTGTGTCCCCAAAAAGATATGTTCAAGTACTAACCATTGGTTTCAGAAATATGACCCTATTTGGAAGTAAGATCTTTGAAGATGTCATTAGTTAAGATGAGGCCAAACTGAATTAGGGTGGGGCCTAATCCAACATGACCAGTATCCTTAGAAGAAGAGGAAATTTGGACACAGGCAGACAGATAGAGGAGAGAATACCATAACTTGCTGGCAAGCTACTGCCAAAAGCCAGGAGAGAAGCATGAAACAAATTCTTCCCTATAGATTTCAAAGAAAGCATGACCCTGCCGTCACCTTGATTTTCGACTTCTAGCCATCAGAGCTATAAGACAATAAATTTCGGTTGATTTAAGCCACCCAGTTTGTGGTACTTTGCTAGGCAACCCTAAAAAACTCAGAAAGTTAGGTTCTGAAGGTAGACAGCCAGGATTCAAGGCCTCCCTCCACATCTGGCTTAGCTGTGTGATGTTGGCAAGTCACTTTAACTCTCTATGCCTCAATTTTTGCATCTGTAGGCCAGGGGTAACACTAGAACTTTCCTCAGCATGTTGTTGTAAGGGTTAAATGAGGTGATATGCACAAAGTTCTCAGCACATACCTGGCACTGGATCCTGGCTCATTGTGGTCTAGTGTGTTATCAAGCCACCTTCATGCTTTTAATTTCTGCTGCTTCTCTCCTCTATCTGGAATGCCATTTTTAACTCTTAATGCCAATGACAATCCTTCCCTATACTTCAAGGTCTTGCTCATATCCCAATTTATCAACCTCACTGTATGCTAGACACTCTTGTAACACTTACTCCTAAAATATCATTTACTCTTCATGTTGTACTAAAGGTTGTCATCTATCTTTGAACTGCTGTGTGTCTTTTGGTTCCACTTAAACTGTAATTGTTTGAGATTAGGAAAGGTAACCAAGTACATTCTATAAAGTATTCCATAAATTGAAAAGGCATTCCATAAAGATTTGTTAATGATTAATTAACAAGAAAATACCTCTCCATATATTTATCAACTGTAGAGGCAACCACTCTCTCACATATCCATGTACAATTTGGGGGATTACTCACAGAATAAGGGATGAATAGATATGGTTGCCTGTCTATCTGTCTATAAGAATTTCAAAACTTACCCTTTGTGCCCATCTTCCAACCTGTCCTTCTGATCATATAATTTTACTTTTATTCTACTTGAGGAACTCTGAGCAGCTTAACCTAGGAGATAAGTAGTCAAACTAGTCATTCATTATAAATTCTTCTTTCTAAGGAAATATATATTTTGTGCCCTCCTTTTTTCAGAAAGACTTAGAAAACTAAGCAGATCTGGAAAATAAAGTACTTCAGATTAAATTACTTCTATCCTTTTATCTTACCTGAATTAAGAAGCAGTTACCAGTGGTAGACTTTTTGAGGGGGTAAATATTTGGCTTAATATTTGTGCTGCATGTAAATAACTGCCATAGATTGCCAGAATTACACATTTGCCTGAAACAACTTAGTATAGCAGGCAAATGTGGGTAGGCTTTTCTCATGTTTAATTCAAGAATTAAAGTACTAAAAATTTTATGTGTAAAATTACATTTGAAAAATGTAAACTAGATAATGAGAAAATTGTTTATAAAGTAAAATTTCTTGTTGCATTGCATCTTATAATTCTTATTTTAAACCTGTCACCCAAACAGGAATGTAGTATACAGAATAAAATGTCAATGTGGCTGCAAGGACTGGATATCCATTATAAGACTTTTAGACTAAAAATACCCACTTAGAAAATCCTGCTGTAAATAAGGCATACAACCCATGGTTCCCTGTCTCTTTTTGTTTGTTTGGTTCTATGTGGTCTTAGTTTATAAAACATCTCACTTCTAAGAAAGCTGTCATTGTTTGTAGCAAGGCCCACAAACTTCTACCAGTGCTTTCTTGTCCCCACTGAGATGTCTGATTGGAATGAAACCCCTGACATCCTGATGCCCATATATTGTTCACATTGAACCTCAAAATGTGTATAGTACTGATCAGGATATACATCACTAAGAATACTGGTAGCTTGTATATGACATTGTCATCTTCCCAGCTCCTTTGATTTTTTTCCAGTCCTGTGGCATGGTCATAATTATGGTGTATGTGTTGGGTGAACATTACTAGCTTACATATATATTTTGTTATTCCAACATGAGAACATTACAAAAGTCATTACCAAAAAATCATATCTACAAAGTGCTCTTTGCATTTAAGCAAATGCAAAAAGACTTTAGTGATACTATATTTTTCCTAGAGTTAGGAAGGATCTTTATAAGATTCTCTGTCTCAGAATCTCACACCAAACTGATATCTCTTCCCTCCCCAAGAGATAGTGGGCTTTTCAAGAACAAGGATGTTATTTCATTTTTCTTTGACTCTGCCCTAGTAGAATTACTGACTCTGAGTTGGTGTGCAATAAATAATATTATTACCAGGGCCTGATAAGAGGTATATGTGTGGGGAGAGTAAGGGGGAGGTTTAAATTATTTTCTAACAAGCAGGTGAACATATCATCTTTTGTTTCTCAATCTGATTCCTAAAATGAAAAGAAGCCCCATATTCACAATATTTATTAAGACTGGAAAAAAAAACAACCCAGATACATAGTATCTGGATGGAACAAAAATGTATGGAAAGGTACGTTCCTTTCTTTGAAGAATTTCCTTGATGGAAAAGGAAATAAAATAATCTTTATCATAAGATCCCAAACAGTGGATTCTTCTTTCTTCCCTCTATTCCTCTGCAATGGATTAAGTTCAGAAGCAAGTGGCAGAAAACTAAAAACTGTCCTGGCTTCAACAAGGTAGACATTTGTTACTTTGTCATATGAATGTCTAAGACTGTTACAGAGGTTCGGCTCTTCATTTTCTTAGGGAGCGGCTCTTTCCAGCTTTCTGCCATGTTTTCTTTAGGAAATGGCCTTTGTTCCTGTCGTCCAAATTGTTGGCACCCATGTTTCTACCTTCCTTGCCAAGCTTCTCAACTGTCCCTTCCCTTCAATTATTGAATATTGACTGCTGTGATGCTATACACTTGAGAGGCCAAGAAAAGTAGAATAAGACTGTATTAGTCAGCCAAAGGGGTGCTGATGCAAAGTACCAGAAATCTGTTGGCTTTTATAAAGGGCATTTATTTGGGGTAGAAACTTACAGTTACCAGGCCGTAAAGAGTCCAACTTAAGGTTACTTCTTCACCAAACTCTGTTGCCACATGTTGAAGCAAGATGGCAGGTAACCTCTGCCTGGTCTCTCCTTCCTTCTTCCTCTTAAGGTTCCATTCTCTTCAGCTGTAAACTATCAGGTGCATGACTTTTCTCTCCCCGGGGCTCCAGGATCAAAACTGAGCAAGTTTCTCTCTCTTCTGCTATCTTCTTCTGTCTTCCTGTGTCTTCTTCTGTGTGTGTCCATTTATATTAGCCCACAAGGGGTTGGGGACTGAACACTGAATCATGCCCTACTGATGTGGTCAGATCAAGCCCTAATCTTAACATAGTTTAATCAAAGATGTCTCAGCTGAATCTAATACAATCAAAGTGTATCACACCCAGAGGAACAGACCAGTTTATAAACAAAATCTATATCTTTCTTTGGAATTCATAAATTATATCAAACTGCTACAAGACCTATAAGTTTATAAGGAAGCAATTAGAACATAATTAGCCTTATTAAAATTCTACTTAGGATGCTAAGAGCCATAGGTAAAAAGTCCATTTAAGGGTGGCTGTAGTGGAGACTGTTAAGGAAGGTGACATTTGTACTAGACCATGAATGCGGAGAAGGATTTTATGGACTGGCAGGTTATATAAGGGAAGAAGAGATCATAGCATGTAAAAATAGGTAGAGAATCTGAGAGAGAATTATAATTTGGGGTCACCACAAGGCTTTTGGTATAATTAGAAAGTAGGGTATGTATGGGGCTGTGGCAGAAATAAGCAGGCGTCAGATCTTGAAGTATCTTCCTTGTATAATAATCTGAGGAGTTTTGAACTTTATTTTCTAGAGCAGAAGGCAAAAGACTTTTTCTGTAAAGGTCAGTGTGGTAAATGTACAGCCTCTGTCTCTGCTAACTACTCAATTCTGCCCTCCTTCTGTGAAAGCAGCCATAGGCAATATGTAGACAATACGTGAGTGAATGGACTTGCCTGTATTTTGCCACAGAGAATCTTTATCTCCTTTGTAAATAAACATTACTGGCAAACTGATACTCCTATTCATTTATATATTATCTATTATCTATGGCTGCTTTTGCAATATGACAGCAAAGATAAGTAGTTGTGACAGACATATGGACTGCACAACCTAAAATACTTACTAGATGGCCTCTTACAGAAGTTTCCCAACCTTTGCTCTAGAGTTTGGGTGATTTAAGATATGGCATGAACAAATGGAGTTTTAGAAAGATTATTCTGGGAACTGATATGGAAAATGTCTTTGATCAAGTGAAACTGGAAACAAGAAAACTGTCAAGAGAGCTCTGTGCCATAGATAATATGGATTGAGGACATAGATTATGTGAAATTATGTTCAGAGATATAAGGATTTGTTTTCCACGGGGAGGGTGAAAATGGACATTTTTTTAGAAAACAGAATTAAGATGTATACATATTAACTTCAATTTCCATGTGTAAAAATTACCCAAATAATCTGTATAGCAAGAAAAAGCATTCTATCCAAATTGATAAAAATAATCTGTTTATTGATTGAGTCCATTATAAATTACTTTCCAATTGCAATTTTAATCTATATCCTTAAATCAAAAAGAAATTACATTTCTACTGTTATGTATATATCTATTTAGAGAGTAAATAATACTGTAGGGAAATAGACAAGGTACACTTGAGTTTTCCACAGATGTTGACTACAAAATTCCATTGGTTGCATGTCCTGGAATGCAAATAATATTTATTCTTTAAAACGTATATGGTTTGATTTTGAAATTAAAAGTTTTGTCTTGGCCATTCTTTCCAGTAGCAGATTATTACAGTTTGCCATTTTTCTACACTCAGAGTCAGCTTCATCTTGCTCCCTCCATCTGCCAGCACCAGCAGGGCAGTGCTCCCTCCCCAGAGGCCTGGGTTTCAGCTCTAGAAACCCTCTTGCCAATCTACTCTGTTTAGTAATTACAGCCCCTTCACTGTGCTACACAAACTTTATGGATCAGAGTTACTTCTTGCAGTTGATGCCTTAGCATTACCTTTTTGCCTTTCGGTCCAATATCTAATTAATAATTCTTTATATTTAATTATTTCTGACACAAAAGCTGATAGACCCTGACTGAGACCCCCATTCTGTTCTGCTTCCTCCATTTACATCAACAGGGGTTGGAGGACTGTTTGATTGCTAAGTCTTTTCTCCTGTTATTCTATGTGAGGTTGCGGGGCATGGGGAAGAGGGAAGGGCCAGGATCCTTTTTAAGGGGCTAAGTTATGTAGACTTTTAGAGTCAATAATGGAATCATATCTTAGAGGATATGTTAATGGGTAAAGAAGAGTTTGTCTAAGAATGTCATCAAATTCAAAAGCTTGAATCAAATATTATTGAGTGCTGTAATTACTCTCAGGAAGCCCAGTTCTATGTTTCAGGAGTTCTGACCCTATGGATATTGATGATGAATGTAATCAGAATGTTAGGAAACATTCTGGTGTGGTGATGCTTACTGTGCCCTAGTTACTGGTATTGAGGGGAGAATGACAGAGCCATCATGTCCACAATAGTTAGACAGTAGCAGGAGTTAGGGAAAAGTACAGGTTGATAGAAGAATGCCCATTAAAGATCAAAGTTGAAGAAAACCTGATGAGATTCTCATAGGGTGCTAGATATATTGTGAAGATTTGGGATTACACTGCCCTGTGTAGTTACTTATTTGCAGTTAAGATTGTGTATCCTGACTTCTGGGAAGTTGGCAGACAATAAAGACACGGGACTCTATTCTCGCCCAGAAAAATAGCTACATGTCAGGCAGAAACAGCCTGGAAAAAAATCTTCTAGGGTTTAGGATACCAGGGGAAGGCTGGACACCACCCAGAAGAGAGAAGGACAAAGAGAAAGAATCGCAGTGACATAACCATGAGTTAAAAGTGGGAGCTGCTACTGCCAGCACTCTCCTCCACACTACAGATACTTTTGAATACTCAGGCCTCTGGCCTGTGGCTACAGACAAAGGGGAAAGGGTAGAGAGAGGTACACAGCCTAAGGCTGACTCAGCTTTTGACCCACAAATCTAGTCTGCTGTGTCCCACGAACTCTTCCAGGCCAGATGGGGCTGTGCCATTGTTTGCCCTGGGAGCCTGCATGGGACTAAAGAGATCCGACCCTCTCAATATCCCTCTCTACTAACCAGGACTGATTGTTGAGGACACAGAGGGGGGCCGGAATTATTTCCTACTGGGGAAAAGGGAGGAGGCTGCCAGCGAAGGTTGAAGAACTGTCTCTGAGAAAGTTTGAATTACAAGACTCTCAGTCTCCAAGCAGGAACTAGATCATATTGATCCAGTCTCTGTTGCAGCACATACACCCAGACCAGATGTTGAACTGAGAGGGCTGCCAAAGCATGCTATCAACGGGCACACCAAGGAAGTGCTTTTGAGGAAATTAGAAGTAAATAAGAGAGGCTTTTTTCTGGTCTTTATAGCCCTAGGAAGTGGGTCTGCAACCCATTATTGGATCCAGAGCCCAGTTTTGAGCAACTAATGGGGACAATCCTAAAGACCCAGATTGAACCAAGAATCAAAGAACAGCAGTAATACACAGCCTCCCACCACTAAATCCCTACGAAAGAGAGAGAAATTGAGCATCTGAGTAAACTCACCATCCTAATCAGATGCCTAGACTTCAGCAAAAAATTACTAGCTATACTAAGGAAATGGAAGACATGGCCCAAGAAAAGAAATACATCAAAGCCCCAGAAGAAATGCAGGATTTGAGACAACTAATTAACGAGATGCATATAAATTTCCAAAATCAAATTAATGAGTTGAAAGACAATATGACTAAAGAGATAAATGACAACAAGAAGACATAGAGCGAGCACAAAAAAGAATTTGAAACCCTGAATAGAAAAGTAACAGAGCTCATGGGAATGAAAGACATAATAGGTGAGGTAAGAAACACATTAGAGGCATATACAACAGATTCGAAATGATAGAAGAAAGAATAACTGATATTGAAGACAGAACAGCTGAAATTGAAGAGAGAAAAAAGAGTCGAAAAAAATTGAGAGGGGCTCAGGGAGTTGAATGACAGCACAAAATACAACAACATATGTGTCATGGGAGTTCCAGAAGGAGAAGAGAAAGGAAAGGTGGCAGAAAGAATATTTGAGGAAATAATAGGTGAAAATTTCCCAATTCTCATGAAAGAAATGAACTTACATGTCCAAGCAGGGCAGCATACCCGAATCAGAATAAATCCAAATAGACCTACTCAAAAACACATGCTACTCAGAATGTTAAACATCAAAGATAAAGAGAAAATTCTGAGAGCGGCAAGGGAGAAGCAAACCGTCACATACAAGGGATGCCCAGTAAAACTTAGTGCAGATTTTTCATCAAAAACCAAGGAGGCGAGAAGACAGTGGTATGATACAATTAGGATACTGAAAGAGAAAAACTGTCAGCCAAGAATTCTTTATCTAGAAAAATTGTCCCTCAAAGATGAAGGTGTGTATAAAATACTCAAACAAACAGAAACTAAGAGAGTTCATAAAAAAGTTGGGTACCTTTGCAGGAATATTAAAGAAAACCTTAAAGCCTGAAAGAAAAAGACAGGAGAGAGGCTTGAAGGAGAATATAGAAAAAAGAAAGGTAACCAAAAGAGCAAAAAGACAGATGAAAATAAGATATCACATATGGAAACCAAAGAATAAAATTGTGGAAGCAAATAATGGATTTCCAGTACTATCATTGAATGTGAACGGATTAAACTCCCCAATCAAAAGATATAGGCTGGAGAAGCGGCTGTGGCTCAATCAGTGGGGCTCCCGTTTACCATATGGGAGGCCCCAGGTTCGGTTCCTGGGGCCTCCTGGTGGGGGCGGGCCTGCCCTCACGGCGTGGTTAGCTGACCCAGCGAGCACAAGCAGCAAGGGGGGAATAAATGAATAAATAAATAAAATCTAAAAAAAAAAAAAAAAAAAAAAAAAAAAAAAAAAAAAAAAAAAAAAAAGATATAGGCTGCCAGAATGGATTAAAACAAACAAACAAACAAACAAACAAAAAAATATGAACCCTTCATATGCTGTTTACAAGAGACTCACCTTAGACCCAGGAATACAAACTGGCTGAAAGTGTAAAGTTGGTAAAAGATACTCCATGCAAATAGCAACCAAAAAAGAGCAGAGGTAGCTATACTAAAATCAGACAAAGCAGCAAAGCAGACCTTAATGCGAAAAAGTTATAAGAGATACAGAAGGCCATTCTATATTAATAAAAGGGAAAATGCACCAGGAGGATATAACTGTCATAAATATCTGTGCACCTAACTAGGGTGCCCCAAAATACATGAGGCAAACTCTGGCAAAAATGAAAGGAGCAATAGACATCTCTACAATAATCATTGGAAACTTCAACACACCTTTCACATCATTAGATAGAAAACTAGACAGAAGATCAACAAGGAAACAGAGAACTTGAACAATATGATAAATGAATTAGACCTAGCAGACATACAGAACGTTGCACCCAAACTTAGTGGGTGATACATTCTTCTCAAGTGCCCATGAATCTTTCTCCAGGATAGACCACATGTTAGGTCACAATGCAACTCTCAATAAATATAAAAAGATTGAAATTATACAGGCACCTTCTCAGATCATAATGGAATGCAAACGGAAATCAATAATAGACAGGAAAGCAGTAAATTTGCAAATGTGTGGAAGCTAAGCAACACACTTCTAAATAATCAGTGGGTCAAAGAAGAAATTGCAAGTTGAAATCAGTAAACATATTGAGATAAATGAAAATGAAAACACAACTTATCAAAAATTCTGGGATACAGTGAAGGTAGTCATTAGAGGGAAATTTATAGCCCTAAATGCCTATATTAAAAAAGAAGAGCCAAAATCAAATATCTAACTGAACAACTGGAGAAACTAGAAAAAGAACAGCAAACCAATCTGAAAGCAAGCAGAAGGAAAGAAATAAAGATTAGAGCAGAAATAAATGAAATTCAGAATAGAGAAAATCAACAAAACCAAAATCTGGTTCTTTGAGAAAGAATAAGTAATTTATTATGTACTTCATTAGAAAGCTGTGTCTTCAGATATTGGAAAACAATATGTTTATAAGTTGTCTTAGTTTGCTATAGGCTGCCAATGGTTTGGCTTTTATAATAGGGATTTATTAGGTAAAAATGTCCAAATTAAGGCATTGTCAGAGATGCTGTCTCACTAAAGGTTGACTGCTGTCTATCCTGGACTCTTATCATGGGACAAAGCACAATGGTGGCTAATCCCTGCCAAGGTCTCTGCCTTTCCTTCTAGGCTCACTTTCTCCCTCAGCTATGGGACATCATGCACATAGCAGGGTATGATGGTGGCTCTGCTTGTTTCTTGAGCTCAGCTATGGGTGATCAGATGTATGACTCATTTCTCCCCTTTCCTCTGGGCCTCATCTCCATCAGCCCCTTGGAGGCCTTTTTCTGTGCCTTTTTGCCTCTTGAGGTTTCTCTTGTCTCTGCCGCTTTTCTCTGTGTCTCTGCTTTCAGTCCTCTGTTTATAAAGGATTCAAGCAAGAAGACCAAGGCCCACCCTGGGTCACGCCTTGGTGAAGCAATCTAATCAAAGGGGCCCACACCCACAGGAATGGATTAGTTCCAAGAACATGATGCTCTCTGTGATCCACAAAAAAGCCCCAAACTGTCACATAAGTGAAAAATAAAGATTTTAATTAAAAAGTTAGATTTTTATAAGCTTAGCTGATAATGCCTACTCTCCTTCTCATTCATGCATCCCCATTAATCTTTTGCTGTTTTCCACTCACCATCTTTGTGTACACCAAGCCAGTCATCTCATATCATGTGTTAATTCCTACCAAATCGTACAATGGCTGCTACATATGCCATTGCTTACCTCTGAAATGCCCTCTCTCCTCATTGCCACAATTCACTCATGTCCAGAAATTTTTAAAAAATCAAAAAGGAGCTTTTATTAATGCTATGGTTTTCACATACTGAAATACTTCCCTATAATTTTCAAAAGTTTTTCTAGTTCTACATGTCCATTCCTTTCTAACTGGATTGTAAGCTTAAAAATATAATGTATACCTTATAATAAGTTTATATATGCCCAGTTACACGTAAAACTTAATTCATAATTAATATTTCTTTCCATGTAGTGCTTTGTGATATCCAGCAATCTTTTATATGCTGTAGAGTTAAAAAAAAACAACAACTTGTAGTTCACTGATTGTTTCTAAGATGGTTAATGTGAAGGATATGTCATGGCTTATCTAGCTTTATATTCTTTAGAAGAATATTACAAATATGTTTATCTTTCTTGGTATATTAAGAATTCAATTTGTTGGAAGAATATTTTTTTGTCTTTATGTGATGATGTTTTTAAATTTAAGAATTACAACAAATACACTGATTTTAAAATAGAAACATTAAATGCAAATATGTTAACATTTTCTTTTACCTAAGGGTTGTATATTCATGGTAGAAATTCTATTCAACAGCAGTAGAACTAGGGGTTGATAAGAATAAAAAGAAACAGTTAAAGTAGATAACCATAAATTAGATAAATAGAAATCCTAATATATTTACTTTATTTTGAAAACATACAAATGTAACTGTATCCATTAACATTTTGGATGTTAGAACTTTCCTGAATAGAGTTCCCCAGGCTGAAGGTCCAGTTGTCTTTTTTCTCTAAATTACAGTCTGATAGCATACCCTGTGGCTTCTAATCTAAAAATTTTCAGGTTGAACTAGAAATGAGAAACATGTGAAACAATCTGAGTGCAGAATTTTTTTAGTTTCTATGAATTCCCCCTCAAACGGTTAAAGTTGTTTCATTTCCATCTAATTGGACAGCATTCTTTTAAGTGACTTTAAGTGTTTACAAAGCACTAGGCTAAGTTTTCGTAGTAACAACTCTGTCTTTTTGCATTCAATTCATCTGCTTATTTAACTGAATTATGTAAACACAAACAAGTACAACTAGTATACCCTTTGTGGGAATAAAGATAACGCCATCTCGGTAAGCACACATCTTTACAGGTGGAAACGGTATGCCTGGGCCAACTGGGGAAGTGTTTGATTGCAGTGTGTGCCCAGGGTGTCCCCGACATCGTGTCTTACAGAGAGAATGAAGGACATCCAGTGCAGGAGAAGCAAATGGAAACATCTCCTAGAGTAGTCACTTGTTTGGGCCCAATTTAGCAATCCAGAAAATAATTTACACTTAGTTAACCTTTGGACTGTATAGACAGTCTCAGAATATTGAGGAAAACAAATGTACATTAGTGGTTTTATAAGATTTTAATAAGCATGTTTTTATAAAGTAAAATTTAAAATTCATTTTCTATATGACAGAAGATGTAAGTGGCATTTTAATTACATTGCTTTTAAATATTTTGAATGAATACATAATGCCATATGGATGCATATGATTAATACAATAAATGTAAACATTTAGGGCATCATTTTTCAGTACCTATTTTAGAAAAGTTAAAAGAGATGCAAGGACTTACTAAGCTTATTTATGATTCCATAAAGTCATATACCAAATAGGATGAAGTGCATGTGTTGCTAAATTCAGAATTTCTAAATGCAGAGCCACATTCTAGTAATGTGGATAGTATGAGTTTCCAGGTTGAAATTCTTTTTGACTGTCAGAAACCTAAACCTTATGCAGATGATATATACATAAAATATGCAAGGTAAATTGAACAAAATATTCAAACTTTATTACTATGTAATTCTAGGTCAAAGATGTTTTCCAACACTCGAAGTGACTTCTTTTCTTCCACCTGTATACCTCCACCCAACCCTTTTGCTTGCCTCTTTTTTTAATACATTGCCTTTCTTGTCATCATGGTGCTACTCTCTTTCTACTCTTTCTAATAGGGTAGCCATAGGCAGTGTTGTGAAGGAGGTGAAATTTGTCAGCACTGTTAGAATCAAATGAAACTTCTTAGATTCTCCCAGAATTTCCTATGAGTTTATGGAACTAATACATACTCATTGTTTCCTTTTGAGAGACTGTAAATTATTAAAGTACATTCAGTAATGTCTTTTTTATGTGCCACTGAAGCCATTTTGGGGTAAGGAGAAGAGCTAAATTTTTTTCTTAATTTAAAAATGTGGTTTTCTTAAATTAGTTCTAATTCTCCAGTACATTTAATCATGATTATTTGTTTTTTGGGAACTCCTCTTAATGGATTGTGATTAATTCATATTCCCTATAGGTTGCAATGTGGTGAAATATGTCGAATTCAGTGATAGAACACCATCGAACCATCTCCTTACTGTGTGACCTTGAACCTCAATTAAGCGGTGCAGTTCTGTTTTTATGTGTTTAAACTATTACATAAGAAGCATTCTTACAGATACTGGAAATACAAAGTGAAATAGACACACTTCCTAAACGTGTGCATCTTACAATCTGGGGAAGAAGATATATGTAAGCAAAACTTTTCAATTTATAGTGTAAATATTACAAAGCCGAAAGGAGGGATAATGACTATGTGTTGCTGGACACCGTTTTGGAGATGACTTCCATGTATAGGTGAAGACAGAGCTGGCTCTTGAGCATGAGTTGGAATTAGCCAAATGGAGGATATGTGTGTGTATGGGGGAGGTGAGGAGTGCTGGGATGGAGGTGAGGACCGTTTTTTACAAAAAGAAGACAAAGTTTATGAACAGTTCTGGCAGGTGGAGAATGACGAAAATACTATCTTCTTTGCTGTCCTCCCAGGGTTATAGTGACAGTCAAATGGCATCATGTATGGAAGTCATTTGGAAAAACACTAAATTGCAATGTGATTATAATATTTAGCTTTAAAGTTGAAGTTTTAGACTCAAGAAATGCTGGGGGCAAAGTTGATAAGTAAATATTGGAATATTAAATAATATATTCCATCAAAATCAAATAATATTTGAATTTTTATAAAACTCCATGGTGTGCTGTTTTCCTATTTCATTTTAAATAAAATGATAGCAGCAATAGTGTCTGTCTTATTTCATTTCTGTTTTTTTTCAAGAATGTAAGTAGGGTTTTCCTTTTATAATATTTATTTTCTTAATGCTTTAGATCAAGGAAGGTACTCAGGATGTAATATAAGAACTAGTTTTTGGAGCACATCGATAAATCATCCCAGGGCTTGAAAAAGGACTCATGTATCAAGTTGACAGTGTTGATAGCATTATTTGGTAGGAATTCCTGTGTTTAGATGCAAAGAGTTCTGGAAGAGACAAAAAAACCTTCCCTGATAGGTAATTATAATATTCTCTTGTGTTGCCAAAATTGAAAATTTTAATCCATTGAAAATTTAATTCTCATATTTCAAAAGTATGAATGCCACGAGTATGCAGGGTGGACTTGAAATATTATATTCTAGGGCTATAGCATATATTTTGAATAGTTTATTTTATTTTTGTTGTTCTTTTGCAGAGAATAATTTCCAATTAGTTTAAATGAAATTATGCTGTGCATTATTGCATTTATATGGCTATGAAAAGGGATGTATTGAAATGAAAATGGATCCTTTGACAAAGTGTTAAAATAAAGAATGACAATAATTTACTTGTTTTTGGATTTTTTATTCCCCTGTAATTTATTAAAACTATACAACAGATATTGACACATTATAGAAAATTTGGACAATAAAGAACGTTGAAGGAACTAAAGCTATCTTCAATATGACCAGGCAGAAAATAATAACTGCTAACCCACTGAGGTGTATTTATTCAGTCTTTTTTTTTTTTTAAAGATTTTATTTATTTATTCATT
Organism: Tolypeutes matacus; assembly: GCA_026826555.1. Classification (NCBI taxonomy): domain Eukaryota; kingdom Metazoa; phylum Chordata; class Mammalia; order Cingulata; family Chlamyphoridae; genus Tolypeutes; species Tolypeutes matacus. Next base: position 33,285,196 of record JAKSZT010054335.1, on the reverse strand, counting down.
TATCCCCCCCTTGCTGCTCGTGCTCGCTGGGTCAGCTAACCATGCCGTGCGGGCGGGCTTGCCTTCACCAGGAGGTCCCGGGAACCGAACCCGGGGCCTCCCATATGGTAAACGGGAGCCCTACTGATTGAGCCACAGCCGCTTCCTTATTCAGTCTTTTTTAAATCAATAATTATTTTTGTACATATAAGAGACATTATTACATTAAAAATGGAATCACACTTGTTAGTAATCTGCTTTTTCACATCACTTATTGTGTGGTTGCTTTATTCTAATTAAAAAAAATAAAACAGGATTAAAAATTAAGGATTAAAAATGAACAAGGAATGAATTTTGGAGATTTATTCTCCGTTATAATTATTTTGGCTCAATTATAACTCCATATACATGGATAAAATTCTTTCTATTGTCTATGTTTTCTGATCAAATATTAATTGAAATGGGATGTATTTGATCAAAGCAACTTTGGACGAAATTCTGTGAGTTAAAATTATGAGTTATTTATTTAATCTTTTAAAAGCTATTTTATTAAAAGTAATAATAAATTGAATTCTGGTCTGTGAATTTGCTCAATAGAGGTATTTAAGGAGGAAGTAAGGAGATTCAAGAGTTTTCTCTCCCTTAGTACCACAGAACATTTTAAAAAATAATCACAGTACTATTTTATTAAAGTTCAAAAACAAGCAAAACTAAAATACATATATAAAATATATTACATATATGAACAGTAAAGGTATTAAAAAATAAAGCAAAGGAATAAGTAACAGAAAATTCCAGGTTATGTTTACCTTGGGGGAAAGGCAGGAGAAAGAAGTAGAGGAGAAACACATGGACAGATACGATAGCACATTTTTAAAAATTATAAGCAAGAATTTATTTATTTTCTTTTGTAGTTCATGTTTCTACTGAATAGTAGTGAAATGTTAAGAAGATACTCTAAGAGTTCTCATTAATTAGATTTATTTAAGCTTAGATTTATATAAAAATCTAAATAATTATTTTCCCAAATTATAATAAAGTATAGGATGAAACAATAATTTGGTTGCTATTTAAAATAATGCTTAACCTTTAATAACTTGTTTTATCTTCCTAAGACTCAGCTTATAAACTTAAATGGGTAGATTGAGGATACAATAAGCTGGTATATGCCATGTTTTAGAATTGATCCTGGCACAGAGTAAGCACTCAGCACTATTTAAAAATAATATTACATTTATGAAATATAAGAAGTTATATACTTACAGATGTGAAATATACATAAAACACACTATACTACACACAAGCACATGCCTGGACACACACACACACACACACACACACACACACACACCCAGATATGTTCCAGATATAGTAAGGAGAGATACTTAGACAAATCTACTAACTTATAATTGATGAATAAAAGAACAATGCATAGATTTGGACTAAATTAAAATTAACAAAAGCAAAATGAAGCTTACAAATAATTTTCTACTAAATAGGAAAAAAAAGCCTTATTTCTTAATAAATCTCCTGACTTAGCTCTTTTCATTTTATCCTTAGAAGATATTCTATCTTTATAAAATTTTAATTAAAATTATTTGCAAATGGACTCAGTATTTAAAAAGCTCCATATGGGAGGCTAATGCTGAAGAGATTAAGTAATTTAGCTAAGGAAACACAGTTAGTAAGTAGAAATTTGTATTCATGCAATTGAATTCTTAATTCTTTCCTTAGAAATGAATGTAAAACTGTGAACATTCTCTTTCAATAAAACACCTACATAATCAATCTACTTTTATTTAAGCAATAGCAATTATACAGCTAATGTATTAGAGTCTGCTTAAGGCTTTCAATGTCATCACCTATGACATTCTCTCACTTTAAATTAGCAAACAATGTTGTGTTAGATGGTCTATATGTGTTTCAAAATGTCCTATATTTTGAAATGAACAGCAGGGTTTAGCAACATATTTAGATACCATATTCTAAAGACTAGGAATAGGGTTTAATTAAGATTTAAAATTTGCCCTTCATAAGGGAGTTTAAAATTAAGTTAGCATTTGCTCATTTTTGGTACTACTGAGAAGAATGGTTTACATGTAGTCTTTGTCCACTACACAATGCCATACACATATTGCCAATTTATTCATGTTAGTATTCTCCTTGCAAATGGGAATGACCTCCCACCTCACCTAATTCCATTTCTAAAACACCAGGTTATTATAACCATATGATCAAATAGTGTTCTACAGTTTATAGTCTGAAACACCCCTGAAAAGACATTACCATCTAGGCTGTAAGTTGGCCGCCTCAGAGAAAGACAAACATATCTGAATTTAGCTGGAATCAGAAACACTCACATTTCTTTATTTCTTTTTTTTTTTCTAAATATATATATATTTATTTTTTTAAAGATAGATTACATAAATGTTACACAAAAATGTAGGGATTCCCATATTCCCCACTGCCCATACCTCCCACATTTTCAACCATAAACAACCTCCTTCATTAGTGTGGCAAATTCATTGCAATGATAAACTCATCCAGCGGCATTGCCACTGAGCATGGACCATAGTTCAAATTGTAGTTTACACTCTCTCTCACACAATTCTGCAGGTTATGGGAAGAGATATAATGGCTATATCTGTCATTGCAGTGTCATTCAGGATGATTCCCAAGTCCTGAAAAGGCCCCTGTATTACACCTGTTTTGCCCTCTCCCTGCCCCCAGAGCCTCCAGTGGCCACTGCCTCCACATTAAATGTTATAATTTCTTCCATTGCTAGAATCACAATAAGTTTGTAGTAGAATATAGTAGAATACCAGTAAGTCACTCTAGTCCATAGTTCATTCCCCAATCCTGAGGATTCTGGGACGATGATGTCCATTCCACTTCTAATTGAGAAGGGGCTTTGATCCCATACAGCTGATGGATGAGACTCTCTTCCTTGCAGTTGTAGGCTCTCTTGTTTCCTTGGTATGGTGGTTGTCAATCCTCACCTCCTTGTTAGTTGTCCTCGGTGAGTCCAATGAACTGAAGGGTAGGTTCTGCAACTATGCTGAAGCTCAGGGCCCAGCCGGCACATGGACAGCCCAAAGATTCAAGTCTTTTGGGCGTATACCTGCCAACTCCAGCACTAAGTATAGGTTCAAATAGAAGGGACAGATGAGCCATGTGTAGGGAAGCTATAACTGAGTCCAACTCTGTCACTCTCAGGAGCACAAACTCCAAAGTAGGGCCCACCAAACTCCGGAGGTATCTGCCCTGACCATAGGTGTCTCTAGAGCCCTCAGGAGCCCCACTATTTGGGGTAGTATCCCCTTTGGCAGTCTGTGAGATCCTGCAGAGATGTGCATAAGCGTTTCCTCTGGGATGACTTCCCGACTCACTTTGAAGTCACTTAGCCATATAACTCATTTGCATTTATCTTTTCCCCCTTTTATTCGAGGTCTTTTTTCAGTTGCATTGCTAGTTGGTGCTTGGTAGTAATCCCTTGGTGCCAGGGAAGCTCATCCCTGGGAGTCATGTCCCATGCTGGGGTGAAGGTAATGCATTTATATGCTGAGTTTGGCTTAGAGAGAGGCCACATTTGAGCAACAAAGGAGGCAACTCTTTGGCACCCCACACCACTAGGCTAAGTTTCAATTTCAAGAGCAAAGGCTCACAAGCATAGTCATCAATACCAAGGGCCCATCAATGAACCATCCTCCTTCGCCAGTCATTGCCCCTGCACTTGGGGTACTATTGCTGCTCCATTAGAGAACATGGCAGAGCTCTCCAGGATGGGAATTCAATATTCTCTCAGTTGTGTGACTCTCCACCCACTGTGACAATGCCCCGTGAACATTTGAACACATTTATGTACCTTATATGTATGTCCAGGTGGACTGCCTCCCATGTATCCCACATCACTGACACCCCACACCAGTGATCCTCCCCTGCCCCAGCTGTAACCCTTCTGTGATCTAAACTTTCAAAAATTAAGCCAATAAAATAGCCAAATACAATTAATAGGAAAATGAAATAATAATGGTAGGTTTAAATATAAGAAATAAAATATATAAGTTTTTAAAAAACTAAGAATAAAATAAAATTTAAATATTTGGATCTTAAAAAATAATGAAAAATATTAAAAAAATTTTTTTTGACATTTTGCCTTTCATCACTCTAATATCAGTTGTCCTATAGGTACAATGACATTTTCTTCCATTTATTCCCCAGAGTCTTAGATTTTTTCATTTTGTTTTCAAAGAAGTTTTAGGTCACAGTAAAATCACATACAGAATACAGGGGACTCCCAAATACCCAACATCTTTCCCCTTTTCCCCCTTCCCATATTAATACCTTTTTTATATTTGGATATTATCTTTGTTACAACTGATATACAAATAGTGAAACATAGCTACTAACTGTGGTCAATGAAATATAGCTACTGATCATGGTCGATTGTTTACATTTTAGACTGTACACTTTTATAAATTTTGATGATATTTAATAGGGCCTGTGTCCATTATTGCAAGATCATGTAGAACGGTTCCATTGCCCACTAAATACCCCCTGTTCTATCTATTCTTTTTCTCCTACACAGCTTCACTCTTTGCACGACAAGATTCATAGTTACTTGCAACAACACTGTGGTCTTGACACACTGGTTTGTCTCCCCTATTAGGAACTGCCATGCTCTCGATAGACTCCCATTTCTGTTCGTGAACATATCAGTCCTCCCGAGGATGGGAGTCCACCTCCTTCCCACTCATTATGTGGGTCTCCACCCACTGATACAACACATTATGACAAAATGATCATTTGCACACTCCCTAGAAGCCTGCACCAGATGCACCCTGTCTTGAATGCCCCCCCAACCAACACCCTAAACCAGTAACCCTTCCTTGTCATATTGCCATTAGTGTGTTCCCAACTTTGTACTTTCAACCACATATCTGCCAATCCGCAGTGTTCACCTGGTCCCTCCCTCAACCCTCTCCCCCCAGTTCCATGGACTGTCCAACCCACCCTCCCCACTGTACCCTCCTATCAAATCTGCACCGCCCAACCCAATAGTATCACTACCCTCCTGTCCTATCCCTTCACTGCCCAACTACACACTTCCACCTTACCATAGATTTCGCCCATATGAGCGTTGGCTCACAATCTTCTTTTTCCTTTCTATTTCCTGTAAACCTGTCTTCCAGATAGTAGCTCTCCAAGTCTGCTCGATTTGCTTAATTTATATTAGAGAGGTCATGTAATATTTGTCCTTCAATGCCTGGCTTGCTTCAGTCAACATAAGGTCCTCAAGGAGAGCTACTGATGCTTAATGTATGTAAAAGTTTTAACTAACTTGACTGTAAAAGTGTGGAAATGTATGGAGTTGATGGTAATACATTTTAGTGCATATCAGCTGGTTTATAAGTGGGAATGTGACTGGAAAGGGTAGTCTAGGGAAGTGTATTAGTCAGCCAAAGGGGTGCTGATGCAAAATACCAGGAATCTGTTGGGTTTTGTAAATAGTATTTATTTGGATAAGAAGCTTACAGCCACAAGGCCATAAAGCATAAGTTACTTCCCTCACAAAAGTCTGTTGCCACACGTTGAAGCAAGATGGCAGGCAACGTCTGTGAGGGTTCAGTCTTCCTCCAGTCTTGTCTATCCTCTGCTTTCCTAGGCCCCAAGATCAAAACTCCAACCTCCCTGCTCTGCAGTGTGGTTTTTCTGTGAGTCCCCAGTCACCAAGGGGGCAGGGACTCAATGTCCTACTGATGTGGCCCAATCAAAGCCTTAATCATTATTTAATTAAGTAAAAGTGAAACCTCTGAATCCAATATAATCTAATAGGCTCAGAGGAAAAGACCAGTTCACAAACATAATCCAGTATCTATTTTTGGAATTCATAAACAATATCAAACTGCTACAGGAAGTAAATGTCAATTGAAAGAAAGCTAAAGAATAATCTAGGGACTGAATAACACAGTGAACCAGAGGTGGGTGAAAATTGTGGTTGATGGTACAGATGCAAGAGTGTCCTTCTATGAGCTAGAATCGCAGATGTACGTCACTATTGCAGGGTGGTGGGAATGTGGAGAAGCATGGGAAAAATACAATTGGAGTGACCTATGGACTGTGGTTAACAGCAATACTGTAATATTCATGCATCTATGCCAAAGATGTACTGTGTTTATAATGGAGGAGTATGGAAAAACTGTGCCACATGTATGCTATGGACCATGGTTAGTGGTAGTAGTCTGATGATATTATCTCATAATCTGTAACAAATGTTCCACCATCATGTGATGTTTTGATGAAAGGGTGTTGTATGGGAATTCTACACATATGCATGATTGTTTTGTAAGTTCACATCTTCTGTAATAAAAATATATTTTAAAAAATAATAGGGTGGGTTGGGGGAAAATACACCAAATGTAAGGACTATAGATTTCGGTGCTATTTTTTCATAATTTGTAACAAATGTCTTACAACAATTCAAGGTACTGATGGTGGGTTGATGTATGGGACCCCTGTATGATGTTACACGTTTGTTTTGTAAGTTCACAACTTTTACTATACACTTATTGTTTATGTATGTTCATATATGAATGATATACTTTAATAAAATTAAAAAAACAAAACAAAATAAACAAACAAAACATAAGGCCCTCAAGATTATCCCATGTGTTAGCATTGTATTCCTTCTTACAGCTGAGTAATATTCCATTGTATGAATGTACCACATTTTGTTTATCTGATCATCTGTTGATGGGTATTTGGTTTGATTCCAGCTTTTGGCAGTAGTGAATAATGCCACTGTGAACTTTAGTGTGCATATATCTGTTCGTATTCTTGCTTTCAATTCTTCTGGGTATATACCCAGCAGTGGAATTGCTGGATCATATGGCAGTTCTACAGTTAGTTTTTGAGGAATCTCCAAACTGTCCTCCACAATGGCTGGATCATTTTACATTCCCACCAGCAACAGTGGATGAGTGTTCCCATTCCTCCACATCCTCTCCAACACTTGTATTCCTCTGTTTTTTAGTAGCCTCCAGTCTAATGGGTATAAGATGGTATCTCATTGTAGTTTTGATTTGCATTTCCTTAATAGCTAGTGATGCTGAGCATCTTTTCATGTGCTTTTTAGGCATTGTATTTCTTCCTTGGAGAAGTTCCTTTTCAAGTCACTTGCCCATTTTTTTAAATGGGTTGTTTGTCTTTTTATTTTTGAGGTGTAGGATTTCTTTATATATGCTAGATATTAGGCTCCTATCAGATATATGGTTACCAAATATTTTCTCCCCTTGGGTAGGCTTTTTCTTTCTTGATCACCTCCTTTGAGGTGCAGAAGTTCTTAATTTTGAGGAGATCCAACTTATCTATTTTTTCTTTTGCTGCTCATGCTTTGGGTGTGAAGTTTGTGAAACCATTTCCTATTAGAAGGTCCTGTAGATGCTTCCCTACATTTTCTTCCAAGGTCTTTATGGTCTTGGCTCTTATATTTAGATCTTTGATCCATCTTGAGTTGATTTTTGTATAAGGTGTGAGATGGCATTCCTCTCTCATTCTTTTGGATATGGATATCCAATTCTCCAAGCACCATTTGTTGAAGAGACCATTCTCTCGCAGTTGAGTGGGCTTGGTGGCCTTGTCGAATATCAGATGACTGTATATGCAAGGATCTATATCAGAACTCTCAATTTGGTTCCATTGGTCAGTATGTCTATCCTTGTGCCAATACAATGCAGTTTTGAAGATTGTGGCTTTGTTGTATGTTTTAAAGTCAGATAGTGTGATTCCTCCTATTTCACTTTTCCTTTTCAATATGTCTTTGACTATTCGGGACCTCTTGCCTTTCCAAATAAATTTCATAGTTTTTCCAGTTCACTAAAAAATACTGTGTTGATTCATATTGGGATTGCATTAAATCTGTAGATTAGTTTGGGAAGGATAAATATATTAATGATATTTAGTCTTCCTATCCATGAACAGGAAATATTCTTCCATTTATTTAAGTCTTCTTTGATTTCCTTTAACAGTGATGTGTAGTTTTCTGTGAATAAGTCATTTATATCTTTAGTGAAATTTATCCTAGATATCTGAGCCTTTTATTTACTATTGTAAATGGTATTTTTTTCTTGGGTCTCTCCTCAGATTGCTCATTATTGGTATACAGAAGTGCTACTGATTTTTGTACATTGATCTTATAATCTGTGACTTTACTCAACTCATTTATAATTTCTAGAAGCTTTGTTGTAGATTTCTCAGGGCTATAGGATCATGTCATCTGCAAATAGTGAAATTTTTACTTCCTTTTTTTCCAATTTTGATGCCTTTTATATTTTTTTCTTGCCTCAGTGCTCAAGCAAATACAACACAATGTTAAATAGGACTGATGATAGTGGGCATCCTTGTCTTGTTCCTGATCTTAGAGGGAAAGCTTTTAAGATTTCACCATTGTATGATATTAGCTGTGGGGTTTTCATATATGCCCTTTATCATGTTCAGAAAGTTTCCTTCTATTCTTATCTTTTGCAGTGTTTTTATCAGGAAAGGGTGCTTTGATTAATGCTTTTTCTGCATCTATAGAGATCTTGTGACTTTTTTTCCCGATCTGTTTATGTGGTGTATTACATTGATTGATTTTCTTATGTTGAACCATCCTTGCATACCTGGGATGAAACCCACTTGGTCATGGTGTATAATTCGTTTGATGTGTTGTTGAATACAATTAACAAGTATTTTATTGAGGATTTTAGCATCTAAGTTCATTAGAGAGATTGGTCTGTAGTTTTCCTTTCTTGTGGCATCCTTGTTTGGCTTTGGTATTAGGGTAATGTTGACATCATAGAATGAATTAGGCAATGTTCCTTCTACTTCTATTTTTCAGAAGAGTTTATGCAGGATTGGTATTAGTTCTTTCCAGAATGTTTGGTATAATTCATCTGTGAAGCCACATGGTCCTGGGCTCTTCTCAGTTGGGAGGTTTTTGATGACTGATTCTATCTCTTTACTTGTGATTGGTCTGTTGAGTTCATCAGTTTCTTCTTTCATTAATGTAGGCTGCTTGTGTGTTTCTAGGAATTTGTCCATTATCCTTGTTGGCATGCAATTTTTCAAAGTATCTTCTTATGACACTCTATTTCTGTGTGGTCAGTGGTGATATCCCCTTCCTTATTTCTTATTTTGTGTATTTGCATCTTCTATCTTTGTTAGTCTAGCTAAGGGTTTGTCAATTTTATTGATCTTCTCGAAGAAGCAGATTTTGGTTTGGTTTATTTTTTCTAGTGCTTTCTTATTTTCTATTTCATTTAGTTCTGCTCTAATCTTTATTTCCTTCTTTCTACTTCCTTTGGGGTTAGTTTGCTGTTATTTTTCCAATTCCTCCAGGTGTGCAGTTAGTTCTTCGATTTTAGCTCTTTCTTCTTTTTTGATATATGCAATTATGGCTATGAATTTCCCTCTCAGTACAGTTTTTGCTGCATCCCATAGGTTTTGATATGTTGTGTCGTCATTTTCATTCATTTCAAGGTAGTTACTGATTTCTTTTGTGATTTCCTCCTTGACCCACTGTTTGTCTAAGAGTGTGTTGTTTAACTTCCATATCTTTGTGCCTATTCTGGTTCTCTGGCCCTTACTGATTTCCAACATCATTCCATTGTCATCAGAGAAATTACTTTGTATAATTGTAATCTTTCTGAAATAATTGAATATTTTTATGTGGCCTAGCATATGGTCTATCTTGGAGAATGATCCATGTGCACTCAAGAGTGAGTATCCCACTGTATTTGGGTATACATTCTGAATATGTCTATTAGGTCCAGATCCTCTAATGTGTTATTCAAAGTCTTTGTTTCTTTATTGATTCTCTGTCAAGATGTTCTGTCTAATGGTGATAATGGTGTCTTAAAGTCCCCCACTATAATTGTAGAGGCATCTATTTCTCCACTTAGTTTTTCCAGTGTTTGCCTCATGTATTTTGAGGCACCCTGGTTAGGTGCATAAATGTTTATGACTGTTCTTTCTTCTTGAAAGATTACCCTTTTATTAATAAAGTGTCCATCTTTGTCTCTTACAATAGTTTTGCATTTAAAGTCTATTTTGTACGATATTAGTATAGCTACTCCTGCTCTTTTTTGATTATTGTTTTCCAGCCATTCACTTTCAGCCTCCTTGAATCCCTGGGCCTAAGGTGCATTTCTTGTAGACAGCACATTTCCTCATCCATTCTGCCAATCTGTGTCAAGATCTTGACTGATGAGTTTCATCCATTAACATTCAGTGCTATTACTCTGAAGGAATTACTTACATTAGCCATATTTTCTTTGGGTTTATGTATGTCATATGTTGCTTTTATTTCTCTTTTTGTCTTTTTAGTTGTTCTTACACTCTCCTCCAACTCTCTCTCTCCTATCTTTGCCTTTCAACCTGCAGAACTCCCTTTAGTATTTCTTGAAGGGCAGGTTTCTTATTGGCATACTCTCTTAATTTCTGTTTATCTGTGAATGTTTTGAATTCTCCATCATTTTTGAATGCCAGCTTTGCTGGATAGAGAATCCTTGGCTGGAAGTTTTTTCTTTTAGTACCTTAACTATGTCATACCACTGCTTTCTTGCCTCCTTGGTTTCAGATTAGAAATCAGCACTTAATCATATTGAGCTTCCTTTGTATGTGATGATTCTCTTTTCTCTTGCTGCTTTCAGTATTTTCTCTTTGTCTTGAGCATTGGACAGTTTGACAAGTATATGTCTTGGAGTATGCCTGTTGTGATTTATAGTATTTGGGGTGCATTGTGCTTCCTAGACCTGTACATCCATCTCCCTCAATAGTGTTGGGAAGTTTTCAGCCATTATTTCCTCCAACACTCCTTCTGTCCCCTTTCCCTTCTCTTCTCCTCTGGGATACCTATAATGTATATATTTGTGTGTTTTGTGTTGTCATTCAGATCCCTAAGTCTGCTGGACTTTTTCTATCTTTTTATGTCTCTGTTCTACTATCTGTATTATTTCAGATGTACTGTCTTACATATCACTAATTCTTTCCTCTGCCTGTTCAAATCTGCTGTTATGTGCTTCCAGTGTATTTTTGATTAGTTAGATTGTGCCATTTATCACCGTCAAAACCGTTATCTTTTTATGTATGTTATGATTTCTCAGGGTGTCTTTTTAATTAATATCCTTAATCTCTTCCTTCACTTAATTAAGTTGGTCTGTGATATTTGGTTGGACAGCTTTGATTAGTTGTTTGATGTTCTGTATCTCTTCTTGGTTTTTAGTTTGTTCATTGGACTGGTCCATGTCTTCCTGTTCTTTAGTATGGTTTGTAATTTTTTGTTGCTGTCTGGTCATCTTTTTATCTTGATGGGTTTATTCAGTTGATTAGCTTCTCTCTCTACTCTAGGGTTTTATTTAGTTGCTGTTTTTGTGTGTGTGTTAAGTTTTCTCTTTGACACTTTGTTCCTCTTACTCTATTTCCTTGTTATTGTCTATGTATGTTCCTTTGAAGGAAAAAGATTAGGCCCAGAGAAAGCAAAAAAGGTAAGAAAAGAAAAAGAATAATAGCAATAATAATAGTAAAAGTTAGAAGAAGAACCATATAAGACCTAGGGAAATGGATATTTATCTCATGTAAGCAGTTTAGAATAATAGGAATAAAAAAGTGGAGCACCAACAATGAAATGGAAAACTGAATAGAGATAAATATATAGAATGAATTGAAATGCCAGAATGACGAGGAGAGAGGGAAAGAGAAAAGAAAAGACAAAAAATAAAAAAAGTTAATGAAAGAAAACAGAATAGACAAGATGGAAATATAAACCAGAAAAAACGAGGACTTAACAAAGAGACGTGAAATGTAAGAACAACAACAGAAAGCGGAAAATAGAAAGATGAAGGAAGGAAAAGAGATAGTGTTGGTAGACAAAATCGGTATACACAGAAAAAGGGGAAATCAAAGAAGAGGAACACAGCAAACAAGAAACAAGCCAGCAGCACCTTCAGCAGTTTATCTCTTTCTACCGGCTCCCTCCAGATCGATGCCCTGGAGCCTCCTGCTCTGTGGATTCCCAAAACAACTCACTTGGGCAGGATCTTGCCCCCACTCAGCTTTTTTTTTTTTTTTTGCGAGAGAGATGGTGAGTGCCCACTTAAACTGATGCCATCTACCCACCTCGCCACTCCTTATTTCTAAAATAATTTTTTTTATTTATGTCTATAAATGTAACACAAATCTATTGCAGATTATCTGGGAAACAAATAAAATATCTGAAAATGAAAACTACTTTAAAGAAAATGGCCTGTAACAGCATCACTCAAGAAAAGCAACCTGTAAAATGTTGATGCATTTCCTTACCTTGCTTTTCAGAGCTCCTGTGTTATACACATATATTGAATTTACATAGTAGGAATCATCCTGTACGTGGACTTTTCTGTGTGCCCTCTGCTTCTTGGAGTATTAAGTGAAAACTACTCAAATGTCCATGTCTTCAAAGTAACGCTGACCTATGTGTTGTCACCAGTTTTCCTGTTTTATGTGGCTATTTTCCAGGCTGTTCTGATTACATAGACTGTGCAACAACGTGCATCTCTGCTTGCTAAATGTTAAGTAGTAAAGGTAGTACAGAAAATGGCATTTGTAAAATATGGTTTGTTATGTAGCATTTTGTTGCAGCAGCTAATAGATTGTTTTTAAAGGTATAAAAACAATACAAATAAAGATAGAAATAAAAAAGAAAAAAACATCCTAGAGAGAGAAGGGTAGGAGACCACACACCCAAAAGAAAAAAGAACACAATCCAAAAAAGGTCCTTATAACAATAGCAAGGCTCAAGAAGATGTTGAGTTATGAAGATATTTCTATGGTATTCATTAATATGGTAGTCATTGCGAACATATGCAGATATTTCCATTTCCACCCTTGCCAGACACAAGGTAGGACTCCATTTTCTACCCTTTGTGGCTGGGTGATGCCATGTGACTTGTTTTAGCCAATGAGATGTTAGGGAATATGTTACATTAATTCCAGTGTATGTCATGTACCTGTTGGTTTTGGGCTTTTAGCATGCTTTTGTTTTCCTCTGGCACAATAACTTGTAGTGTTTAAAGGATCTGATTTACAGAGACTTCTTGCTAACCCACAATGGACATATAACATGAAAGACAAATAAACTGTTGTTATTTTCAGCTGCTGAAATTTTGGGGGGTTTGTGTGTGTGTATTACCACAGTGTAATTTCACCAATTCTTACTAAGAGAATAATGTAGCATTTTGGCTTTTATCTTGCAAAATTTTGGAATAGTTATTGAGTAGATATGTACACTTTTGCAAATGATCATAGAAAATACTTTGGAAGGGCTTTTCAATGGCTGAGGCAAAGGCACAGGCAAACTGAACTAAGAGCAGCTATAGAGTCGAATAAAATTAGAGCAATGATACAGACCAATTTGGGGGGACAGTCCCTGTTTTCAATCTTATCCTTGCACAATTTTAATAGCAACTTCATTCCTTAAGGGTCCCCGGATTGGATGAAAAATCATGTGATAGCCTTACCTAAACCATATGCTGACTTCACTATAATTACCCATTTCATATTGAATACATGGTATGATTTGTTTATTATTAACCTGATTAATACATTTTAGTATATTTCCACATTAGTATTTTATTTCTCACATCACGCTGTATTTCTCAATTTAATAGCCCCTGTTTTTTCATTAATGTACTGTTTATTTTCTTCTGGATCATATCAGTATTTCTTTAGCTTCTTACTCTATACCATCTTGTAATAAATGCATTGAAATTTACTATTACTTTTATTTTCTTAAACTCTTTGGCCAGTAATCATGTTAACAACAAAGCAAATACAGAGGGAGGCGGCTGTGGCTCAATCAGTGGGGCTCCCGTTTGCCATGTGGGGTGCCCCGGGATCAGTTCCCGGGGCCTCCTGGTGGGGGCGGGCCCGCCCGCACGGCGTGGTTGGCTGACCCGGCGGGCACAGGCAGCAAGGGGGGGATAGGTGAATAAATGAATAGAATCTTAAAAAAAAATAATAAAATAAAATAAAAATAAAAAAATAAAGCAACCATTTAAAAAAAAAAAAAAAAGCAAATACAGATATGAATTTGTCTTTGCTTCATAAGGAAAATGACACCAAATCTTAGTCATTTAACCTATTCAAATTATTTTCTAGTATTCCAGGTCTCTCTCTCTCTCTAAATATATATATGATATATGATATATGATATATGATAATATATAATATATAGTATATAATAATATATAGTATATAATAATATATAATATATAATATATAACATATAACATATAACGTATAACATATAATATAATATGTAATGTATTAATGTAATACCTGGCTTTTTATTTTCTTATCTGTTCTTAAACAATTATTCTCTACCAAGCAGTTGCATCTATCTATTTTTTTTTAAAAAAAATGAAATATTCCCAAGTATTTTTAGGGATCATGATGCTGGAAAATTGGGGGCAATTTGGAAAGAATAGTTCCGAAATACAGTTATGTATTCAAATGTCTTTGGAGCAAGATTAGAGTTAACACCATGGGTGAGACTTGAAAAGAGAGTTACAATATCATGAATCTATTCAGATTAACTTTCCTAGCTCAATTTCTTTAGTTTTATTCTCTTGTATGCCCTTTCTTCCTTAAACTCTGACCTGTATTTATTTATAGATGTCAATAATGTTTGCATATAGGTGTAAATATTTAATAATTCATATAATGTCCATTTCTTTTAAATTATCAAATATTTACAATCATATGGATGAGAAACTTCATCAAAAAGCCCTTCTCCTAGGTAGCATATTTTTAGCATAGACTAAATTATCAGTATAATGCTTTTTTCCTAAAGTATAAGAAAAAAAGCCTTTTAAACATATTACACATTTCACAGAAATCTATGAAATATGTGACTTATACAGTGGTTCTTAACCTTCACTATGTACTAGATTATCCTAAGAAGCTTTTTTTTTTTTTTTTAAGATTTTATTTATTTATTTATTTATCCCCCCCTTGCTGCTTGTGCTCGCTGGGTCAGCTAACCACGCTGTGCGGGCGGGCTTGCCTTCACCAGGAGGCCCCGGGAACCGAACCCGGGGCCTCACATATGGTAAACGGGAGCCCTACTGATTGAGCCACAGCCACTTCCCATCTAAGAAGCTTTTAAAGAAGAGTAAGCCCCAAGGGATAATGATTTAATTGGTCTGGTTGGAGCTCAGCACTGGTGGGGTTTTGAAAGTTCCCCATATGATTCTAAATTCTAAATGTGCAACCAGTGTGGAGAATCACCATCTTAGTCAGAGATTCTTAACCTTTTGTGTTCCATGGACCCCTTTGCTATTCAGGTGAAATGAATACTACTGTAATTAATTTTTGCATACATTTATAAGTGAAGGAAATGCTAGATTTCAGTTAGAGGTCAGAGAAAATAAAGATAACAAGTTGAATTTTTTCAATTCAAGATCACGGACCCCCTGAAATCTTTCCATGGACCTCTGGTTAAGAACCCCAAACTTTGATGAGCATCATGATCATTTGTAGACTTTACTAAACATAAAGGGGCTCACTCTCTACTACATCTGTCCTTAAACCAGAATCCTTAGTGTAGGTCAAGGGTTTCTGTATTTCACTTAGCTCTTTAGGCCCTTGCTGTCCAAGGACTAGCATCATTGGCATCACCTGGGAACTTGTAGAAACTCAGTCTCAGTTCCTTCACCAGACCTGCTGAATCCAAATTTGCATTTCAACAAGATCTCCAGGTGATTCCTGTGCACATTAAAGTTTGAGAAGCCCTGCTTCTAGGGGATAATGACTCACACCAAAGCTTGGGCATTGTTGCCATAGCCAAGAAAATAATTTTTAAGGTAAAAGAGTCAGTCTTCCAGTAAATGAAATTACTTTTTACGAACAGAGTTTGGCCTAAACATAAAGGAAGAATATCCAGTACTCCTGTGAAAACATAGTTGGAAATTGAGTTCAACAGAAAACATTGATTCACTTGTTTGTTTGTTTTAAAACTGTTTCCAGATGCATAAATAGCTAATGTCTCAATCCTTTCGTTTTGAGTGTTAAACAAATTTTTTTTTCCTTTTCCTTTTTAGCTTACAGTCTTTGGCCTTTCATAATGATTGAAAGGAAACATAACAACAAAAAGCAATTTCATTACGTATTTTTCTTGACAGTACTGGACAATGTACTTTAGAAAAATATAAGTATTTGGATTTGGGTTTTACTGTTGTTGAGCCTCAGTTTTTGTGTTAACGGTTTTCTCTTTTTTTCTTCCTTGTCCTTTCACCATGTAAATGACCTACTTTGAAGTTGCAAATAAAGAGAAGTTAAATGGGCTTTTATTTGGCTCTTGATTCTGTCTTCTGCTAGCAAATTTGGAAAAGGTCCTGACTTTGAGTATAACATGGCTGAGTGTAGAGAAGAAAAGAAAGAGGTATCCTGTCTTCTTTCATGCTTGGTACACTCACTAGAACTTTTCTAGCACTGAGGGAAGGCAACCAACCTGCCAATATTTGCACTCTATGAATAGGAGCAATTGAGTAAAAATATGAAACAAAATGATATTTACCCAGTATTTAAGACATAGTATAAGAAATTTTATGGGGCCTTATCAATTTTTTGTATGTGTGCATATCTATTTCTATCTTCTAGTATATCATATATCTGTATATACATATTTACCTAGAATTCATAGCTATCTTGTAAGCCTTGGTACCAGTGTGGGGTCATTCTTAAGAGGATTTAAGAGCAAAAGATCGTTTTACAATAAAGCAATCAAGTATGCTGATATTAAAAGATAATATTGTTTTAACTTTTTATTTTGAAATATTTTCAAACTTATAGGGCAGTTACAAAAATAATGCAAACTCCATACAGATAACTCCAACATATAACATCCTTCCTACCTGAGACACTGAGATCTGCCAGTTTAAACATTTTGCCACATTTGCAGTATCATCTACAATCAATCAATCATTTTCTGAATCCTTGAGTGTAGATTGTATACATAATGCTCCTTGAGCACTTATTACTGCCATATACAATTCCTAAGAACAAGGATAATCACTTATATAACCACCTTAAAGATATACAGCGTACAGTCTATAGTCTATTTTTTTCATATGTCCCAACAATGTCCCTTCAAGTCTTAGTTCCTTCCGTGTTAGATCCCATCCAGGATTGTATATTGCATTTAATTGTCATTGTCTCTTTAGTTGCTCTTTCAGTTTTTCTTTTATTAAATTAATTGTGGGAACATATATACAACATGAACTTTTCCATTTCAACCTCTCCCAAGCATGGAGATTAATCACATTCACAATATTACAATATCCACACAACCTTCCATTACTAAAATTTCCCATCTCCCCCAAACAGAAACCTTACACCCATTATGCATTAATGCCCAATTACCCTGCCCCTGCCCCTGCCCCTGGCAACCTGTATTCTCATTTCTGTCTCTACGAGCTTTCATATTCTCCAATATTTTCTATGTTTAAATTTTACAACCTGAATCTATAAAATATCATTTGCTTTGGTACCAAAATAATTTCAATAGCATACACAAATTATGTTCCCATACTCCTCGTATTCCTCTACTTTTATGTAGGCCTTGTCACAAATTACATGTTTATACGTTATGAGTTCAAACCACCAATTTATCATTACATTTTATGCATTTGCCCTTTAAATCCTTTGGGAAGTAAAAGATGGCGTTACAGACTAAAAATACAGTAGTACTGACATTTATGTTTATCCAGGTCATTATCCTCAACAGATCTTTATTTCTTCATGAATCTTCTTTCTGTTACTATGGTGCTTTTGTTTCAACCTTGGAGAACTCCCTTTAGTGTCTCTTTTAAGTCCAGTCTAATGGTGATGAATTCTCTTGGCTTTTGTTTATCTGGGAGTATCTTAATCTCTCACTCATTTTTGAGAAAGTTTTGCCAGATGTAGGATTTTTAGTTGGCATTTATTTTCTTTCAACACTTTAATGATGTCCTCCCACTGGCTTTTTTCTCCATGGTTTCTGATGAGAAATCAACACTTAATCTTATTGAGGCTCCCTTGAATGTGACACATTACTTCCCCCATGGCTTTCCAAATTCTCTCTTTATCTTTGGCCTTCAACAGTTTGATTATAATATGCTGCTACATGGGTCTTTTGGCCTTTTCCTGTTTGCGCAGTTTGTTGCACATCTTGAGTGTATATATCATGTCTTTTGCTAAATTTGGAAAGTTATCAGTTATTATTTCTTTGAATATTTTCTCTTCCCCTTCCTCTCTTCTCTTTCTTGGACTTCCTATATGTGTATATCAGTACACTTAATGGTGTCCCCCAGGTTCCTCAGGCTCTGTTCATTTTCTTTCTGCTTCTCAGACTGAATATTTCATGTGTCTGTTCTTGAAGTTCACTGATTCTTTCTTCTGCCAGCTATAATCTGCTGTTTAACCCCTCTGGAGAATTTTAAATTTCTGTTTACTGTGGTCTTCAATTCTGTTTTATTTTCATAATTTCCATCTCTATATTGATAATCTGTCTGTGTTCATATATTGTTTTCCTGATTTCCTTTAGCTCTTTGTCTGTGTTTGCCTTTAGCTCTTCCTTGAACAAAATAGGATCATTTTTAAAAGTCTTTTTCTGGTATGTCCCAGCTCTGGTCCTGCTCATTGACACTTTCTATTGCTTTAATCTTCTCCTTTGCCTGGTCCATTATTCCTGTTTGTTGTTATGTATTGTAATATTTTGCTGGTACCCAGATATTTGGTATTTTAATGTGATATTGCTGGGATTTAGATGCTGTGACATCTGTTCCTTAAGCTTGTATCCAGCTAGTGTTATGGCAAAGCTTTCCTTGAATGCCAGAAGCTAATAGAAAAAGAAGAGAAAAAAGAAAACACCTTCCCCATTCTTTGCAGATTGACCTGTGCAAGTACTCTCCTTCAAGGCTTATTTACACTATGAGTTTAGAGAATATCTCCACGCCAAAATATAGGGGTCTCTCTAATCCTTTCTATACATGCATCTTGTCTTGGGCATCTGCATATGGTCCTAGGAATTCCACCATTTATACAGATTCAAATATCCCCTCTTCCCTAGAAAACAGTGTCCTCATGGTCCTGGGCACTGCACTGTATGTCCCAAGCCAGCATGAATTGACTACTCTCCCACAGCATGTAGGAGACCTCAGTGAGCTTCCTTCTGCATGCAGGACAAGTTCTGGGATGGTGAGTCCCTCATGCCACTATCAGACAGATTGGGCCAAACATAAAAGCTCCCAGTAGGTACACTAGGATTATTGTGCTCACTCTGGTACTGGGACAGATATCTGCTCTGGGACTGAGGCCTGTGTTAAGGCAGTGGGGAGAGGGAGGAGCCAGCCAGGCCTCCCCAAAATCCTACAGCTTTTAAGTAGCCTTTTTCTTGATTTGGCATTTACTCTGTTACTGCAGTCCTTTAACTGTTTTCTAGAGCTTTAAGAAAGATATTTCTGCCAGTTCTTGCTGGTTGTTCAAAGCTTTTGTGAGGGGAAAGAGCCTACAATCATCTCACTCCGACATCTTGATGGGATGGTGAAAGATCATATTGCAATATGATTATTACTTTCTTAGAATTTGTAGACGATTGTCCTCCTTTTTAGGATAAATAATAACTATAGTTATTCAAAATAAATATCCCCTCTCTCCACACACCTATGCTTAAAGCTGAACAAGTTTCATGATAACTCTGTTGTTAGTTCCAGTTGGTATGTGTTCTAGTTTGCTAGGTTGCCAAAATGCAGATATCATGAAGAGGGCTGGCTTCTAACAGCGGGAATTTATTTACATACAAGCTTACAGTTTTGAGACTGGGAAAAATGTCCAAAGCAAGGCATCAACAGGTGATGCTTTCTCCCCAAAGACTGGCTGTTGGTGATCCTGGATCCCTCTGTCACATGACAAGGCACATGGCAATGCCTGTTGTTCTTTCTTTTCTCTTCTGGGTTTCATTGCTTTCAGAGTCTTGCTTCCATGGCTTTCTCTCTTCTGAATTTCATTCTCTTATAAAGGACTTCAGTAAGAGGATTAAGAACTACCCTGAATGAGGTGGGTCACATCTTAAGTTAAGATACTACTCATCAAAAAAGCCTACTTAAGAATGGGTCCACACTCACAGGAATGGAATAACTAAGAACATACTTCTTTTCTGGGGTCCATAGAACTTCAAAACATCACAGAATGGATGGGGGTAGAATATGTTTTTCACCTTGTAACATAAGAAAATTTATACTTATACTGTCATTTCATTGTTGTTTAAGGTAGTATTTTCTCTCATGAAATCTATGTGTAAATGAAGAGTAATTAAGTAATAATGTATATAATCCTTAAGAAATGGATTGAAAACTGCTCATGATGAGGAAAAATATGCTAGTAGTTTAGTATGAACATAACAAAAACACATAGGGAGATGAAAATAAAATATTGAAGGACCATTTCTAGAGGAATTTAAGATATATGGGTGTCTACACTAGTATGATTTAAACTGTATTAAAGGTACAGAGGGAAAGCTGCGGTTGAATTAACTGGCTAGAACAGAGACTCCTACTAAAGGATTATGGGAATAAATGTCTTGGTGGGAGAGCTACATGGATGGACATTAAACTTCTCTGGAAACTGTAGAGTTTATTTGACATCCACCAAGATATCCACAAGCCATCAATGACAGAATGGTACAATCTATTTTTAACCATAACATGAAGCCTTGCAAAAAAAAAAAAAAATTTCCTGTTGTATTTTAATGGTGGAAAATAAAGAGCATGGTTTAAATAGAGGCTTGTTTTGACCTAAGTACTGAGAATTTGTTACCTTATAAATAACTTGACTAGCTGGTGAGGGAGTTGAGGACTCCAGCCTTATCTGTTCTGCATCTGCTTTTCTCAGATCCTTTCATATAAACCCACTAAATATACTCACCTCCAAGATCAGGCTCCTCCACGTCCTGTTCAAATCTGTCATACCTGGGCAGGCCATCTTAGAATTCCACTCAACAGAGAAGTCTGCTGGGCTCTGACATCACTCACCTTTACTGCTCAGTGGAGCAGTCCTCCTGCACATCCACAATATCTCGCTTACATGTGTGCAGGAATGAGCTGCACGATACTCATTTGCTAGTTCCTGTTGTTCTTCTGCTGAATGTAAACAATTTTACCAAGCATCAACACATGAAAGGGTCACTCCATGTCTGTGATAGATCAAGAATAAAACAAGATGACTGCATAATCATGTATGAACACAGACAAAACCTGAGCATTGTCCAGGGCACACAAGCATCGCCCCCATTGGCAAATATGAATGACTGCTGTTTCTTGACCAGTTATAGCTTTATCCTTGCACTAGTCTCCCCTCCTTAGAGATAACATTTATGAAGATACCCAGTCATAGAATTACCCTAATTTCCTGACTGCATCCAATCCAGAGGAAAGCTCTGCTTCCATGAACCCATTCCAACACTACCTCATGCAAGCCCAAATTCTATATTATGTCCTTTCTAACATCTTTTACTGAGAAGCCCTACAATTCTCCACGGTGTGTGTTCTCCTTCAGTGCAATAAGTTATAATTCAAACTTGTTAACTTCAGGTGTGTTCCTGGGGAGTCTTTTTCTGGAGTGTACTGACATCCTCTCCTCAGCTTTCAGTCTGCTTGTTTCCTTACCTACTGATGAATTAAACTTCTTGACTTTCAGTTGGCTTCTGCTAGCTCTCGCCAGCCCCTCTTCTCCCTTGCCAGGTGATTAGAGTCCTGCCATCTTCTAACAAATATACTGGAATGCAGTCACTGGAGACGTGACTCCAATTTATCTATAGTCGAATTCCCCATTGCCTGTGCTGATAGGACATTCCAGTGCTGCACATTTCCCCGCAGACCTCTGGAACACTCTGTATGCACGGAGCATCTGTTTGCACACTTCAAGGAAATCTCTGCAGCTGGATTAGTTCTCTTAGACCCCATCAACCCTGTGTTGCTGAACAAATGATATGTCTTGTACCAGAGCCTGCCTGATATATGAGAGTCATAAGCACCCTAGGAATATTCAGCCAAAGCCTGGATAGGATCCCTGTTTTTCGAAAGAGGTTGAACCTCAATAGTTACTGAGCACTCTTCTAAAATGAAATTTCTGTGGCATTATGATTCATAGCAGTTGAGGGAGAAGAATTTTTTCTTGCTTCTTTATTGATTGCTATTGCTGAAAGGTAGGCCACAGTGAATTCTGAAGTATATAACTAAATTAATTTATTCCTTTTGACTTTGAACTCTTAAATATATTCAATCTATGTATATCATGGACATTTTGAGTGCTTGAATAACTGAAAGAAAAATGTCAAAATGTTGACTTGGGAATTTGTTCTTCTTTTACATTTCATCTCTCCTTTTTAATTAGCTCTAATAGTTTTGCATATAGATATCTATTACTTTCAGTGACTGGTCACAGAAGCCTAGACTATTCAGAACTGACATTTTAGTTCACAGAGGTTTTATTACTTTTGCTCCAGTTTTTCACAGTAGTATTAGACCTTATTAATTCAATCAATAAAACTAAATGGAATTATGGAATCAGGCCAAACTACTCCACTCCAACATGACCATTAAAAAACTGAATCTGTGTATTGTAAGGAGCCTGACTTACAGCTTCCCTTGAGTTAAAGAAAAATAGCTTCAACAACAGTTCTGAACATTAGATAAGGTTTCATGCCTAAGTGATTAAAATATCCAATGCGGTTAAGGTGGTGGCATTCTTTTAGTGGAAGGCTAATCCAGTCTTTAATAACCCCAAGTGACTGCCCCCCACCGATGCTCAGCCAGCCTCTGGCTCTCTATTCGCTGTGCTGTCAAATCCCCTCTCCACCTGCTGGGGAATGTTTTGACACGAAACAAGGACTTGGCCCTAAGCAACCTTTGTTTCCTCAACTAAATAAAGCAGCTAATTGTCACACCTCCTCTTCCCTCCACCACCCACCCTCGCCTGAATGCATTCTGCATGACATCCTACTGGTAAACTTTTAACTTTATTTATTGTATTGACTTTGATATTCATTACGCTTGCTACTTTGAGTATTTCCAGAGATAGAATGTAGCGCAAGAAGTCAGAGTCCTTTACCAATTCAAGCCTTTAATTTTTTCTTACCTTTAGCAGGCTTAGAACCTCTCTTTGTGTTTAATTAAAGAGCTGCATTATCAGCACAAACCAACTGCTGTGTAGCTGAATTTGGGGCTGCCTTTAGGTCGACCTGAGTGTCTTTGTTTTCTTGAATGACTTTTTAAAAAGCCTGGCTTTGACTTAGAGGAATTGGCCCCCAGAGGAGGAGAGTTTTCCAAAGGTTGTATTTCCCTTCTGGTCTGATTCTCTCATCCTCACTGTAAGTGGGTCAGCCCTACTTCAGTCTTCTGTTCAGAAGAGGAGGAAAAAGCCTGGCAGAATTAACCCTGCAACTTCCACAAGCAAATTTTAATCTTCTCATTTTAACTTTTAAATATATGTATTTCAGTATCAAAAGTTTTTTTAAAATTTTGTTTTGTTTTGCTTTTTTTGTTTGGATTTTTGATAGATACAGCTCAATCTAATATAAACATTCTTTTTAAAATATTGGTTCGAATTAGAACTAAAAAAATCAAGTTCAAATTATGTCTTCCTGAGTGAATCATACGTAAAAAGATTCATACTGGCAAATTTCTGAACAACAGACAAAGAAAGTGATTTTCTAAGTTATAAATATTTTAGCAAATTCTTATGTTTAACCTAGAGTTGAAGCCCATAGTGGAAAATGGTTGTTTTTCCTTTTTCAAAAGCACATAAATATACATTAAAAATGCTCCCATAGTGTATATAACACAGCTTAAGACTGCACATATTTTCATTGTTTTCACAGAACATGGTACACTTTTGTAGGATAGTTCATCTATGAAATAAATCCCATTTCAAAAGTAGATTCCTTCTGTATTTCAAACTTGACAATGACTTAAAATCAGCCACCATTTAACACCTCCTACATGTCAGGCACTGTATTAGTCCTTTATATGCATTATCTCAGTAGATTCTTATAACAAACTCATGACTTAGACATTTTTGTTACTCCATTAAAATATTTATTTCGAAGTGATGCAAAAACATGGTGTGGCAGTTTGTGATTATTTATAAATTCCAAAAAGAGAGATTGTGTTTGTAAGCTGGTCTCTTCCTCTGGGCAAGATACCCTTTGATTGTATTAGATTCAGCTGAGATGTCTTTGATTAAATTATGTTAAGATTAGGGCTTTGATTCAGCCATGTCAGTAGAGTGTAACTCAGTTTAAGTCCCCGCCCCCTTGGTGGGCTACAGAAACTGACACTCACTCAAGAAGACATACAGAAGAAGATGCACACAGGAAGAGAGAAGCTCCATTGATACCAGAGGAGAGAATTTTCCAGCTCGACTTAGGACAGCCAGTGTCTCCTGGGAACTCATCAAGTATCTTCATTGGAGCCCCTAGTTTGCAGCCTGCCTGTGGAATTTGGACTTGTGCATCCCCACAGTCATGTGAGAGAATTTTACAAAATCTCATGCTATTTAAAGATATCTCCTGTTGATTTTGTTTTCCTAGAGAACCCTGACTAATACACATGACTAAAATAAATCAGATGATTCTGAAGGGCTCATAATGAAAACCTTCACTCCCTTACCTCAGTGCTGTGTTCCATTAGCTTAGCATTCCAGAAGCAATACGATTTAACTATTTGTTTTTAAATGTTGAAAGTCACCACCATATCTATAAATAATATACAAACACCGCATTATTTAAATTTAGACATCATCTATTGATATCTTGCTATGATATAGGAGGATTTAGTTCATCCTAAATTTCATTTATGCTCCTTTACCCCACTTTCACCCTCTCCTTTGAATATATGTACACTGTATCTTCAGTATCTTTACTGGTCAGACATCAAAGCATAATTATTGGTCTGTGAACCATAGGCAATATTTCTTAACTCTCCATTCTATACAATGCAGTCGTTAGTTCTCTTACTCTTTACTGCCCTTTAATTCCCAAACTCTATCAGTTCTACCTGTAATTCGTTCAGGGTGAAGCATGTGAAACTACAGAAATTGCAGTTTCATAAAGTTATATTCAAGGTTGATAACATTATATTACATATCATAACCATTGTGAAGTCTTCTCTGTCTACGGGATGATTTTAAAATGGGAAACCAATCAAAATTATATATATTCTTATGACTATCTAAATGTCTTTAGGACTAGGGACATCTGGTGAAAAGGATTGCCTTTCCTTCTTTACTAGCTCTTTACCACCATCAAGAAGTCACCTTAGAATGGATTCTCCTTTTGAACAGTCCACCATCATTTCCTTTAGCCAGGGACACAGCCGCTCCACCTCTGAAAATCCTGCACATTTACTCAAGCAGTTAGCCCTTTGGAGATAGCTGCATTGGCCAGATAAATGAGAAAGATGGACAGTGATCAATACTAGTATTACTCTTCAAATATTTATTCTTCAAATATTGAACACCTGTCATGAGCCAGAATCTGTGTCATACGACAAAGAACGAATGAGACAAAATCCCCTACCTGCAATGAGCTAGTAGCAATATTTTGTAATTTTGTAGCTCTTTACAAAGTAATAATTGGAATGACTGTGTGTGTGTGTGTGTTTAAATTAGGCGCGAATTCTACCCACATTCAGGGAGACTTTAGAATATTTAGATTCTCCCGAAATTTATGACATTTTAAAATGAATGCTGAATAAAGTACCAATAACTTTGTTTTTCTCATCTCTAGCACAGGAGTAGTAAAATTCCCATGTGTGTAAATTGATCTGTAAATATTTTTTTCTCTATAAATACTTCTGGTAATACCCATATTTTAAAAAATTAAATTCTATGTTTACATAACAAACTCAAAGTGAATTATCTTTCCAAGTTTAGAAAAAAAAATTTTAAGTGATAGTTTGACACAATGTAAACTATAGACCTTGATTAGTAGCGAAGCTTCAATTTTTATTCATCAATTGTAACAAACGTACCACACTATTGTAAGATGTTATTAATAGGGGAAGATGTAGGAGGGGAGGGGTAGGGTATATGGGGATCCCTTATACTATCAAATGTAAATTTTCTGTAATCTGAAACCTCTGTAAAAGGAAAGTTTATTATATGAAAAAAGTGATAGTTTGTGACATTTTATGTTCAGTTATTTTATTTCATTTTTTATAAGTGGCCCTACCACATATAAGTTGGAAGTGTCCATTTGCTGTTGCTGGAGCTGCTATTTCATAGGAAAACAAAAAAAGGTTTTAAAGGTGAAATAGCTAGGAATGGAAAAGCCACCTGTGGGTTTCTTATATTATCTGAAGAGCAATTGTGATTCCTACTGGAAAATTGGAACATAAAACAATTTTGCTTGCTTGACTTGTGCACTGCTTTGAGACCTTATGCAGGAAAACAGTGTATGTGGACAACCGGTATATTGAACAAAATTATCTGTGGTTTATTTGTTCCTCATGAAGGCATTTCCTTTTTATAAATACCTTGGGACAGCAACAAGGGTTATGATTAATTTGTATTAATTAATAATCCATTCATTTGTTCCTTTAATGCTATTAATTTGTAACTTATATATTAGTTGGAGGTCACAGTGCCACTTACATCTAAGACACAGATATAAGACAGAGAAGAGTGTTGGATGCAGTCAGTGCTCAATAAATATGTTTTATTATATTCTACCAATTAATACAATTTATTATTATTTCAATAAACTACCCATGGTTTCCCTGTTCTGTATTAGGTGATGTCAAAGATGAAATGAAGCCTTTTCTTTAATGTTCACATCATTACACTTGCACAAAAACAAAAGTAAACAAAAGACAAGGAAATCCATTCACACGAGGCATTGGTAATAACAGCAGACTTATATTTTACTCAAAATTTGGGAAA
Source organism: Tolypeutes matacus (assembly GCA_026826555.1). NCBI lineage: Eukaryota > Metazoa > Chordata > Mammalia > Cingulata > Chlamyphoridae > Tolypeutes > Tolypeutes matacus. Next base: position 33,258,223 of record JAKSZT010054335.1, on the reverse strand, counting down.
ATTGGGTGTTGGAGTAGGTAGGTGGACTCAACACTCACAAAAACAATGGAGGAAGGGCAAAAAAGTATCCAAGGGAGCTGCTCTGGGGATCTCCTGACCAGGAGAGTGTTGTGCATCTTCCAGAAGGGTGAGTGACAGAGAGATGAAGAAACTGAAATGAAAATTGTGAGTTATTAACCTCCATGGCCTGGCACCTGTCTCTCACACACACAAACTCTCTCTCAAGGTGAACAGCATGGATAAAACCCAGGGCTCACTGCAGCCAACTGAGAGAGGATCAGATGTCTTCCCACCTAGGAAGAGGACGGGTGCAGTAAAGAGTGGAGAATGGTTTCTCTTCAGTGAATTTGGCCAGCAGAGCCCACATTCATCTTGGCTCTGGCCAGATCAGAATCATGTGCAAGTGGAGGTTGAAAGAGACAGCATGGTGGAAAGATTTTCTGACAATCACCATGTGCTGGCTGGACAGCAGAAACTGCAAGGAGAAAAACCACTTTTAGGAGTCTCTCGTCCCAGCCCCTTGGAGTAGAGCTATGTCCCATTAGTGAGACCCTGGCCCTATTTTGATAACTTAAGCTGCACAGTTTTAAAGACTTATTAGAATAAGTTGAAGCAGAAATTAAAGAAGAACCGTGAAACAAAACCACTAGGCAAGAGAGAGAAATTGACTGTCAGAGTAAATTCACCAATATATTCAGATGCCTAGACATCCACAAAAAATTACAAGCCATACTAAGAAACAGGAAGAGATGGTCCAGACAAAGGAACAAACCCCAAATCCTGACAAGACAGGATTTAAGATAACTAATCCATGATAATCATATAAATCTCCTGAAGGGAAATATGATTAAGAAGATAAAGGAAGGATATTAAGAAGACACTGGGTGAGCATAAAGAACAATTTGAGAACCTACAAAGAAAAGTAACAGAGCTTATGAGAATGAACACAACGGTTGAGATTAAAAATACATTAGAGGGGAGCAGATGTGGCTCAAGCATTTAAGCTCCCACCTCCCACATAGGAGGTCCTGGGTTTGGTTCCCAGTGCCTCCTGAAAAAAATAAAAACAAACAAGCAAAACAAATGAAAAAAAAAACAACTCAGGAAAGTGGAAGGTTCCGAGTTCAATCCCCAGTACCTCAAAATGAACCAAAAGGCACTAGAGGCATATAACAGCAGTTTTGGAAGCCAGAATTAGTGAGTTGGTGGGCCAAGCATCCAAACTTGAAAAGACAGGAAAACTGAAAGAGAAGAGAATGGAAAAAATGGAACCAGGGTCTCAGGGAATTGAATGACAAAGCAGAATGCATAAACATATGTGTTGTTGGTGTCCCAGAAGGAGAAGAGAAAGGAAGAGGGCAGAAAGAATATTCGAGGATATAATGACCAAAACATTTCCACCCTATGAAAGACATAAATTTCAATATCCAAGAAGGACAACACACCCCAAACAGAATAAATCCAAATAGATTTACTCTGAGACACCTATTCAGAAAGACAGATACCAGAGATGATGAGAGTATTCTGAAAGAGCAAGAGAAAAGCATCACATACAAGATAACCTCAATTAGAGTAAGTGTCAGTCTCACATCAGAAACAATGGAGGTGAAAAGAAAGTAGGCATGATGTATTTAAGGTACTGAAAGAGAAAAACTGCCAGCCAAGGATTCTTTATCTGGAAAAACTGCACTTCAAAAAAGGGTGCGTTTAAAGTCTTCACAGACAGACAAAAACTGAGTATGTTACCAAAAGACAAGATTTACAAGAAGTACTAAAGGGAGTGATACAGTTTGAAAGGAAAAAAAAAAAAGATGAGACCTTGGAGAAGAGTGTAAAAATGAAGATTATTAGTAAGGGTAACTCAAAGAGTTAGAAAGGCAATAGTAAGATATGACAATGGAAAGCCAAAGGATAAAATGGATGAAGTAAGTCATAACTTTACAGTAATAACATTGAACATTAATAGATTGAATTCCCCAATCAAATACCATAGACTGATGGAATGGATAAAAAATATGAGCTATTTATATGCTGTCTATAAGAGACTCACCTCAGATGTAAGGACACAATCAGCTTGAAAGTGAAAGGTTGGAAAAAAGTATTCCATGCAATTAGTAACCAAAAAATATCTGGAGTAGTGATACTAATATTGGACAAAGTATTTTTTAAATGCAAAAAAGTGATGAGATGCAGAAGGCCATTATATATTAATAAAAGGGGAAATTCACCAAGAAGAAATAATTATAATAAATGTTCATGCACCTAACCTGGTTGCCCCAAGGTTCATGAGGCACACACTGGCAAAACTAAAGGCAGAAATAGATGTCGCTACAATAATATTTGGAGACTTCAATACACTACTATGAGCACTGGAATTAACATCTGGACAGAGGATAAATACAGAAGGAGGGAGCTGGACTAATATATAAATGAACTGGAACTAACAGACATTTATAGAGCATTACACCCCAAAATAGCAAGATATATATTTTCAAGTGTTCTTGGATCCTTCTCCAGGATAGACTATATGTTGGGTCACAAGACAAGTCTTAGTAAATTTAAAAAGATTGAAATTATATAACGCACTTTATCTGATCATAATGGAATGAAGTGGAAATCAGTAACTAATGGAAAAAGGGAAAATTCACACATATATGGAGATTAAAGAACACAATATTAAAGAATCAGCGGGTCAAAGAAGAAACTGCAAGAAAAATAAGTAAATATACTGAGATGAATGCAAACAAGAACACAGCATATCAAAACCTATGGAATACAGCAAAGGCAGTGCTAAGAGGGAAATTTGTAGCCCTCAATGCTTACATTAAAAAAGAAGAGCTAAAATCGAAGACCTAACTGCACACCTGCAGTAACTAGAAAAAGAAAAACAAACTAATCCCAAACCAAAGCAAAGGAAAGGAATAATAAAGATCAGAATAGAAATAAATGAAATTGAAAACAAACAAACAAACAAACAGTAGATAGAATCAGCAAAATCAAACGCTGGTTCTTTGAGAAGATCAACAAAATTGACAAATCCTTAACTAGACTGGCAAAGAAAAAAAGAGAGAGGATGCAGAAGAGAGATCATAAGAGGATACAATGAACAACTGTAAGCCAACAAACCAGACAATGTAAGCGAAACGGACAACTTCCTAGAAACACATGAACAACCTACACTGTCCCTAGAAGAAATAGAAGACCTCAACAAACCAATCACAAGTGAAGAGATTGAAACAGTCACCAGAAACCTCCCAAAAGTTAAAAGCCCAGGACCAGATTGCTTCACAGGTGAATTCCACCAATCATTCAAGAATGCTCTAATACCAATCTTATTCAAGCTCTTTAAAAAATTGAACAGGAAGGAATGTTACCAAACTTATTCTATGAAGTGAACTTTACCCTAATACCTAAACTATGTAAAGATACTATGAAAAAGGAAAAGTACAGACCAATCTCTATAATAAATATAGATGCAAAAATCCTCAACAAAATACTTAGAAACCACATCCAAAAGTACATTAAAAGAATTTTACACCACAATCAAGTAGGTTTTATCCCAAGTATGCAAGGGTGGTTCAGCACGGGAAAATCAATTAGTGTCATAAGCCACACTAATAAATTGAAGAAGAAAAATCATGTGATACTCTCGAGTGATGCAGAAAAGGTTTTTGACAAAATACAGCATCTTTTTTGATAAAAACACTCCCAATGATAGGAATAGAAGGAAGCTTTCTCAACATGGTAAAGGTCATATATGAAAAACCCACAGCTAGCATTGTATTGAAAGGTGAAAGACTGAAAGTTTTCCTGTTGAGATCGGGAACAAGTCAAAGATGCTCACTGTCACCACTGTTATTCAATATTGTGCTAGAGCAATTAGGCAAGAAAAAAATAAATGGCACCCAAATAGGATAGGCGGAAGTAAAACTTTATTCATTGATGATATGATACTCTATCTAGAAAATCCCCAAAAATCCACAGCAAAGTTATTAGAATTAATAGAAGTGTTCAGCAAAGTGGTAGGATACAAGATTAATATGCAAAAATCAGTAGTATTTCTGTAACGAATATAGATGCATTTTATAATAGCAACTAAAACACTCATATATTTAGGAATAAACTTAACAAAGGATATAAAAGACCTGTATTTAGAACACTACAAAACATTGCTTAAAAGAAACCAACAAAAACCTAAATAATGGAAGCACATTCCATCTTCATGGATTGGAAGACTAAGTATTGTTATGATGTCAGTTCTACCCAAGCTGATTTACATATTTAATGCAATCCCATTATAAATCTCAGTAGCCTGTTTTTTGCAGAAATGGAAAAGTCAATTATCAAATTTATTTGGAAGGTAAGGGACCCTAAATAGCTAAATATATCTTAAAGGAGACTGTTATTGGAAGACTATCACTTCCTGACTTCAAAGAAGATTCCTTAGCTAGAGTGGTAAAAACTGCATGGAACTGGCATAAAGATAGGCATATTGACCAGTGGAACTGAATGGAGAACTCAGAAATAGACACATCAACAATCAAATGATTTTTAACAAGGCTTTCAAGTCCACCCAGCTGGGCTAGAAGAGTCTGTTCAACAAATGGTGTTGGGAGAACTAGATATCCTATCAAAAAGAAAGGAGGACCATTAGATATTGACTGTTCCCTTCTCCCCAGCCCCCCAGGGCCCATGTACCCCCCTCTCCCAACCCATGGAATGTCAAGATTCACAGTTACATGCCCTGGGGATTTGAACCAGCCCTTCCTAATCCACCCACCCCCCAGTGCTGCACCACCAAACCCAGGAACACCACCACTCATCTGCCCCATCCCCCAACATGCAGCCACACTCGTGTAAGTTCATTGAGGGTGGTGGGCCGCACTTGTGGGAGATGTTTGTGTGGGATGTGGTGGGAGGTGTGGGAGGTGGACAACATGGGAATCCCAGTGGGTTCCGTGTAATAATTTGGGTAATCTAAGCACCTCTTAAAATATATGTGTGTATATATATATATATATATATATATATATATAAGAATAACATTTTTGTAAGCAAATATACATATATGCATATATATTTATATATCATTTTGCAAATGTTTGTATGTATTGTGAGAATTTTGATTTTTACCCACAAAAAAAAAAGTAAAATAAAAAAAAAAAAAAGAAAGGAGGAGGACCCCTATCTCATACCTTCTACAAAAGTTAACTCAAAATGGATCAAGAACCTAAATATAAAAGCTACAACCATGAATTCCCTATAAGAAAATGTATGGAAACATCTTCAATATCTTGGGGAAGGCAGTAGTTTCTTAAACCTTACACCCAAAGCATGAGCAATCAAAGAAAAAAAAATAGGTAAATGGGACCTCCTCAAAATTAAACACCTTGTTTCTCCAAAAGACTTTGTCTAGAGAGTAAAAAGGCAGCTTACTCAATGGGAGAAAATATTTGGAAAACACTTATCTGGTAAGGGTTTGATATCCATGTTATATAAAGAGCTCATACAACTCAATGATAAAAAGACAAGCAACCCCAACTTAAAAATTCGCAAAAGTCTTAAATAGACATTTTTCCAAAGAGGAAATACAAATGGCCAAAAATCACATGAAAAAATGTTCAACATCACTGGCTATTAGGGAAATTTAGATCAAAACTACTATGAGATACAGTTTCACATCTTATAGAATGGCCATTATTTAAAAGACAAAAACAAAACTACAAGTGCTGGAGAGGATGTGGAGAGATAGGAACATTCCTTCACTGTTGGTGGGAATGTAGAATGGTGTAGCCTCTGTGAAAGACAGTTTGGCAGTATCTCAAGAAACTGAATATAAATCTGTGGTATGATCCAGCAATCCTGTTACTACAAATATTTTCAGAAGAATTGAAAACAAGGACAAGAACTGACATTTGCACACCGAGGTTCATAGCAGCATTATTCACAATTGCTAAAATATGGAACCACCCTATATGATGAAGTGTCCATCAACCAATGAATGGATAAATAAAATGTGGTATATACATACAATGGAATACTATTTAGCTTTCAGAAGAAATGAAATTGGGATGCATATGACAACATGGATGAACCCTGAGGATATTATGTTGAGTGAAATAAGCCAGACACAAAAGGACAAATATTGTATTGTTTCACTAATATGAACTAAATACGATGTGTAAACTTATGGAGGTAAACTCTAGAGTATAGATTACTAGGAGATAGAATGTGGGTTGAGAATGGGAGATGATGCTTAATGTATATAGAATTTTTAAATAAGGTTTATTATAGAAGTGTGGAAATGAATTGATGGTAGCACATTATAGTGAGTAGAGCTAACACTGCTGATTTATAAATATGATTGTGGCCAAAAAGGGTAGTCTGTGGACGTAAATGTTAATTGAAAGGAAACTAGAGTATAATCTAGGGACCGTATAACATTATGATTATCTCAATCCTTGACTTTTTAAAATTACGTTTTCTTTTACTTTGATCCTCATGCAACTGTTTTGCCAACATTGCCTTGGGAGAGTGTGAGATAGAAGGACGTTGATGAACAAAATTTTTCAGCAGTTCCTGCTCATGCAAGACGGAACTGGGTTTGTAGTTTGGCTCTGATTTTACCGATAGACATTGCTTAATTTTTTGAACCTCTCTAAGCTTCAGCCTCCTCATCAAGAAATGTGGTCTGTTATAGTATATTGCCTGCTTCACAGAGTTGTGAGCATCGAATAATATAGTGAATATAAGTTGCATAGCACAGTGTCTAGCCCCTAGTACATAGCTAATATTTTTCTTTTGTTAACATTTTATTATTAATACTATTACTATCAACTCTTAAATACTAAAAAGAGTTTGTGTTTGTAAAGTTCCATCAATCATCTTTAGCCATTTTTGCTCCTATAAAATTGACTCCACTAGAAAATAATTCTTTAGGAGGAAATCAAGTAACAAAACTGAAAAAAAAAAAAAAAAAAAGCTAAATGTGAACAGTGGGGACAGTGGTACATTGATCATATCACAACTGGGCTATTTGAATTGCTGATAGAAATTCTAGTACTTTGTAGTAAAAAGTATGTTGAAACTTAGCAACCACTGTATCCTCAGCTGTACCAATCATTATTTTTGTTTTCATTTTTAAATTGCTTTGGGGACATTCAGTAAATGTAGCCCATACATACATCAGAGACAGATCTCTGATAGTCACATCAGTCTTATATCATGTTCTGAATATTTCATTATTTTTGCTATGTTATTTAAAATAAGTAAACCAACTTTCTTAACTATATATTTTTCAGAAGGTCTTGTTATTAAAAAGAAGTATTTTTTGACTGCTGCAATGTTATCTGTGACACAATTTTTACCAGGAGTATTTCTTTTCTGCTTTACAGAAAGTAATGTGGAGAAGGAAAGAAAGCATGTTATACCAGGTCCTTTTTACTTGAGTGGACTTGTATGACTTTGAACTCAGTTTGTAGGGTGTTTTGACCCATATAGAATCCTTATAAAAAAGGGCCCCTTTTCTGCCAGGCAGGTCAGCCATAATTGTGAATGTGTGTCTCCATTCAATGCATCTTTTTCCTTTGGAGGTTTGTATCCCATAGAGCACTGCACCTGAACTACAAGCTTTTAAACCAACTATATAATGGGCTTTAGAATGTGTTGGGCAAAAGTGGACAATTAGAAAACCTCCTTAAAACACAGCTTCAGACTTTTGTGCTATTTTTTTTTTTATAGCTGCACACTATCATAAGAGAAAAATTCTTTTAGCTTTCAAACAGTTCCATTTCAATTACTTTTTTTAAAAAAATGAGAAGGACTAAATTTTTGCCACATACAGGAAGATGATATGAAATAGGGAACAAAGGCAAAATAAATCAATTCTTCCCTATTCAGGAAACTGTAAATCATAAGGGGACTAATCGTTCTTATTTATAGATAATGACAATGTAGTAAGTTTTTCAAGATTCAAGATTATATTAAACTGTTTTTTTTAATAGTGAAACACCAACCAAACAGGAGTAAAGTTTTCAGATCTCACCCTATTAGTTATCTATTGCTGTATAACAAATTACTGCGAACAAAGAGCCCTAAAACGATGCACATTTATTATTTTTCAGTTCCCGTGCGTCAGGAGTCTTTTCTTGACTTAGCTGAATCCTCTGCTCAGGAACTCACAAAGCCACAATCAAGATGTGAGCTGGATGGCATTCTCATCTAGAGCAAGGGGTCCCCTTCCAAGCTCATATGGTTGAAGGCAGGAATCAGTTCCTTCTGGTTGCAGTACTGAGTTCCCTGCCTTGTGGCACTCTCCATAGGCAGTTTACATCATAGTCGCTTGCTTCCTCCAGGTCAGTGAGAGAGTATCTCTAGTCTGTGCTGGCAAGCCAGAACCAAACAGATAGATCGATAGTGTTAGATAGAGATAAATGTAGATATAGATAAGGTAATTACAAGAGTGGCATCCATCGCCTTTGTCATATTTCATTGGTTAGCAGCAAGCCACGGGTCCTGCCCATACGCCAAGGTACGGGGATTATACAGTACAATGGTGTAAAATGTGGTCACCTAGAGTTTGTCTGCCACAATCATAAAGTGAGATAAGTAAAGAAGAAAACTGGTGAAATATGCTATAATATGGGAAATGTGAGGCAATAAATTTATGGGATGATAGCTTGTATTATCTCATAGGATGATGGACTTTGACTTCCTAACCTCTGGAAAAAGATGTAGAAGTTTCCACAAATATTTTAAAAGTCATTTCCTTGACATGCTGTTTCCACAGCCAACTTTGATCATCATCAGAAAAAAAGAGAAATGTTATCTTACATTTGGACAAAAACTACATGATAATTTTTGATCTGGAATAACCAGCTTTTCTGATTACTAACCATCAGGGGATGTCAGGTGGCGCTGGGATAGGTAAAACAATTTTAACCTCAAGAAGATATTTAGGAGATGAGTCTCTGTCACTTGAGACAGAATTTATGAGTTGATAATCTTCAGGTTGGAAAACTAAAGATGAAGAGAAGATAAGATGGTAATTCTCTTTGTATATATCATGGAAATATCAGCCTTGTTTTGTTTGTTTTTAAAAATAGACCTATTATTGCTCAAAGAATATGTTATGAAGGGTACTTTCTAGTACAACTTCTGTATTTTACAAATGAGGAGATTGTGTCCTAGAGAAATCATGAGACATACCAAAGGACCCACAGGCCTGGAGCACATTTTCCTGCATCCCAGATCATTGCCCCCACCCCCAGCCCTCCCCTGACTCTATCCCTTTGTATTTGTATCCCTTTGTGTTTTCCCACATCATTTAAAATAAGGTAAAGTAGGCACTAAGTTTTTAATGAATCTTTGGTTACTTGGGCCTTTATGTCATTTTTAGGCACTTAACCAAGAGTTTTAAGAGTCTATAACATTAAAAAAAAAATTATTGAAGTATATCACTCATACATGAACATACATAAACAATAAGTGTATAGCAATAGTTGTGACCTTACAAAACAAACATGCATAACATCACACAGCATTCTCATATCTCACCAACACAAATACTTTGCATTATTGTTAAACATTTTTAACTAATGATTAAAGAGCATCCATAAATATTACTACTAACCAAAGTATTTTACCCCAACCCACCCTACTATTATTTTTATATCATTTATACATGAACATACATAAACAATAAGTGTATAGTAAAAGTTGTGAACTTACACAGCAAACTTTCATAACATCATACAGGGGTCCCATACATCAACCCTCCACCAACACCTTGCATTGTCATGAGACATTTGTTACAAGTTATGAAAGAATATTGCCAAACTCTTACTGCTGATAATAGTCCTTATCTTACTTTTGGTGTATTTTTCCCCCAATCCACCCTATTATCATTTTTTAAATATATTTTTATGACAGAAGTTTTAAATTTACAAAACAGTCATGCACATGTGCAGAATTCCCAAACAACACTCCTCTATCACACACCACACTGTGGTGGAACATTTGTCACAGATTATGAGATAATATCATCCAACCATTACCGGGTCCATAGCGTACATTTGGCACACACTCTCCATACTCCCCCATTATCAGCACAGTACATCTTTGGCATAGATGCATGAATATTGCATTATTAGTTAACCACAGTCCATAGGTCACTCCAGTTGTATTTTTCCACATTCCCACCACCTTGCAAAAGTGATATACATCTGCTCTAGCTCACAAAGGACATTCTTGCATCTGTACCATCAGCCACAATTCTCATCTACTTCTAGGTTTACTGTGCTATTCAGTCCCTAGATTATTCTCCAACTTTCTGTCAATTGGCATTTACATCGTAGACTACCATTTTCAGCCACATCCCCATTTATAAACCAACTGTTACTCACTATAATGTGTTACCATCAACTCTGTACACTTTTACCATAAAGCTAATTAAAACTTCTACATACAGTATCAGTAGTCCATTTCAGTCTGCATCTTATCTCCTTTTCCTTTAAGAGTCCACCACCTACCACTAGGTCTTGAAGATAATTTCCTACATTTTCTTCTAGAAGTTTTATGGTCCTAGCTTTTATATTTAGGTTTTTGATTCATTTTGAGTTAATTTTTGTATAAGGTGTGAGATAGGGGTCCTCTTTCCTTCTTTTGCTATGGATATACAGTTTTCTCAGTACCATTTGTTGAATGGACTGTTCTGCCTGAGCTGGGTGGGTTTGACAGGCTAGTCAAAAATCATTTGACCTTAGATGTAAGGGTCTGTTTCTGAGCCATCAGTTCAGTTCTATTGGTCTGTGTCTGTCTTTATGCCAGTACCATGCTGTTTTTTTTTTTTTTTTTTACCACTGTAGCCTGGTAATATGATTTAAAGACCAGAAATGAGAGTCCTCCAACTTTGCTTTTCCTTTTTAAGATGTTTGTAGCTATTCAGGACTCCTTACCCTTCCAAATAGATTTGATAATCATGTTTTCCATTTATTAAAAAAATGCTCCTGGAAGTTTTATTGGGATTGCATTGAATCTGTATATCAATTTGAGGAGAATTGACATCTTAATGATATTTAGTCTTCCAATCTGTGAACATGGAATGTTCTTCCAATTATTTAAGACTTTAAAAAATTTCTTTTAACAATGAATTGTAGTTTTCTGAATACAAGTGCTTTACATCTTTGGTTAAGTTTATTCCTAAATATTTGGAATTTATCTGTTATATTTTATTTTCACCACTCTTTTGACACTTTTAATTACTTTTATTGATATAATCTTCATTTCTAGACTCTCTTCCAGGCTTCTCTCTCCTGTCTTTTCTTTTCAGGCTGTAGCACATCCTTTAGTATTTCCTCCAAAGCAGGTCTCTTGGTTACAAACTCTATCAGTTTCTGTTTATTTGTGAATATCCTAAACTCGCCGTCACTTTTGAAAGACAATCTTGCTGGATATAAGATCCTTGGCTGGAAGTTTTTCTCTTGCAGTATCTTAAATATATCGTACCACTGTCTTCTTGCCTCCATGGTTTCTGGTGAGAAATCAGCACTTAATCTTATTGGGTATCCCTTATATGTAATACATTGCTTTTCTCTTGCTGCTCTCAGAATTCTCTCTTTGTCTTTGGCATTTGACATTCTGATTAGTATATGTCTTGAAATTTGTCAATTCAGATTTTTTCAGATTGGAGTATGCCATGCTTCTTGAACGTGGATATCTATATCCTTCAATAGAGGTGGGAAATTTTCTACCATTGTTTCTTTAAATATTCCTTCTGCCCCTTTTCCCTTCTCTTCTCCTTCCGGGACACCAATGACACGTATGTTTGCATGTCTCTTGCTGTCGTCTAGTTCCCTGAGACATTCTTCAAGTTTTTTCAATCTTTCCTTCATCTGTTCTTTTGTATGTTCACTTTCAGAGGCCATTTCTTCAAGCTCACCAGTCCTTTCCTCTGCCTCCTCAAATCTGCTATTGTATGATTCCAGTGTATTTTTAATTTCATTTATTGCTCCTTTCATTTCCATGAGATCTGCTATTTTTCTATGTATGCTTTCAAATTCTTCTTTGTGCTCATCTAATGTCTTCTTAGTATCCTTAATTTCTTTAGCCATCTCATTGAATTTATTAAGGAGATTTGTTTGAACTTCTATGATTAGTTGTCTCAACTCCTTTATGTCATCTGGAGGCTTATCTTGTTCCTCTAACTGGGCCATATCTTCCTGTTTCTTGGTGTGGATTGTAATTTTTTCTCGATGTCTTGGCATCTGGCTTGCTAGAGTATTTATTCTGGGTGCAGTTTTTCTCTTTAGTTTAGGGCTTTCTGCCCTTTCTCCCTTGCTGGTTGTGTAGTAGGAGCCAAGGATGTAGTTGGTGCTGTAAGTTGTGGAGGCTGAAGCTGCCCTCAGTGCCCCCAGGACTGATGAAACTTCTCCAAACTTTCTCCTTTGCCAGGGGTAGAGACAGAACCACAGCTGTGTGGAATAATCCAAGTCATGCAGACCTAGACTGTAGTTGCCCTGAGAGACTGATGAAGCTTCATGCTCCTTTTTCCCCTGCCTGGGGTGGGGATGATGCTGGAGCTGTGAGCAGCAATCTATGCAGGGCAGGTCCAAGATGACCGCATTTGCCCCGGTAGACTTCCAATTATTCAGTCTGTGTCAGCCAAATGTACCTGCAGTTACCTGGATAGGCTGGTGCAGGGCCTGCCAGCTTCCTCCCAGCTTGAGGTGGGGCTGAAGCCTAGGCTAGCGCTGAAGGCCAATCTGGGTGAAAGAAATCGGTCCGTCACTATGATTTTCAGTCAGCCCAGTTTCCCCTCATGCTGGGGGTGGAGTCAAAATGGCGGCTACCAGCCTCCTTCTCATCTGCAGGCTGGGCTAAATCTCATCTTTCCCGGGACTCATTTCTCTCCGAGCTCACCTGTTCTGCTCTCTCCACAAGGCCAGCTGTAAACTATCAGGTGAATGGCTCCTCTCTCTTCCCAGGGCCTCTGCTGTGTCTAATAGAGCCTTTTCTTTTTCCTCATTTATCTGCCTCTCTGTGTATTTAATTACCAGGGCTCCAGCATTAAAACTCCAACCTCCAGTGCGGTTTCTCTGTAAGTACCCACCCATGTCCTAATGATGTGGCCCTATCACAGCTTTAATCATTATTTAATCAAGTGTAAAAGTAAAACCTCTGAATTCAATATAATCTAATATGCCCAGAGGAACAGACCACTTTACAAACATAATCTATTATCTATTTTTGGAATTCATAAACAATATCAAACTGCTACATATTGTATAGAGATAGATGTATGTAATTTAGGCCTAGACTCTAGCTTTTGAGATATTGTTCTTGGCTTTGAAGTATTCATTGAAGACCTTGTCATAAATAGATGACTCAATACTATAATATTCTGGAGAGAACTGAAGAATATTTTTTTCTAGGAAATCATTCAATATTTTGGGAAGAACTTTTATTTTAAACAACTTTCAGTTTCTGTCTCAGCTCTCATAGCCTGTTTTGTTGGCAGTGAACTTTCAATTGAATTTGGTGGCAAAACTAGAGAGAATGTATCACTTGATACTAAGTGGTGGTACAGATGTGGAAAAAAAATGCACCCTCCATTGAGGGAACATTGCTAGAAATAACCTGGAAGGACCTCCAATTTACATTTTCTTCTGCATTTCAAACAGCAAGTAAAGCCCTGATAAACTAGAACTTATTTTAACCTCTTAGAAAACATCTATAAAGGAGAATTTAGACTAAGAATCTAAAATACCTTACAGAGGTTTTGCTCTCTATTTTAAAAGGTATGTTCTAAAAGGATATTATGAAATATCATAAAACACTTATCTTGCCTTAAAACTGAGAAAATTGGTGATTTGGTGTGTGTCATAATTGTGTTGGGGAAGGGTGGGGAGGGGAGAAACACCATTTTCACAAGTATAGAAAATCATGAACATATTTACATCATACTAAAATGTTGTAATCAATCTATGAAGCATTAAATTGACTGCTTTTCCTAACAGAGATAGTATGTATGTTTTGAATTCTAATTGACTTTTGGATTAATTATTCTTTATTTCTAAATTGGGCCAAGGGTGGCAAAAATTCATGCGCTGTCATTCCTCTATTTAATATACAACTTTAGAGGTTTTTTTTTTTTTTTTTCATGATGTCAAATGTTGAACCTTTGATTTAAAATATTCCATCGAGCTGATGATGGCAACATTTATTGATATGTTCAGATTGGTCATCGTCTCCAAATTTTATATCACAGCTTTGCTTTTAAATCATGCCATTAACTTCCTCTAGATTAATTTGTTAATTTTCTTTCACTGTTAGTCCATTTGAATGGCTGATTGTTGCAGCACTATGTTTAATCATATTTAGCAATTTGGGTGGCTATGATCTTACCAAATTAAAGGGACAAAAGCAACTACCAAATATCAGACTAAAGTTAATATATGTGCCTCTGCTACTTTCTTGTTTTTAAGCCAGACTTTAACAGCATCCTCTTTTCCAAATATTTTTTTTAGTCACTAGTGATCCTTGATTGATACAACAAGTGTGTTCAATGAATGTATGGATGCTTATGCTGTGTGTAGCCTTATACAGGACCCTAGAGCTACTTTAGTCGAAAATGCATCTCTGTATCAAGAAGATAACTATGAGACCCCCTTCAGATTTTTAAAAAGATTTTGGCCAGGGAGGGATTAAAATACTAATTTGCAGCATTTAGAGGATGAACTCAATAAGAAGTACCAGGAAATGAATATAATATTTAGAGAAATATATAACAATAAGTGCACAGCAACACTCAGTAAAGTGGTAAAAGTACAAAAGATGAACTAGGAGAAAAACGAAACTAAAATGGAGATGTCATTAAAAAATACTTGGCAATGCTAGCACAAATATTAGGATCCATATAGAATTATAAACATCAGAATTATTGAAGCCAGCTTTATTTTTATGTATAAATTCAGATGCAGTATTCTTAGATTTTATGTTAGAAATTTAGCCTAATGTCTTGATTTCTCTGATATTTGATGCATCTTCATTATTTGGAACCATTAATTGGTTCTCTTTTATTTATAGCTTTTAAATGAGCACTTATTATACTCTTTGTAGTTGTGCTTCTGGCTTCCTCACTACACTGTCAGTCTTCTGAGGGCAGGTACAAGGTTTTTCCACCGATTATATCTCAACATAGTGCCTGGCAACTTATATGATATTATTGAAAAATGGATGCATGAATAGAGAGATGTAAGGATTGGTTGATGTCTAGATGTATAAATAGGTTAGGAATATCCCAGTAGGACATTGCACTTCTGAACTATGCAATGCATATGGGAACATTTTTACTCCTCCAGTAAAAGGGAACCAAACCATTCCTGGTAGTATTAAATATGATACTGGTTATAAGGAAAGCCCTTGTATGTTTTATGATAGTCCCATAACATAGTTATATGTTATTCTCATTTCTTAAAGCACTGACTGCTGAGAAAAAAAATTATATTTTGTAGCAAAATATAGCTATGAGTGCAGGGAAAATAATTGCTTATGTTTCTAGGGAATCTGTCTTAGTAATTTATCTAAGAATGTTTTCTTTTGATTATAACATGAATACTCCTCATCTGACTTACTCCACATGGAGAAAAAAACCCAAAAACTTTCAATATTTTAATATCCCACAATGTTCTATTACCCTGTGCTAGAGGACAGGCCCCCAGACTCATAGAGGGGTGGTGTTACTATGGAATGTGGAAAGGAACCCCTCACTGTCCACCATGGACCTTTTTGGGGACTGAACTCAACATGCTCAAGCTTTCTCCAGAACTGACTAATAATACAATGAAATGACACACCTTGTTAACTTCTTCTGCCCTTCATACATGTGATGCAGCCACCAAACATTAACTACTGACTCTTTTCGCATGCATTTCACCCTTTTCTTCTCTCCTATGCCTTCCCTACAGTTCCTTGTTCTTGAAGTGCTTTTCCTTAGCACAGTCCCACAACATCTAAAAACTATCTATCGTTAAATTAGCCCATGTAAACTATATCAAGTTTTGCTTGATTTTCTCAGCTAGAAGGAATTTCTCTCTCATAGCATTTTGTAATTGTAACGTTTGATAATTATCGCTTTCAGTTTTGTGGATTTCTGGAAACTGTCATTTCAGTTTCCATCACTTGTTTGGAAGGTTGACATTAAGATATTAGTGATGTAAGATAGCCTAGGGCAGTATTTCAATGTAACTTTGTATTTACTGAAATACATTAGGTTACCTGTTATCAGGTTATTTACAGTTTCTGCATGATTTGGCCTCTTAACAGTATGCTGCTCCCACTTTCACTCTCCCCATCTAGCCATCTAATTAATAACGTGCCATTATGCTTCCTGCCTCATGGACATGAACAACCCATGCAGGACTCTTCCCCTAGCTAATTCCTCTTCATCATGCATATCTCATCTTAAAATCCAACTACCTCATCAAATCCTGGCCAGAGCCACCCTCCCCCGACTAAAGACACCTTTCCTGTCATTCTCTTTAATATCACTTTATTCTTGATTGTATACATATACAAGTGTGTTAATTTGTAGAACGCAAATAAATGCCTGGACCCATATGTCCACTCTAGATAGGGAATAAATTAAAGGAAATATATCCTTGTAGCCAGTATCAAATTAAAAGACATTCTTTATCTTCATGTATTGAAGAACTTTGTAAGGGATCCAATTTATATTGGATTTATATCCCCCAGCAACACGCCTCTCAGTCTTTTCTCTGTGCTGCCTTAGTTTTCCATACAGTAGGTTCAGTACCTCTCACTTGCCAGGCACCCAAACCTTGCCATGATCCAGCCCAGAGGCTCTGCGGTATTTTAGTCACTTGGTTCTATAGTATGTAGAATTAACTTGTCTCTCAGGCTTTTGTTTTGTTTGTTTCTTCTTTTCTTTGTCTCCTGGAATGTCTCTCATCAAAGAACCCTAAGAAAGATTCATCCTCTTTCCTCTCATGTGTCCTTATCCAGGAGCTTTTTGCCTGCTCCGCCTGGCCATTCTGATTCTGCAGTAGAATTGGATGAGGTCATGGCTCTGAAAGATTTTCACTGAGGAGAAAGTGCTAAAAGTGTGGTATGAGAAGGGGCTGCAGAGAGAGGGAGGAATATCTGGATGTCTTGGAATGTTCTAGGTTATTACATAATACTGGTACCTTGTTGCCTGACATTGCAGCTAAACTGTGCCCTCCATGAGGGCAGGGAACACATCTGTTTGTTCACTGGTACATACCCTGGCATGGTGCTTGAGCCAGAGTAGGTGCTCAACGTTCTCACTTGAGTGAAGAAGGGAAGGAATAATTTTGGAGTCAGTAAGGTGATGAATAAATGTAGTACTAAACTGAAGACGCTAGAGGGAGATCAGAGAAGGACTTTAACAAAATGAGTAAAACAGAAATCAAGATTAGCCATGTTTGCTGGGATGGAAATTTTACTGCTCTCTCATCTTAAATTATAGATAGATAGATAGATAGATAGATAGATAGATAGATAGATAGATA
>JAKSZT010054335.1:31961957-32023102 GCA_026826555.1 Tolypeutes matacus | reverse complement strand
TGGTATAATCTGCAGTGTGTAGTCCAGCATCACATATACAGCTGTAATAATATCGGATGACTGGTATACCATAAAATACGCAAATTGTAAAATCTACACTGTGCTGTACAGCATCTAATGTGAATCTGGTATGAAATGCTCTGTGGAATACTGCATCAAACATACATCTGTAATAATATCGGATGATTGGTACACCATAAAATATGTGAATCGTAAAATCTGCACTGTGTAGTATAGCATCTAATATGCATCTGGTACAAAATGCTCTGCCTACTACTGCATGTAATATACATGTGTAATAATATCTGATTGGTATACCATGAAATATGCAAATTATAAAATCTGCACTGTGTCATACAGCTTCCAATACGCATTAGATATGAACTGCCCTGTGTTTTACAGCCTCTAAAATGGATCTGTAATAATATCTCCTGTTTGGTATACCATTAGACACGGAAATTTAAAATCTGTACTTTGTAATACAGCTTATGATAATCATCTGGTATTAATAGCACTGTGTAGTACAGCATCGCACAGACATCTGTAATAATATCTGATGTTTGGCATACCATAAAATACGCAAATAGTAAATTCACTGTGTTGTATATCATCTTATATAGATCGAAAGTAATTGCACTGTGTAGCACACCAAGTGATAGACATCTGTAAAAATATCTGATGTTCGGCTCACCATAAAATATGCAAATTGGAAAATCTGCACTGTGTTGTACATTATCTGGTAGACATCTGTAAAAACATCGGATGTTTGGCATACCATAAAATATGCCACTTGTAAATCTGCACTCTGTTTTATAGCATCCTATATCGATCTGAAATAAGTGCAAATGTAGCACAGCATGTGATAGACATCTGTAATATCTGATGTTTGGCATACCGTAAAATATGCAAATTTGAA
Organism: Tolypeutes matacus; assembly: GCA_026826555.1. Classification (NCBI taxonomy): domain Eukaryota; kingdom Metazoa; phylum Chordata; class Mammalia; order Cingulata; family Chlamyphoridae; genus Tolypeutes; species Tolypeutes matacus. Next base: position 32,022,186 of record JAKSZT010054335.1, on the reverse strand, counting down.
AATCTGCACTGTGATGTACAGCATCTGATAGACATCTGTCATGATATCTGATGTTTGGTGTACCATAAAATATGCAAATTGTATAGTCTGCAGTGTGTCATATTGCATCTGATATGCATCTGGTATAATCTGCACTGTGTAAGGCAGCATACAATATACATGTGCTATAATCTCTAATGTGTAGAATAGTATCTAATATGCTTCTGGTATAATCTCCACTGTTTTGTAAAACATCTAATATGCATCTGCTATAATCTCTGCGATCTAGTCCAGCATCCAATATGCATACGGTATAATCTGTGCAGTGTAGTCCAGCATCTAATCGGCATCTGGTATAATCTGTGTGATCATCCCAGCATCTAATATGCATCTGGATAAATCTCTCCTGTGTAGTCCAGCATTTAATATGCATCAAATATAATCTCTGCTGTGTAGTCCAGATTCTAATATGCATCTGGTATAGTCTGTGCTGTGGAAACCAACATCTAATGTGCATTTGGTATAATCTGTGATGTAGAGTCCGACATCTAATTTTCTTCTGGTATAATCTCTGCTGCAAAGTTCAACATCTAATATTCATTTGGTATAATCTCCACAGTGTAGTACACAATCAAATATACATCTGGTATAACTGGAGCTTTGTATATCAACATTTAATATGAATGTGATGAAATCTGTACTGTGAAGTACAGCATCTCTTATGCATCTGGAATGTTCTGTGCTGTGTACTACAGTATATAAGAAGCATCCGGCAAGAGCTCCTCTGTCTATGCCAGCATCCAGTATGCCTCTAATAGAATCATTGCTTTGGAGTCCAGCATCTAAAAAGAATCTGGTTAAACCTCTGCTCTGTGTTTCAGTATGGAATATGCATCTAATATAATCTCCGCTGTGTTGTTCAGCACCTAATATTCTTCCAGTATAATATCCGTGTGTAGTTCAACATCTCACATACATCTCTCATAATCTCCGCCGGGGATTAAGGCATTTAGTATCCATCTGGTATAATCTCTGCTGGGTAGTACAGCATCTAATATGCATTTGGTGTAAACTCTACAGGGTGGTACAGAATCTGATATACATCTGGTATCATCGATACTCTGTAGTCCAAAATCTAGTAGGAATGTGGTAAAAGTTGTGCGGTGTAGTACCGCAGCTCTCATGCATCTGGTATATTCTGTGCTGTCTACTACATCATCTGATGTGCCTCTGGTATAAGCTCCGATCTCTATGCCAGCATGTAGTATGCATCTGGTCTAATCCCCGCTGTGTAGTAGAGCATTTAATATGCATCTGGTATAATCTCCATGTGTAGTACAGTATCGAATATGCATGTGGTAAATCTCTGCTGGTAGTACTGCAGCTAATATGCATCTGCTATAACCTCTGCTGAGTAATATCTCATCTATGATGCATCTGCTACAATCCCCACAGTGTAGTCCAGCTTCTAATACACCTCTGGTATAATCACCGATGTGTAGTCCCGCATCTACTATACCTCTGGTATAATCTATGCTGTTTCCTCCAGCATCTACTTTGCATTGGTATAGACACCGCTGTGTAGTACAGCATCTACTATGCCTCTAATATAATCTTCCCAGGGTAGTACAGCATTTAATATACATCTGACATAATGTCCATGAGGTAAACTGCATGTAATATGTATCCGGTATAACCTCTCCTTTGTAGTCCAACATCCAATATGCATCTGGTATAATATGCGCTCTATAGCCAGTATCTGAATGTAACTGGAAGAATCTCAGCTGTGCAGACCAGCATTTGAAATGGATCTGATGGTCTCTGATGTGTATTCCAGCATTTAATATGCCTTTGGTATAATGTGCGCTGTGTAGAACAGCATCTATTATGCATTGGGTATAATCAGTGATGTGTAGTACAACATAAAATTGGCATCTGGTATAATCTGCAGTGTGTAGTCCAGCATCACATATACAGCTGTAATAATATTGGATGACTGGTATACCATAAAATACGCAAATTGTAAAATCTCCACTGTGTTGTACAACATCTAATGTGAATCTGGTATGAAATGCTCTGTGGAGTACTGCATCTAACATACATTTGTAGTAATATTGGATAATTGATACACCATAAAATATGTGAATCGTAAAATCTGCACTGTGTAGTATAGCATCTAAAATGCACCTGGTATAAAATGCTCTGCCTAGGACTGCATGTAATATACATGTGTAATAATATCTGATAGGTATACCATAAAATATGCAAACTGTAAAATCTGCACTGTGTTGTACAGCTTCTAATATGCATCTGATATAAACTACCCTGTGTAGTACAGCATCCAAAATGGATCTGTAATAATATCTCATGTTTGGTATACCATTAGACAAGGAAATTTAAAATCTGCACTTTGTAGTATAGCTTATGGTATGCACCTGGTATTAATAGCACTGTGATGTACAGCATCTAATATACATCTGTAATGATATCTGATGTTTGGTGTACCATAAAACATGCAAATTGTATAGCCTGCAGTGTGTCATATTGCATCTAATATGCATCTGGTATAATCTGCACTGTGTAGGACAGCATACAATATACATGTGATATAATCTCTAATGTGTAGAATGGTATCTAATATGCTTCTGGCATAATCTCCACAGTTTTGTATAGCATCTAATATGCATTTGCTATAATCTGTGCAATCTAGTCCAGCACCCAATATGCATCCGGTATAATCTGTGCAGTGTAGTCTAGCATCTAATCGGCATCTGGTATGATCTGTGTGGTCATTCCGGCATCTAATATGCATCTGGATAAATCTCTGCTGTGTAGTCAGCATTTAATATGCATCAAATATAATCTCTGCTGTGTAGTCCAGATTCTAATATGCATCTGGTATAGTCTGTGCTGTGGAAACCAACATCTAATGTGCATTTGGTATAATCTGTGCTGTAGAGTCTGACATCTAATTTTCCTCTGGTATAATCTCTGCTGCAGAGTTCAACATCTAATATTCATTTGGTATAATCTCCGCAGTGTAGTACACAATCAAATATACATCTGGTATAATTGGAGCTCTGTATTCCAACATCTAATATGAATGTGGTGAAATCTGTGCTGTGCAGTACAGCATCTAATATGCAACTGGAATAAGCTCCACTCTTTATGCCAGCATCTAGTATGCATCTGGTATAATCACCACTTTGTAGTCCAGCATCTAATAGGCATGTGGTAAAACCTCCGCTCTGTATTCCAGTATCTAATATGCACCTGATATAATGTCCGCTGTATAGTACAGCACCTAATATGCATCTGGTATTATCTCCATGTGTGGTACAAATCTAATATGCATCTCTCATAATCCCCGCTGTGTTTTAAAGCATTTAATATGCATCTGGTATAATCTCCACAGGGTTGTATAGCATTTAATATGCATTTGGTATTATCTCCTCAGGGTACTACAGCATCAACTATACATCTTGTATAATCGGCTATGTGTAATCCAACACCTAATATGAGTCAGGTATAATCTGTGCTGCAGTACAGCATCTAATACGCCTCTTGTATAACCTTCGCTTTGCAGTACAGCATTTAATATGCATCTGGCATAATCTCCACTAGGTAAACTGCATGTAATATGCATCTGGTATAATCTCTCGTTTGTAGTCCAGCATCCAATATGCATCTGGTATAATATGCTCTCTATAGCCAGCATCTGATATGCAACTGGTATAATCTCTGCTATGCAGACCAGCATCTGATATGCATCTGATAATCTCCAATGTGTACTCCAGCATGTAATACACATCTGGTATAATCAGCATCCAATTTGCATCTGTTATAATCTACGCTGTGTAGTACAGCATAAAATTGGCATCTGGTATAATCTGCACTGTGTAGTACAGCATCAAATATACATTTTTAATAATATCTTCTGTTTGGTACTGCATAAAAATATGCAAACTGTAAAATCTATACTGTGTCTTATAGCATCTAATATGCATCTGGTCTAAAATGGTCTGGGTAGTACTACATCTAATATACATCTGTAATAATCTCTGATATTTAGTATTCCATAAAATATTCAAATTGTAAAATCTGCACTACGTAGTATAGCATGTAATATGCATCTGGTATAAACTGTTCTGTGTAGTACAGGATCTAATATACATCTGTAATTATATTTGATGTTTGATATACCATAAATTATGCAAATTGTATAATCTATACTGTGTTGTATAGCATCTAATATGCATCTGGTACATCTGCACTGTGTAGTATAGCATATAATATGCATCTGATATAATCTCTACTGTGTAGTATTGCATCTAATACGCATCTGGTGTAATCTGTGCTGTGTAGTCCTGCTACTAATTAATATGCATCTGCTATAATCTCTGTGGTGTAGTCCTGCATCTAATATACATCTGGCATAATCTGTGCAGTGTATTCCAAGATCTCATATGCATCAAGTATAATCTTTGCTGTGTAGTCCAGAATCTAATATACATCTGGTATAATCTGTGCTGTCAAGTCCAACATCTAATATTCATCTGGTATATACTGTGTTGTGGAGTCCTACATCTAATATGCATCTCATATAATCTCTGCTATGTAGTAAACATTTTATATGCATCTGGTATAAACTCCGTTGGTTACTACAGCATCTAATATTCATGTGGCATAATCTCTGGATGGAAGTACAGCATCAAATATACAGCTGGTATAATAGGCACTGCATATTCCAACATCCAATTTGAATCTGGTAAAATAAGTACTGGGTAGTACAGCATCTCTTATGAATCTGGTATATTCTGTGCTGTTTAGTATAGCATCTAATATGCATTTGGTATTATATGTGCTGTGTAGTACATCATCTAGTATGCCTCTTGTATAATCTCCACTGGGCCATACAGCATCTAATATGCATCTGGTATAATCTCCTCAGGGTAGTACAGCATCAAATATACATCCTGATTTATTGGTGCTGTTTGTCCAACATCTACTATGAATCTGGTAAAATCTGTGCTGTGTAGTACAGCATCTAATATGCCTTTTGTATAATCCGCTGGGTAGTATAGCATCTAATATGCATCCGGTATAATCTCCGCTGTGTAGTACAGCATATAATATATATCTGGTATAATCTCCGTGTGTGGTATGGCATCGAGTATGCATATAGTATAATCTCCACTAAGTAGTATAGCATCTAATATGCATCTGCTATAATTTCCACAGTGTAGTCCAGCATCTAATATGTCTCTGGTATAGTCTCCTCTGTGTTCTTCAGCATCTAGTGTGCATCTGGTATAATCACTGCTGTGTAGTACAACATCTAATATGCATCTGGTATAATCTTCGCTGGGTAGTACAGCATTTAATATGTATCTGGTATAATCTCCACTAGGTAGTACAGCATCTAATCTGCATCCAGTATAATCTCTTATTTGTATTCCAGCAATTAATATGCATATGGTATAATCTGTGCAGTGTTGTATAGCATATAATATGCATCTGGTATAATCTGTAAGGTGTAGTCTAGCATCTAATATGCATCAAGTATAATCTCCAGTGTGTAGTCCAGAAACTAATATGCATCTGGTATAATCTGTGCTGTGGAGTCCGACATCTAATATGCATTTGGTATAATCTGTGCTGTGGAGTCCGACATCTAATATGCATTTTTTTTTTTTTTTTACCGGGAGGTACCGGGGATCGAACCCTGGTCTCTCCATATGGTAGACAGACGCCGAGCCTCTTGAGCCACATCCGTTTCCCTCTAATATGCATTTGGTATAATCTCCGCAAGGTAGTACAGAATCAAATATACATCTGGTATAATAAGTGCTCTGTAGTCCAACATTTAATATGAATGTGGTAAAATCTGTGCTGTGTAGTACAGCATCTTTTATGCATCTGGTATATTATGTGCTGTGTACTACAGCATCTAATAGGCATCTGGTATAATCTCTGCTGTGTAGTTCAGCATCTTATATGTATCTCTTATAATCTCCATGTGTATTCCAGTATCTAATATGCATCTGGTATAATGTCCACTGTGTAGTATAGCGCCTAATATGCATCTGGTAGAATCTTTGTGTGTATTACAACATCTAATATGCATCTGTCATAATCTTTGCTGGGTATTAAAGCATTTAATATGCATCTGGTATAATCTGCCCTGTGTAGTACAGATTCAAATATACATCTGTTATAATATCTACTGTTTGGTATAGCATAAAATATGCAAATTGTATAATATGCACTATGTAGTCCTGCATCTAATATGCATCTGATATAATCTCCACTGGGTAATAGGGTATCTTATATGCATCTGGTATAATATTCGATGGGTATTAAAACATGTAATATGAGTCTTGTATAATCTGTGCTGTGTAGTCCAGCATCTTATATGCATCTGGTATAATCTCCCCTTTTTAATACATCACCTAATATGCATCTGGTAAAATCTCTGCTGTGTACTACAGCATCTAATATGCATCTGGTATAGTTTCTGCAGTGTAGTCCAGCATCTAATATGCACCTGGTATCATCTCCATTGTTAATCTATATATAATATGCATCTGAGACAATCTCCATGTATAGTACAGCATGTAATACATATCCGGTATATCTCCATGTGTAGTATGGCATCTAATATGCATCTGGTATAGTCTCCACTGGGTAATACAGCATCTAATATGCACCTGGTATAATATTCGCTGGGTATTAAAGCATGTAATATGAGTCTGGTGTAATCTGTGCAGTATAGTCCAAAATTTAATATGCATCTTCTATAATCTGTGCAATGTAGTCCAGCATCTAATATATACCTTGTATTATCTGAGTGATGTAGTCCAGCATCTAATAGGCATCTGGTATAATCTTTGTGGTGTAGTCCAGAAGCTAATATATATGTGGTATAATATGTGCAGTGTAGTACAGCATGTAATATGAATCTAGTATAATATCTGCTGACTAGTCCAGAATCTAATATGCATCAGGTACAATCTATGCTGTGTAGTCCAGCATCTAATATGCATCTGGTATAATCTATGCTGTGTAGTACAGAATCTAATATGCATCTGGTATAATCTCCACTGAGTAGTACAGCATCTAATATGCATCTGGTATAATCTGTGCTGTGTACTCCATCATTTAATGTGCATCTGACATTTTCTCCGCTGTGCAGACCAGCATCTGATGTGCATCTCATATCATCTCTGCAGTGCTGTCCAGCATTTAATATCTGTCTGGTATAATCTGTGCAGTGTAGTCCAGCATCTAATATGCATCCGGTATAATGTCCTCTCTGTAGACCACCATCTAATATGTATCTGGTATCATCTCCCCTGTGTAGTTCAGCATCTAATATGCATTTGGTATAATATGCCTTGTGTTGTATAGCATCTAATATGGAAATGTTATAATTTGCACTGTGTAGTACAGCATCTAATATGCAAATATTACAATCTGCCTGTGTAGTACTCCATCTATTATGCATCTGATATAATCTGCGCTGTGTGGTACAGCATCTAATATTTGTCTGGTATAATCTGCGTGGTGTAGTCCAGCATCTAATATGCATGTAGTCTAATCTCCGCTGTGTAATCCAGTTTATAATATGCATCTGGCAGTATCTCCACGGTGTAGACCAGCCTCTAATATGCATCTGGTATAATCTCCGAAGTGTAGTCCAGCATCTAATATGCATCTGGTATAATCCGCTTTGTAGTCTAGCATCTAATATGCATCTGTTATAAAATCCACTTTACAGTACAGCATCTAATACCATTTGGTATAATCTGTGCTGTGTAGTATAGCATCCAATATGCATCTGGCATAATCTGTACTGTGTAGTATAGCATCTAATATGCATCTATTATAATCTGTACTATGTAGTTTGGCATGTATTATGCATCTGGTATAATCTGTAATATGTAGTACAGATAGAGACTACCTAGTATAGTGTAGTTTCCCAATATACACTATACTAGTAGTGTATATTGGGAACCTACATTGGGAATTCTGGTAAGTACCCCTGTGTCTTATTGCTGAATAGTGGTAATGATAATGGCTTATGTAAATCGCACTGTTTTGGAAAATGTGGTAAACACTAAATACCACAACAAGGGCCCTACATCTGTTTCTCTCCCCAGGTAAACCAGGAAAGAGAAGGAGTATAAGCAGTATACTGACAATGGTCTGGATTGTATTCGTACATTATAATTTAGTAGTGTTTCTCAAAAACAGAGGATTATACCTTTGTCATCATACATATATCCTTTTCCACCCATTTTACCTTAACCATATGTCCGTTGTGGACCCAAATGACATTATATCTCCACAAGACTTTATCTTCTTCTTTATTTGCTTCTGAGAAACATCACTGCAGTATTGGAGTAAAGAAAACAAACAAACAAATAAACAAAATCAAAACCTGGCCAGACTTAACCTCTTAAGGTTTCAGTTTCCAAAGCTTTAACTTGCATGGAGGATTTCAGAGATCCCTTCTCACTTTGATATTATATGACAAGATGAGGTAGAAATGCTGAATGATATAGGGATACTATATCATTGGAAACTATCCCTTAAGGAAAGAACTATGAAAGAGTCCCATGGTGAGGTAGCCATCATTAGAGGGCCCTCAAGGCCCCTGACTGCTGTGACTTGCCCTCTGAGGTCCTGTTGGCGTTTCTGAACTGCGTGCGGGAGCCACAAGACTAGGAGACAGATAGCTGGCCCCTTGAGAGCTGCCAAAGGTAGCTGCAGGGGCTACTCGTGAGAAATGAGCAGGGAAAACTTTTCTCTCCTCCCTTTCCCCCTTGGTCTGGCTAGCTCCTACTTCAAGTCTGGCCTTAAAAATTCCTTCTTCAGGCCTTCTTCCTAGCAGAGCACTTAATATGACTTTGGATCCATCCCTTTACCAAATTCACTGAGGGCAGGTCTTACCATTGTGTGCCCCTGCCTATATCAGGGCCTGGCAGTTAGAAGATGTTCAGTAAGTAGCCAAGAGATCAATCAGTATCAGCCGGAAGGCTCTGCCAACTGGGGTAGCTTTCAGGGGGAACTGTCCAGAGACACCTCTTGGCAGTGCCCTAGAGCACACTGTGAAAATGGGGGAACTTAATCATTAAAAATCTTTAGTTCACTCTCATCCCAGTGCGATTCACCCTGGGGAAAATGGTCTACTTAATTAACTTAGGGAATGCGATAAAAAGTTTCAGTTTCTCAATAGAGTGACTGAAAATAGATAACACATTCTTAATACAAATCCTAGTGGAGTGGGGGGCTGAAAAATTCCAAAGTGGGTATGAACTCTACCCTGAAATTCAGATTCTGATAGATAGAGGGGCCCAGGAAAAGAGCCACTGGAATGAAATTAACAACTAACTTTACTCCTTTTTCCTTGTGGAGGTTCTGCAAAGCAGTGAAACCAGTGAAATGTAGGCAGCAAGATAAAGGAGAAGCCGTAAATGCCCTAAAGTACTCCCAGTAGGAGCATAGTACCCAACCCCTAAGTAATTCCAAGTTGCCAATAGCTGTCTTCTCTTTTTAAATGAAGAAAATGACAATATTAGAGGAAGGTGGAAAAAAAAATGCTTCCTTCAGCCATTGGTTTTCTTTCTTTTGTTTCCCTTTTCTGCTGCCTTGTTCCAAAATAATAAAATGCTCTAAATGTAATGAAACTGGCAGCTAGCGATGGGTGGGATGGCTAAAGCCTACGTTTGCTGGCTCCCTGTATCAATCAGAAGCCTGCCCTAAAGAGTGCATATAAATAATCTGTGACCTCATTTATTAAAAATAGTGTGGTAAGCTAGGTCCCAACTGCTCTCCCCCAAGGACAGTTTGGCACACTACATCTAATTGCTACATTTCATTTTGCAAGAATGCTCCAGGAAATGAATCATTAAAGTCATTTTCTTCACCAAACCCATCTTCCCAATAAAACTAGTCTTAATGTTAGACAGACAGCATCTTAGTCCTTAAAGAAAACTTAAACCCAAAAGTCTCTACTCACGAATCCTAAAGAAGGTAAATACTCCAGATGTGTGCTAAAGAATATCAAGCTTCTCGGCCTAACAAGCTGGCATCCAGCCACTTTCTATCTTGTTGGGTTTTTATTTTAAAATATTCAGTACTTTGTTCTGTGGTGAAAGATGCCAGGTCTTTTTTGTAAAGGCTGTTTGAAATTCATTTAGCTAGTATTTCTCCACGTACTCACAAAGAAGACAAAATGGATCTCAAAACATGCACAAACTAATACCATAAGTGATCCTACACCAGTGCTTTGGAAGGAATTCAGCTTTCCCATATTTGGAAAGGACATGAATTATGTGTGGTGCCACAGGAAAAACCACTTGGTGGCCCAGTGCCCACCCCAGCTGACAGACGTGAAACCCAAGACAGGAAAAGGGAAATCCATCTGCCGAGGCTGAGGTCGGCAGGTGGCCAGGGCTCAGGAACACCCAGTTTGGCAAAGCAGGAAGAAGACGCAGATAACTCTGCTAACACTGAGTCAGCTGGTTGAGCCTGCCTGGATAAAGACTAGAATGCTTCTTGCACACCATCCCTCCACCACCACCACCCAATATGAAAATAAATCAGTGTCGTGGCTGCACAGGCCCGAGCAAGTGTCACTATCACTAAAGAAGATTTTGAGTCAGTTGATATTTGACCAGAGATTTATGCAGGACCATTAAAGTATTAAAAATAAATAAATAAAACTGCAGCCCACTTCCAATTACACATGGCAATGAGGTAGCCAGGCTGGGTGGAAGCCACAGAAGAGCAGGGAAGCTAACACTTCCTAAATGCTTCATTCGTACAATCTTTATTTCTTTTGATCCTCTTCTTTAGCTCTTTTGATCCTCTTCTACAGATCAGCAGGAACTGATTGTGATCCCCATTTTCACAGAGAAAGAGGCTGCAGCTCAGAGAAGTTAATGAATCCACTTAAAGCTGCACATCTAAGAAAGGCCAGAATTGTACTTCAAACCCAGGTTTTTCAGCCTCCAATCTGTTCTCTTTCCATTGTCTTACACTGCCTCATGATAAAGTCGATTATTACAGTGGCTCTAACATATGACAAAACTCTTTTAAAAGTGAGTAATAACAGGCTAGAATTTGAACTTTTTTCCCTCTGTGTCCAAATGCAAAGTGAAAAAGCAAAAGAATTTAAGGGATGGAAAAGTTAGGCAGAAAAGGAAACAAAGCAAAATTCAAAAACTGCACAAGTGTTTTCTAAAATACCATGAATTCTTTATGAGCTAATCACTTCTCCATTGTGCCAGCTGAGAACACATTTCTTAACACCTGTTTGTGCCCTCTTGAAAGACCTTGTTTTTACTGCATCTTAAAGTGGTGTTAAACACCCTCCAATTTAAGTTATGGGTTTACTTTGTTATTGAAACAAAAATTTGCTGTATCACCATTGGCACTGAAAGCATCTTAAGTCCTTTGGGAGTTTTAAGAGTTAGTTTGAAGACAAAGTTGTAACATTTAACATCTGTCTGTCTGTGGTAACAAGGTAGAGACAAGGCTTCCATTAGTAGACTCTGGTCAAGAAGAAGCTAACTTTGGCTTATTCCCAAATGCAAAGCCTTGTCCTCTCGAGCTTTGGTAAAAATTGCCACTTTTTTACTGAAATGTTATTTTTCCTCTTGGGAGGCAACAGATGTTTGAACCTTGATATAATTATCAGGACAAAGGTCACTCAGTATCTTTAGATAAAGAGTGGAGTGAACTGATTCACCCTGATGAATACAAACCTGAATTAGATGTAGTTCCTACCCTCTAGACTTGTGAACAAACATCTATCAATACTACAAAGCAACATGTGGCAATTGGTGTAAGAGGAGCATAAGTGAATTTCCACGGAGTTAGTGAGGAAGAGACATGCTCTATCTGAATGACTCGGAGGTCTCAGAGGTATTAGAGTACTTGACACTGTAGCAGAAGCTGGGAAAAGTGGGCAGGACTTGCCCCCTTTTAAGTGTCTTATTTATAAATGTATACACTTTACAAAATCTGGAAAATATATAAAAGAATATGTTCTATGGCATGCCATGGAGAAACAAGGAAGATATATTATATATCCTCTTTACCAAATCTTTCATCATTTGGTTTACTTATAATATTCTCTCTGGGAATATTCTTACTTATAAAAACATTTTTAAAAAATTACCTACAGGATTTTAAATTTTGATTAATAATTTTGTAATAAAGTAAAGGACCCTTGTTTATTCCTGATTTTATTTCTAGTATGAAAAAAACGTGAATTTTGGGGATGTTAAATCCTTTTGCGGGGAATCCAATAGCCAAACGTGTGCAATAGACAATGCATTTCTATTTTCTGGTCTAAAAGATGAAAAACTATTATTATTCATTCAATTTTGATTGCTCTCAGAGAATCTATCAAACTATCTTTACCAATACATTTGTGCTTAGTTTCACACAAGAAACCAGCTTACCCAGTGACCAGCTTTAGTTGCCACAGCCTTTAGCCTTTTTGTTTTGTTTTGTTTTGTTTTGTTTAGATACCAGGGCCAGGAATTGAACCCAGGACCTCGTCTGTGGGAAGCCAGCACTCAAACACTGAGCACCATCGGCTCCTTCTTCCTTTATTTTTGACAACTGAAGAATATTTGCAATTGTGCATTCTATTTGGTCACATGGTTCTAATATTTCCTTATTTAAAAAGGATGAAGAAAATTCCTTAGTGCCATAGTGAACATGGCCAGTACCATGAAATAATATTATTTGTTACTGGAAAATCAAAATAGCTGCCACAGAAGAGGACAGAGGGTATTCACAGTTTCAATTCACTGAATTCAATGACATTTCCAAACAGGAAATAGATGTCAATAGTATAAGTAAACACTTCAGTGCACACAGCTTTGTTTTCTTTTAATTAAGGGGGAAAATTGCCTTATCTCTCAGCTGGGGTTGCCCTAGGATCTTCTTAATTTACTGCTGTGGGAGACAGCTCGTCTTACTGCTCTAATCCATTTCTTCACCTGGTGTACCTCTGGATAATGTTTTTGGAATGAGAATGTGTTAAGTAGGCAATATTCACTTATTGCAATGATTCTTTTTCTAGAGGGAGAGTCAGGATAAATTCATTAATAAAAGCAAATGAGTTTTCCTAAATAGAGAAACCACAGTAAGCTTATGGTTTCACATTTCAAAATAAAGTAAGGAGATTTGACATTTTAATTCTCTTTAGTTGTTCCTTTTCAGTATTGATGTTGTCAAACCCTAATTTACTCTCATAAACATGAACCAAACACAAACATACACACACTCTCTCACATATCCATAGAAATATGTTCTATTTGAAACCTATCAAAAAGTAAAAATCCATAAAAGTTTTATTTATTTGATTTCTCTTTTTTATTTTGCTGCTTAGGAGAGCTGTATGGGGCAGAAAATACTTGGTTTCACCAATAAAACAACATTAGGAAGAATAATTTTTTTAAAAAATGAAAAAACAAAAACCACACACACACACAAAAAACCCACAACATTAGGCCATAAAATTTTTTTGGTTCTCTTTGTTTCATCTCAAGTAAGCACATCCTCAGTAGTTCTATCACTGGAGATGAGAATACTCAGAAGAACATCTTACAATCATATTATACATCTGTTGGTATACTGTGAAAAACTCTGCAATTATACACTATAGATACAGCAGGATAAAAATCCATTGCCTCTTAATTCTCCCAGTGTGCCAAGTGGATCAAAGATACTAGAGGAGACTACATAAAAGACTATACAGTCAATCCCAGATGCTTGAATTGAAGCACAAAGCTTTAAATAAAAATATATGAGAAACAGCCCTGCCTTCAAACTGAAGAGTGTGGCTGCAGGGAGGGCTGAATGCTGAGGGATGATGGACAAGATCCTCAGCGGTGCAGTGGTCTGGGGTCGCAACAAGAGAGTCTATGCTAGTTTGCTGACTGGAAATTGAAAGGGGTTTATAAACGGGAATGTTACCAAGTAAGATTTGTCATAACTCGGTAACTGACTGTGAAAGCGGATAAAGGAGTATCCTCAGATGAATAAAGCCTTTAACTCTGAGAGATAAGACAATGGTGGTGGTGTTGGCGGAATGCAGTCCACAAGAGGAGCAGGTTTGGGAGCAAAGATGAACTCAATTGGATGCATGAATTTGAAGTGACAACAGGAGAGCCAAGTGGAAATGCCCTACAGGCAGTTAAAGGTGGCAGAATTCTCCCAAATTAGGGAAGATATAAAACCCAGAAGATATTTTTAAAAAGAAAAAGCCTGATAATGTTGATTACCTTTTTTTTTTTTTTTGGTAAAAACAGCATAAACAAATTCGAAAGACAAGCAAAACCTGAGAAACATAGTGGCAATACATTTGACAGGCAAATCTTAATTTCCTTAATATCCTGGAAGATATTTTACCAATTAATTAAAGAAGGATCTGTTACACAACAGAAAAAAAATGAGCAAAGGCTATGAATAGGCAATTCACACAAAAAGAAACACAAGTGAATTTTAAACATATGAAAAGATATTCAACTCTCTCATAAGAAAAGAGAGCATTAAGACCTTAAGTAGATACCATTTTCACTTAGCAGATTGGCAAAGAGCAAAGTTTGAAAACACATTCTATTGAAGAAGGTATGGGAGAATGGCACTCAGAGTTTGTGGGAATAGAAATTAATACACTGTTTTTGGAGGTCAATTTCAGATTATCATAAAAGAATGTGTAGTAAAAGGACATACACTTAGAACTTTCATGTTTTGAATTATCTAACAGATAATTACATATGGGCACAACAGACTAAATTCAAGTTAAGGTATAGAACAGTTTTAGAATATTTTTATGTTAACAAAAGTATATTCACAAATATGGTTTGCATATGCATCTGCCATTCTCTGAAGACTGTAAAAAGACCTTATAGATGCACATGTGGAATTGGGAGGATGAAAGTGGTGGAGAAGAACTACATATGAAAGAGGAGGGTGCAGTCAGGGAACAAGAGATTCAACAGGAAAGTTTGGTAATTTGGAAGCCTTGGGGTACCTGGAGATAGCAGTCTCCTCCACCTAGCATGGAAGGAATGAGCAAGGAAGAAGCTGGTAGAGAGAAGACAGTGGTGGTGAGTTTAGGCTAGACTCTTGAGAGGTCACGCAATAGGAAAGAGAGAAATGAAACATAAGGTGTTAAGTTTGAGCAAGCGAGTGTCTTTGTTTTGTTCTGTTTTAGTTTTAGTTTTACAAGGAAAAGAGAACTGAGCAGGGAAATGAGAGAGGAGAAAAAAATGTAGAAGAGAGGCTGAATATGCAAGTGTGAAGAGGAATAAACACCGTGAACTCCCCTGGGAGGAGGGATGGGATTAAACCCAGATGACAGCTGGCTGGACTGCTAGCTTTGGAAAGCCAATGGGGAAGGAAGTTGTCATTAGTAAAAATTACAAAGTACTTTGAAATGATAAAGAAGGCATATGGGAGAAGGGTTTTGAAATAGAAAAGAAGTTGGTCTCAGCTGAGGTCTTGAGACCATCTGCCCAAAGTTGAGGATTTCCCCATCAGAGATCATTACTTTAATTGCTTTTTAAAAAAATGGCTGCTGAAAGAGATTCCCCCAGACTTTAGTTTCTTTCTGATTGGACATCTCATCCCTTGCATAAATCAAATGTAGAAAAAAGAGAAAACGCTCCAGAGACTATCCCTGTGAAGAAGCTGCACCAAAGACCAGATTCTGTCTAATAAAAAGACGATAACTTTAACAATCTCTTAAAGAAGCTGTTCTCCTTATTTCTAATGCTAGGCATTGCCTAAATTAGACTTATTCAAGCTCATTTGTTTCCTTTACTAGCTATTTCACTGACAGAATAAACAAATCAAATAAATTGACTACTTATTTAAAGTGACTGTTATTTATAAAGAATGTTTTTCACTTGTCCATCTTTAATAACTGTTTTGGGGAGTATAAAACTAGTAAGTGCTCAGAGCAGAAGATTTTGTAAATTACAAAAAAGTATACAAGAAAAAAATTCTAATAACCATTTATAAACTGTGTTTTTTTTTTATTTTTTTATTTTTTTATTTTTTTATTTTTTATTGTGGGTAAAAATCAAAATTTTCACAATACACCACTATTTATAAAATGATATATAAATATATATGCATATATGTGCATTTGCTTACAAAAGTGTTATTTATATATATATAAATATATTTTAAGAGGTGCTTAGATTACCGAAAATATTACACAGAACCCCCTGGGATTCCCATGTTGCCCACCTCCCACACCTCCCAACTGTGTTTTAAATATATAGATGTGAGGTAATCATCCAAATGCTAATGTATATACAAAACATTACATTCTCTCCCTAGAAGACATAACTTTTCTAATTATTATTTCAATGTTTATTACTAAAATGTCACAATTTCTTCTTGCTTCTTGCTTCTTTTATAGGAGATTGGTAGTCATTAATTTTTATATATGTTGTGGGTTGTGCTTCTTGGGGATCTATTTAGTGTTAAAACTAATGTTCTGGCCGGAAACATCCAGCAATAGTTAAAGTTAGGCACTTGGGGATGTATCTTCCCATGGTGTTTGTGGTGCTTCACCATGGGACTTCTCAGGTAGTTTTTATCACCTATCTTTATCTTGATTTTGGTTTTCTGAAGCTTATTCTCTGGTAGATTCTTCAGGGAAGACTGATGAGAATATTCCTCTGAGTTTTTGCATGTTTGTAACCGTTTGTAACCGTTACACTTGCTTCTAAATAAAATATATTTATATTTTAAATTTTAATATAAAATTTGCTCATTTGTGAAGTCATTGGCTAATATAACCTTTTGTTTGGGTATCATAAATATAAATATTACTCAACATTTCTCTTGAAAATTCTGAAAATAATCTGACTTTCTTTTCTTATAAAGGAAAATTGACTAATCTTTTGCCTAGATGTCCAGAGGAATTTTTTCTCTTTAAAGTCTAGTAATTTTATGGGACTATGTCTTAGTCTTAGTGAAGTTCAATATGATCAGGAATGTAGTATTCCATTTCAATATGTAATTTCAAGTCTTTTTTATTGCAGGAAAATTGGTTGGATTATAGCTGTTAAGCTTTATTTCATTGCTTTCTTCTTTGGGAAATTCTTTCATTTTTTTTATTTTTAGCTTTTTCACATGAAATACAAGATTCCCTTATACTACCCTATTGTAAACACCTAACATTTATGTAGTACATTTGTTAAAATTTATAAAAGCACATTTTGGTAATTGTATCATTAACTGTGGTCCCTGGTTTAGCTTAAGTTTCATTGTTTGTGTTGTATAATTCCATGGATTTTTAAAAATTGTTATTCTGGCAACATACAGACAACTTAAAATTTTCCTTCTTCACCACATTCAAATATAATTCAGTGCTGTTAATTATGTCACAATGTTGTGCTACTATCACCACCATCTATTACCAAAACTTTTAGTATACATATTTTGAAATTTCTTTGCCTAACATCTAAATTTTTCCATTTTCTCTTGAACCCTTTTCTTTTCTCTTTTTAAAATTGTCCTCCTTTTCACCTTCCATTAGGGCATTACATGTATTTTCTAATTTAGATCTCTAAAAATTTCTAAAATGCTTTTTATTTTAATCTTAATTATTTCCTGAATGCTGTCACCACATTTCTGAGTTTCACTAATTCTTATTTGTGTTGGTCTTTAATGTCTTCTACTATTTTCTTAATTTCTTTTAGGTCACTTTAAATATAATGAGTTTTATTTTTCATCTTTCAGGTGTAGTTTGTGGGAACATTATTTTTTTTATTTTCCTTTCACTTGGAATAACTTTACAAGGACTTATTCTGTGATCCTTTTCTGTTGCTCATTTTCACCTGAAATTCATTTTTCTGAATTTTTAGGAGGGAGAAATGGGTCAGAAGAGCTCTTCTAACTTCGTGGCTCTAGAGCTCCCTCTTTTGTTGTTTTCATGAAATGATCAAGGATATGGCTGGTGCTTCTGAGATTTCCTGACTCTGTTCACCTTCCCCACTTTTTATCTGGGCCTTCCATTTCTCCCCCTTCCCGTTCCTCCTTCCCCTCTCCTTCTTCTTCTCCTTCCCCTCCCTTCCCCCTTCCTTTTCCCTTCTCCCTCTCCTTCTCCGCCCCACCCTCCCCCAAGTCCCCCCATTCTCTCTGGCCTGCTCAATTTAGAGTCTATTGCTAGCAGCTTCTCCTCAGTGAGAGACATGTTCTGGAAGGGAGATTTAACTGGTTAGTTTTGAGTGGATCCTTTGCACTCACCCACAAACTGAAGTTTTCAAAAGCCTCTTCCAGTTTGAGTTGTTGTTCTAAGATTGGCTCCAGTGCTTTCCAGCTTTCTTTAGGCTGTTTGGTGCGTCTTCCTGTTCTCAGATCCATTGGCTGCCCTGTTGCACCCCTCTACTTCTTCCCATACATATTGTGATACCACAAGGATTTGTAGCTGTTATTTGTCTCTCTCTGATGGAATGTGGAAGTTCAAAGAGTACCTTTTCACCTAATTTTGTTGTAAATGTTGTTTGTCCAATATTTATTGTGCTATCATAGTTGTAGTATGAGCTTTTATTAGGAGGTGCATTAAAGGTGATTCAAAAACTACACTGCCACTGATATTTTCTGAAAATATTTTTAAAAGGTTTTGAAATAAATATATATGTAGGCATGAATATACAACTTATTTTAGTATATCTTTGGAATGAAAGGCTAAGAAAGACCTTTTTTAGCTAGACCCTAATTTATTTGGCAAGAGGATGGTAGCCTGTTAAAAGGATAAAACTAAACGCAATATATTTTACTATTTAAGAGATTCAGATCAGAAAATTATGTAGAGGATATGATAGAAAATTCAATATGGCACCTTAGCAACTTAAGGATTAGCCTAAACATGGGGCAAAACATGTTTTTCTTTTGACTTGTTTGGAATGGTTTACATGACCATTTGGAATATCAGTTAAGTATTTTTCAAACCCAAGCTCTGAAAGTTTGCATGTTTTGAAAATCAGGGAAGTAAGACTTGAGAGACATAGTAAGTTTAAAGGAGATAATCCAAGACCACGCGCGCGTGCACAATCCCCCCACACACACACAGCTTTATAAATTTTTCTTAAATCTAGACAACAAATATGCTTTTATATGATACATCATGACCACTATGTTACTTTCTTTCATTCTATTAATATAGACCAATTAAGTTAATGCATCTCCTGGCATGTCTTAATTCCTGGAAGATCATATTTTACTGGGCTTCTTACATTTGCTTTCATCTTTACTAAATTGGAACAAAAATGAAATCCATTATGGATATTATAAGAAGGGTTACCTTTACTAAGGGAAGAATGCTCCCTCCCACTCTTCCTTTCTTTTGTCCCCTAAATAGAGAGAGTTTCAAGCTATGGGATAGGGATTTAAGATGTCCTCAGCTAGAAGGGAAATGGTGTGCCCCTGACATTCAGGAATCATCTATTCCTATTCTAATTTTCATACTACCAATGCTGGGGACCCACTCCCAGAGTTTCTGATTCACAGCACATCTTAGGCATTGATGCTTCTGTTTTTTTATGCCCCACAGGTATTCCAATGTACAGCCAGAGATGAGAAACACTGATCTAGAACATAAACTTGGAAGATGAATCTAACAAAAATGATAGATTGTGAAAGACCCTGAGTATATTTTTTAGGAGTTTGGACTTTAATCCATAGGTTATAGGGAGACATTGAAGGTTTTTTATTGTTTTTTAAAAATATACTTTCATTAGAGAAGTTGTGAACTTACAACACAATCGTGTACATGTGTAGAATTTGCATACAACACCCCTTCACCAACACACTACATTGTTGTGGAACATTTGTTACAAATTATGAAATAATATCATCATGATTACACACACAGAGATAGGTAGATAGATGATAGATGGCTGGATAGATGATTGATTGAAAGATAGAGATAGAGATAGATATAGATATATAGATATAGATATAGATATAGATATATATATATATATATAGAGAGAGAGAGAGAGAGAGAGAGATTTGAAAAGTAGTTTAGTAGCTGTGGACTGAGACCAGAGGCAAGAATCTAGTTACAGTCTATTGTAGAGGCAATGAGCATCTGTACTCTGGCAGTGCTTTACAGTCTAAGAGGAGAGAGAGAGGTGGGAGAAATACTGCTTGAGATGAGGGAGAATCACAGGGAAAACTCTGAAACTGTCTAGGAGACAGAGGGTTTGGGGAGCTTTCCAGATAATTCTGACAGGACCTGTTTGTTAAATAGAATTGATAGGCTTTGGTTACAAACTGTAACAGGGAAACAATTATGAATTTAAGTTGAACCTGAAGGTGACTGGATAGATAAGCATGTCTCCTCCAGAAACAAGTGTAAGCATGGAGATGTGTTTGAATTTGTTATACTGAGGTCTGTAGGCTTATGGGGGCTGTCAAGCTAGATTCATCCAGTTGGCAGCTGAAATTGCAGGCCTAGAGTTCAAGAGAGAGCTCTGAGATGGAGATCAAATTTCAGGATCCATAGATGTATAAGTAATTAGGGAAGCCATGTAAATGAATGAGGTGATGTTGGATGAACAAGTTGAGTTTCAAAAGAATGGGCTAAGACCAGAACCCAGGGGGATGCCAAAGTTATGGGAGCTGTCAGAAAAGAGAAACAAGCAAAAGATGAAAAACAGTGTCCAGAGAGGTAAGAAATGAATCCTAACAGAAAAGCTTTGTATATGCCCAGGTACAAGACTGTTTCAAGAAAGAGTAATACTAATAGTTAAAATTCTGTAGAACTGCGCTTCTCAAACTTTAATGTGCAGAGAATATCATCTGGGAATCTCGTGCAGATTCTGATTCCGTATGTCTGGGGAGGGACCTGAGCATCTACATTTCTCACAAGCTTCCAGATAAAGCTTTGGCTGCCAGTCTCCTGACCATACTTCTAGTAGCAGGGGTATAGAGAATAGTGTCGGGCGAGGATATGAGCAGTGGAGATAAAAGAAGTGTTTCAGTGGATTAGGGAGAAAATATAAGGTAAGAAACTAAAGACAGACAGCTATGTACTACTTTCAAGAATTTGGGGTTAAAAAATAACAAGAGAGAAGAATATATGTGGAAGTCATATTCAAGAGAAGTCTGCTCTAAGGTCTGAGGGGCATGCTTTCATGTTTGCAGCCTAGAGGAAAAGGAGTCAGTGAATAAGTGATTGAAGATCAAGAGACCTAGCAATGTCCCAGAGGACTTGACCTGTAAAGTAGGGTAGGGGCAGGGAAACCAAGAGTATGGTAGTGATGGGGTCTGCAGGAAAGGGAAGAGCGATGCGTGAACAGAGTTAAACTTGGAGGCAAAGTTTTAAGGCACTAAAGAGTGAAGACTTCTTTATTCTCTTGAAGTAGGAATTGAGGGCAGCTGCTGAGAAAAAGATATATGGATCTCAAAGAAAGTGTTAAATTTGGAACCAGATTTGTGGGGCAATGAAAACCTAATTGACTAAGTTTATGTGAAGTTTTATGGGTCAACTAGCCATTTTAACAGTCAAGAAGACCATGGAATCCAGTGACAGGGCATAGGTGGCATCAGGCTTGACTGACTTACCGTGAAAGAAAAAGTGCTTCTAATGTTAACAGGTGGTATCTTGGCAAGACCACAGGGATCCAGGGAGCTGACAATATTCTGAAATCCAATGGTCAGTTGTTCTGTATCCCAAGGATTTAGCAGAAGGTTGAAAAGCCTCAACCCAGGATTCTATCCCTTGGAAGGGCTGGTAAGAAAAGAAAGGTTTGGTGGAATGAAATTTAGGTACCAAATAAGTTCAGAAATATGAGACTACATGGCACCTTTTTTATCTGAGGTAAAAGGCATAGGTGTATTTGCAAAATTAAGACTGTAACCTCTTAACTACAACTGGGAGGTGTGTTCTGGGCATGAGAGGCAAGTGGACTTAACAGGGAATCATGGGAACATCTACTAAAGGAAGGTCCCAGCAGTCTCACAGGCTGGTGTCAGAATTGGGCCAGGCTCCTATGGGAACAGGATCTTTAAATAATGCCTGAGGAGCTCAGCTGTGAGGAAGCATTGCATAGGACTGAGAATGTAGATAAACCATTGCGATTGCATAAAGCATATTTCTTGACCTTGTGCACAGCTCTCCTGCCACTGCCCCTCTAATTAGCACAAAGTTTTCCAAACCTGCTATCTAATTTAGTGTGAACAAACACTAAAACTCAGGATAATTGCTGTGACAGTTTGAGATTATTTATGAATCCCCAGAGAGATTGTGTTTATAAATAATCTATTCCTCGGACGTGATACCCTTTGAATGCATTAGATTCAGCTAACATGTCTTGATTAAATTACCTGCTAAGATTAGGGCTTTGAGTCAACCATGTCAGTAGGGCATAATTCAGGGTTGAGTACCTGCACCCTCGGTGGGCTGATATAAATGAGCACTCACTCAAGAACTCACAGGAAGAGGGAGAGCTCCATAAACACAGCAGAGGAGAGAACTTTGATCCTGCAGCCCCGGCAAAAGAGATTAGCCATTCGCCTGATAGTTCACACCTGAGCCCAGAAAGAAACAAGCCCTATGCCAGCCTGTAGCTGAGAGAGAGGAAGCCTGAACCCTCGCAGAGATCGGCAACCATCTTGCTTCAACACATGGCAACTGACTTTGATGAGACAGCAACCTTGAATTGTACTCTTTAGGGCCTTATAACTGTAAGCTTCTACTGCAAATAAATACCCTTTATAAAAGCCAACCGATTTCTGGTACTTGGCATCAGCTCCCCTTTAGCTAATACAATTGCTTTCCTTCATTTTAAGGATGTATTAATTTTCTGTTGCTGCTGAAATAAATTACCGCAAACCTGGTAGCTTACAACACAAATTTTATCTTACATTTCTGCAGATTAGAAGTCCGAAATGATTTTCAATGGGCAAATATCAAGATGTTTGATAGGGCTGTGTTCCTTCTGGAGGCTTTCCTTGCCTTTTCCAGTTTCTAGAGGCTTCCTGCAGTCCTTGGCTTGTGGCCCCCTTCCATCTTTCAACCAGCAATGACCAATTGAGGCTTTCTCACATAGCATCACTAGCACACAGATTTCCCTGCTTCCCTCTTCCATATTTAAAGGACGTTGGTGATTATATCGGGCCCACTCAATCCAGGATAATCTTTCCATCTCAAAAAAGCAACTGATTAGCCATCTTAATTCTATCTGCAACTTTAGTCCTCCTTCCCATGTAACATACTTTATTTACCCATCCCATGAACAGACACAGGAACCATTATCCTGTCTACCACAAAGGGATACCTTATTTCCTAAGAGAAACATTGATCTTGCCAAATCCCCACCCATCTCAAAGACCATTTTAATGTCATGATTAATAGTCATGCCATTGGCTCCTGTATTTTAATTGGCTAAAAACAAAAGAATGGATGCTTTGATTAACTTGAAAATTCAAAATAGAGTAAAACTAGCATTAAAAATAGAGAAGTGGTGGACAATATTTGGTTGGATTATTAACCAATCAAATTTAATTTCAACAAAATCAGATAGGCTCTGTACATTTTCAGAAAAAGACAGATAATAAAAAAAATTAAACATAAATATAAGAATGTATCTTGATGTGCTGTTGTGTTTTTTAATTATTATCACCTAGGTAATGAATAACAGAGTAGTAGGAATTTAGGTGATAATTTTAATCAGATATATTAACTTTCATAACACATATGTTTGCATGAATAGTATAACTGCTAAGGCAGTGTGGTTACTCATTTAATCTTTATTCTTTTCAGATCCGTTGTGGCTACATTCAATACCATGAAATCACACAATAACTCCTTGTTAAGAGATATAATTTTACTCATAATTCTTCTGGCACTACATTGCTAGCTCTGAACTTCCAAGGCAAAAGTTTCTGGGGTCACATAAATATGGAAAATGATGAATTAAATGAAGCTAAATAATTTTCATTACTTCAGATTTACTTAGAGTCTTTGACAAACTAATGTTTATTGCAAATCTCAATGAAGGGTTTCTAGTATGCATCATTTCCAAAAGTTCTTTGAACAGGACCCAATTCTTGCATAGTATAAACCTCAAGGCATTAATCAACCAACATTTTCACAGATAGGGCTATATTAGGTACCCTTTGGAGAAAGCTGGGAAAACATCTATCTCTTTGCTTAAATTTCTAAGAATGGACTTGTCTTTTGTTTTATGCTCTCTTTGATAGCTGTATGAAGGAATTCCTGGATGAAATTTTAGCAAAAGGGAAAAATGCAAACTTTTCAGGATATAATTAAATGTAAACTCCTATGATATGATCCTAAAATGATAAGTTTCTAAGTTTGTATCTTCCGCTAGACTGTGACTCTTTGAGGGCACGGACTCTGTCTTACCTTTCTTTGCACATCTCATGCCTAGGTTAGTGTTTGCCACACTTGTAGACACTTAATATTTACTGAAATAAAAAAGAGCAAGAACACATTTTTTAAAATTGCTTGTTATTTATAAAGATACAGATTATAGGTCAACCAAGGATGTATTTGTTAAGTAGAAGGTCGCAAGACCAGGCACGTGGTCTCAATAAATATTTATTGAGAAAGTGAATTAATAAATGAATGAATGAAGATTAAGTTTAGCTGGTGAGATCAAAATAACATACTTGAAAGCATTTTGTAAAGAGTGCTTATCTATGAAGAACTGATGCTAAGGACAAGATAATAGTGTCTCAAGAGAAGAAGTAAATGATGTGAGACATACTCAGTCTTGGAAGACTACAGAGTTTAGGTGATTCTGTAGAAAAGGGGAGGTAGGAGCAAGTTCAAGACCAATAAAAGCAAGGAAATCATCTACCCAATTGTAATCATCATCTTTGTATTTATAGCTTTGACTAGATGTGGTACAATTCTAAGCATTTGGCATGTATTAAATCATTTAATTTTCACCACAACCTTATACAGGGATTATGATTATACCCACTTCACCTATGAGAAAACTGAGGCACACAGTAGTTATTCTGTTGTAATAGCCAGTAGGTGATAGAGTCAAATTCATACATTTAATGCTTATGTCACATTCCTTCTAAAACTGATTTTGTGTTTTGGAAGGAAGAAGGAAAATTAATGGATAAGTAAGGTGGGCCTAAGTTATGGATGGACTTGCAGATTAGTGGGGGAAATGTGTATGATTGCACTGTGCTTTGAAAAATCAGAGTGACCTGACTAAGCCTTATTTAAGGAAAACAATTTCAATGAGATCCAAGGTGGCTTTGAGAGGAGAGATACTAATATCATTAAAAGCAGCCAGGAAACAAGAAGACCATTAAAAGGGATAGAAAATAGGAGAAATATCTAATTTGAGATCTATTTCAGAGGAAGAAATAACAGCAATTGCTGACAGAAAAAGAAGAAAATGAGGGAGATGCAGAATCAAAGCTTGAGTTAAGGTTTCTAGCCTAGGTGTTAGGTTGATGAGAAACTCCACTAGATTAGGTTACACCATAGGACAGGTTTCTCTCTTCCTCTCAAGAATGGGATAGGGATATTCAGTGTAATAGGGAGAACTTTCTAAACTCCCTCTTAGCCCTAATATTTCCCCGAAATCATCTCAAGCATCTTGAGCTTCAGCTGATATATTTGAACTCAGGACTGTAGAGGCAAACTCTGAATTACTGATTGCCAAGAAGCAAATCTCTGAAAGAAGAGAAGGGACACCTCCTGACCACAGATACTTTGATTTCAGAGAGTAGATTTATTTTTAAATACGTGGAAAGTAGAAATTCTAATCTTCTGAGTTGGAAGGTGAGCCATACTTCCCTTTCTACTTAATCTTGTTTATCCCCATCTCTGAGCTAGTGATTTCTTAATGCTTCCAGCTTTAGACTTTCTTACCTCATATCATATTGATATATTCTGGCCTTTGCATGACTCATTTCACTTGGAAACCTGGTTCTGAAAAAGTGTCATGAGCAGTAACAAACCCTAGGTGATTCAATTCCACAGTCATTATGTGAGCCTGCAAAGCTCAATGCCACATACTGTTGAGGATACTAACAAAGCTTTAAAAATCGACCTAATATTTTAGGAACTGGCACTCTAGTGAGGCAGATAGGTAAGGACAGGAAATAGGATAGAACCTCAGAGAAGGGACAAAATATGGGATCTTGGAGAAGTTCAGGGAGAATTTCAGAGAGGATGGTAAAATGTAGCTGAAGTATAAAGAACAGATAGGCTGGGGTGAGGAAGGATAAGCACTCCAGGCCATGGTAGAACATTAAATCGTGAGTGAGTGGATTAAACTAAATGTTTGACAGGCAGGTATAGTTGGGTCATAGAATGTATGAGGTGATGAGTCTAGGCACAAGTAGACTGGAGATTTATGCTAGAGCTTGTTCCTGGGAGCTTCAAATACCATGATAGTATGTTTCAGCCTTATGTAGATTGTATAAAGTCATTTGAAAGAGTGTAAGGATGTGGGAGGATATGGGTATACCTGGATTTTAAGAACACCAATCTCATTTGCTGAGCTGAGATTGATTAACGAGGCACGTTAATCATTGTGAAAAAGGCTGATGAAAGCTTGAACAAAGAAAGTAAAGGTGCATTGGAAATGAGGGAAAGAATAACTGGAAGGTCTTAGGACCACAGGAAGGAAAGTAAAATTTGTACAAGATCTTAAAGTGTTTCTGTGCCTCTCTCTAGAGCGGAACAAGTATATATTGAATTATAGACCACCAAGTGATATGAGAGACTGTAAGTGGAGAATAAGTTTATTGTTCACATATTAGCCTACTTATTTACTTGACTGATACCATGGTCAATTAACAGAAGCATGCTTTTCTTGCTGATGGCTATATGCTTTCAGAATTTTAAAATTATTTTCTTCTTCTACAGGAAACCAAAGGAGTAAATCATGGAACACAAATGTTCATTAATGGCACACAAGAATAAATGAACAACCACCAATCAACACCTGAAGAATATAACATTTGGAAGTGTGTATAAATATTTACCAAAACTGAAAATATGATAGGCCATAAAATAAGTCTCAACAGATTTTCTAAAAATTGAAATCCTAAAGATTATCATGTATGGCTGTAGTGTAATTAAGCTAGAAATCAATAAAAAATATAACCCGGAGCTGCTAAATATTGGAAATTAAGCAATGCACTTACAGAAAACAATGAGTCAAAGAAGCAAACTCAAAATGTAATAGAATCTAAAACATTCTTATTCACCTAGAAACTATTTTGAACTATATCATATTGAAAATATAACATAAAATTGTGGAGCGAAATGAAATATGTACTTGGAAGATTATAATCTTACATATGTCTATTAGACAAGAAAACCTAAATATCAAATAATTCTGGTATCTATCTCAAGGAGTTTGGAAAAGAACAGTACATTAAACCCAAGGAAAATAGAAGAAAGGGAATAACAAAAATAAGAGTAGAAATAGAAAACAAATATACACTAGAGATAATAAATACAAAACTTGGTTTTCTGGAAGGGTTTAATACAATTAAGTCCCTAACATGATTAAGAAGGAAAAGAAAGAGAGTCAGAAAGAGAAGACAAATATTACCAAAGGAACATCACTATGGATCTTATAGACACTGAAAGTTTGTAAGATACAGTACATATAAGCCTTTTATAAGTAAATTGAAAATTTAGATAAAAAGGATAAATTCCTAGGAGGACACACCTACCAAAATGAAGACAGAATTAAATAGAAAATTCAAGAAACCTTATATTTAAAACAAAATAGTACCTAAGTAATCCTCCCCCCACCCCCACCCCCAACACACAAAATCCAGGCCAAATGGCTTCACTGGTAAAGGAAGAAACAACACCAATTTTACACAAATCTAGATAATAGAAATATAGGGAGTACTTCTCATACTTTTTAGTGAAATCAACATATTCCTAATACCAAAATAGCCTTATAAGGGCATTACAAGAAAGGAAAATCATAGGACTTCTCTTTCATAGTCATGACCATTCAATTCATGAAACTGGGATTATTCCTGGAATGCAAGGTTGGTTTATCATTCAAAAATCCATCACTAACTCACTAAATTAAGAAAAATTAGAAAAGCATCCTAAAAGATACAAATAAATTACTTGTAAAATTCAACACCCACACATGATAAAAAATATATCACTAGGAATAAAAGAAAATCTCAATCTGAAAAAAGTTATCGATAGTAAAATCAACAGAAGATATCACTTTACATTGTAAAATATTGAAATATCTCTCCTGAGGTTAGTAATATGAAATGTATGCCTGCAATCACCACTTCTGTTGAATTGTTCTGCTTGACTTCCTAGCCAATGTTTTAAGTAAAGAAAAGGGAAGAAAATGCATGAAAATTAGAAAGGAGAAATAAAACTGTATTTATCCACAGAAAACATGATTATATAGGTAGAAATTCTGAAATAGTCCACAGCCAAAGTATTAAACTTGATACCCCAATTAGGAAGTCCACTGGTAACAAAGTCAATATACAAAAATCAATTGTATATCAACATATCAGAAATAAACAATTAATATATTTCATTTAAAATGATATAATATATAATAGCATCAAAAAAAATATCGACGGGAAGCAGCTGTGGCTCAATGAGTAGGGCTCCCGTTTACCATATGGGAGGCCCCGGGTTCAGTTCCTGGGGCCTCCTGGTGAAGGCAAGCCTGCCCGCATGGCGTGGTTAGCTGACCCAGCGAGCACAAGCAGCAAGGGGGGGATAAATGAATAAATAAATAAAATCTTAAAAAAAAAAAAGAAATCAGTTAAAAAATATATATATATATCGACTAGGAATTCATCTAACAGAAGTAACCAGGTTGGAAATTTTATAGAAAGAAATGAAAGAATATCTTTATAAATTAATGAATTGAAGGACTGAATATTATCTACAATTTGATCTATTGATTCAAGGCAATCTCAATCAAAATGTGAGCAGGTATTATGAGGATTTTACAGGATGATTCTTAATTTTAAATGACATTGCAAGGGCCAGAATATCCAAGAAAATCTGGAAGAGGAAAAACAAAGCTGGAGAACTTAAACTATAAGATATCAAGTCATTAATGCAAAGTTACAGTTATTTAGATTGTGTGTATTGTTACAAAAATAGACAAATGGACCAAAGGACCCACTCATATGTATTTGCTTAGTTAAGATTAAGGTGATGTCTTAATTTCCCAGGCTGCTATGACAAATACCACACAATGAGTTGGCTTGAACAACTGTAATTTAGTGTGTCACAATTTCAGAGGCCAGAAATCCCAAATCAAGGTGTTGGCAAGTCCATGCTTTGTCCCAGAAGACTGTCACATTCTTGTGCTGGCTTTCTGTAATCCATAGGGTTCACTGGCTTGCATTTCTGCTTCCCATCATATGGCCATGTCTCTTCTTGTGTCTACTCTTCCAGTTCCCACTGACTTCTAGCTTTTGACTATGTGGCCTACCCTGACTCCTGGATGATAGTTTCTTCTCTTATAAGGCCTCCAGTAATATGGATTAAGACCCAACCTGATTCAGCTGGCCACATCTTAAGGAAAATAATATATTCAAAAGGTCCTATTCACAATGGGTTCACACCCACAGGAATGTAGATTAAGAACTGTGTTTCTTGGGGTACTTAATTCAAGCTACCACAGGTGACATGGTAGTATCGTGGGGAAAAGATGATTTTTTCAGTAAATGCTCTAGAGTGAATGGAATGTCCATGTTTTGCAAAATAAGTTTTGACTCCTACCTCAAACAATATACAAAAATCAATTCCAGTTGGGTTGCAGATCTAATGTGAAGTGTAAATTATCTTCATGACTTGGGATAGGAAAAATTTCTTAAAGAGAAAACAAAATGTGCTACTCAGAAAGGAAAATAAAAAGATAAATTTGCTGACATTAATATTAAGAACTTCTGTTGAAAAGATATGCTTAAGAAAGTAAAAATGTACTCTACAAAATGGGTAAAGATTTTACAATACATATATCTAACAATACAATACAAGAGACTTGTAATCAGAATAAATGAAGAATTCCTACATACCAGTAAGAAAATAAGGCAGAAAACTTAAAGAAAAAAACAAAAAACCCAAAACAAAAGGGTCAAAACTTGAAAAGGTACTATAGGGAAGAGGCTATCCAAGTGGCCAGTAAGCATATGAGAAGGTTTTCAAACTCATTAGTTATCAGGGAAATTCAAATGAAATTAAATAAGTGCTGGGGAAGTCACCGAACACACCTAGCCGACTATCTTCCAGCTCTCACGGTACCCACTCCCTCTTTTTCTATTGTGTCTTGATGATGTTTCAGTATGTTTGCATTTCACAAACTGAGGAAGATGTTAGCTTTAATGAAAAAGCCTGACCATACCTTAAACCTGAAACTGAAAGTGGGAACAAGCAGCCCCAGCTGCTCCACAGGGCAGGAACTCTCAGTGGCAAGGCCTCCCCACTCAGGGGTGAATAAATACTCCACCCTCAGGCAGCACAAATTTGTCTGTCCTCTCCCATGCATAGTGGGCCTCATGGAGCTGCCATCCACCAACCCTGACCCAAGCAAGTTGCCTACCCTTGGAGACCAGCCCTGATGGGATCTCTTCCCCTGCTTTTTTGGGCCCTTTGTGCAATGTAAGTAATAAAGTGGTCATTTGCTGAAGTATCTGTTGTATCTGAGCTTGTGTTCCCATGACTTATCATATAACAACTCACTCTACAATAAGACAATAGTCCATAATCACCAGAGTGTCTAAAATAATAAAACACACAAATACAGAGAAAAGAAATAGAGAGAGGGAGAGAATGCTAATTCCAAATGTTGGTGAGCATGTAGAACTGGAACTCTAGTTCCAAAACTGGTAGTATTTTCTAAAACTCAATATATGCATATTCTACAATTCAGCAATTCTACTCCTAGGGATATATTCACGTGAGATGCATACAAATGAATACCAAAGACTGAAATAAAAATATTCATAGCAATATTATTTGTAATAGTCCCATTTTGCAAACAACCACTATGTCCTTCGATAGTTCAGAAAAAATTGTAGTATATTCATGCAATAGAATACTAGCTAGCAATGAAAACAAATGAAATGTAGCTACATCCCAAAACATGGATGAATTTCATAACACAAAGTTAAGCAAAAGATGGCAGATATAAAACAATACACATAAATTTCAAAATCAGTAAACTATTCTACATTGATACGAGGGTAGTGGCAGCCTTTGGGGAAGTAGTGAATGAAGTTATTGGGAAGGAGCATGAGAGAGGGCCTCGAGTACTGGTATTGTACTGTTTCTTAGTCTGGATGAGGGTTAAACAAGTATGCTCATTTTGGGAAAGTTGTCAGTCTGTACACATATTACATGTACACTTTTCTGAATGCATATGTTACTACAATAAAAAGTAAAAATATTTATATAAATTAGAGCACAAAACAAAAGGATTATGAACACTTAGAGGGCTGCTGAATCTACATGTCATTTATTCATCTATCGTCTACCTATCAATCATCTATTTATCTCTATCTACACACAAATGCACACAAACATATACATACACACACATATATGAAGGGCCATAAAAATGTTTGCAGTCCTTTAATAAAATACTGCCTTTAGATCAAAGTTTGCACTTGGAAAATAAAATCTGATTGCAGTAGCTAGAGGCAAATTTTAATAGCTTAGTCCAAGGTATGTATACATTTAGTATTTAACACATAACCTGGGACAGTAAAAAGTGCAGCTGTACTAACAGCT
This sequence comes from Tolypeutes matacus, assembly GCA_026826555.1. Lineage (NCBI taxonomy): Eukaryota > Metazoa > Chordata > Mammalia > Cingulata > Chlamyphoridae > Tolypeutes > Tolypeutes matacus. The sequence continues at coordinate 31,990,403 of JAKSZT010054335.1, read as the reverse complement.
CTAGATGTATGACTAAAACATTGAAAGTTGTCCAACATCATTTCTGAGTAATTATTATTGATTCTTAATCTGAATCACTCAATGGAGGAAATGGTCTTATTAGTAGAAATTACAATTAGATTCAATTGCTGTTTCAGACTTTCTGCATTATACAGAGAAATTTCAGTGTCTCCCTTTTTTTTTTTAAACTTAAGAGAACACTGATAGAATTAATGATATGAGAAAGCAATGAGCGGGCAATGGCAATTTTCAATTGGTATCTTACATGTAGGATTGTGGGGGTGGTAAGAGTTAAATTCTCACCCTATATTGGTCACTTTGTTCCACAGCCTTAGGGGGCTGTACTTACCCCATTCACCAAGACCTGTATTTAATCACAAAGGAGAAAGGGTCAGACATAGCAGTAAAAACTTTACCTTACTCTTGGCAAAACACCTCTATGAGTTTGTACTCTGTACTGTGAGTCAGTAATATAGGAAACAGACCAATAATATTTCACATTTGTATGGCGCTTTGTGGAGAACAAAGGGCTTTTATATATATTTGTCGTGACCCTCAGAGCATTCTATGGATTTGGTAAGGCAGCTATAACTATCCCCACTAAACAGATAAGGTTGGTGGCACAGCTGCCTCCTAAATTGGCTGTAAGATTTAAATATGATAATTCCTGTTAAGTGTTTAGCACAATGCTTGGCACACAGAAAGTACTTGACATATATGGCTTTCATAATTATAATAATGTATTGTTAATGCCTCTGCAAGACCATATAGCTCAAAAAATTCTGAGAAAGGACTTGACCTTAGGTCACCAGACATCAAAGTCATCGCATATTGTCTTGAAACATTAGAAAAATCCTGAGTAACCACAGGGTCATATCTAGATATACACTAGGTTTCAATGCTGATTTCTGTCAACCAGTTGAATTAGCCATTATATTGGGGCCTGTTTAAGATATTTGAGGAAAAAATAAGTTGTAACCATAATTTCCAAGAAAGTCTTGACCTGGGGTGGCTAAATGAGAAATACAGAGACAGTATTCCCCACTCACAGTGTTCCCCTTGTTAGTGAGGTTCAAGGTAGGGAGCAAAACAGACACCTGGCTCAATTGCATCCATTACCAAGAAGCTGGGGAAAATATTCATTTCAAAACTCTCCCTCTGTTAGTTCCCAGAGGCAGACATAGAAATCTCCCTTCTAATGGAAAGAAAAAAGGTCAGGTTTCTGGGAACAACACTCAACAGTCACTTGAAAAATAATCAGGCTTAGCTGGAAATAAAACATCTGCAGCATATAGACCACAAAGCAAAAAGATGAGACGGAGAAGACGATCAACTCAGGAGTCATTTTGTCATCTTTCTGGGTGAGTACACACGTGACATAAAGAGAAGAGAAAGTGGTTTCCGAAGGTGGAGGCACCAGCATGTTGCCAGGCAATGAGCAAAGAAGGAGAGTTCAGACAAAAGGCTGATACTTCGCTCACTCGGCATACAAAAGAGAGCCAGATGCTTCTGGCCTAGGAGGAGCTTTAATAACATTGCAAAGAAATCTTGGCTCTCACTTACAATGGGGGAAATAACCATTCTCTTAGTGATCCTGAGAAGGCCTTTCTTGTACTGGGATCACTGGGTGAGGCGGTTGCTCCTAGAGAATAAATTAGAAACTCAGAAAAATTCCACTGAGTAGAAACCAGACTAGAATCAGACTAAGGAATCTAAAAGGAATCTGACTAGAATTTAAGAGAAAGGGGTGGGGTTGTATGTAAAAGTAATTACTCTTTTTACTCATGAAGACTTCACATGAAGGATGGAATTATTAATTGTATCTTCCCTGACAGAACTACTAGTAATTTTGTAATAACACTTATTAATAAAAAATGATAAAAATAACAACTGTCTGACAGTAAAGGGTGCTGGGCATATTTCAAAGTAATTTGCTGTTCCTTTCATCTTGTGTCTCTCACAGCAGTTCTACAGCGTGGATAAGGAAGTTGCTTTTTGAGGATGAGGAAATAGGCTCCGATTGCTCTTCAGTTTTCCCAAGACTGGCTATAGGTCAGAACGACCTTGAGATGCACTACAGCACAGAGCCAGATTACTTCTATTTGAATCCCAGCTCTACCATTTACCATCTTTGTGACTCTGTAAATGTTCTTATCATTATGACTAAATCAGTTAATTTTGGTAAAATTTCTTAGAACAGTGCTTACCTGCTATGAAAGTGTTGGTTGAATAAAAGAGAGACGCCCACCCCAAGCCTACTGAATCCTAATCTCTGTGGGTGGGCTCTAGGCAAGACTAATTTTAGAGGGGACCTCCAGAAGACTTGTACTAGAGTTATTCTTAGATCCTCATTTGAGAACATTTGGATTAAGCAACTTGTCCCAAGTCTCTCAACTAATTACCGATTGCCTTAGAACTAGGCAAAGTTCTCCTATCACCCAGCCAGCCATCACTGTGATGCCCTTTGGCTGTTGTGATGTCATTTGACTCCTCACTCTCTTCCTAGACTCACCTTCCTCAGTTCTCATGCAGGGGCTATACAGCACAGCAGTAGAGGCTGCTTCTGTTTCCCAGTGACATTATTTCATAGTTTGGTATCTTTGTGTGTATTGTTTTTTTGCCTGGAATGGTGGCCTCTGTTCTTTGACAAACTCTTATTTATCCTTCAAAACTCTCTGGGAAGCTTTGAACTTGGAAGTCCCCATTATATGTATACTCCCATTAACTTATCACAATATATTATACTTGTTGATTTCATAAATTCTTTCACAAATTATGCATTGATTTTCTGCTATGTGGCTAGGCACAAAAGATACAATAACTTCAACTTCATAACATTGGTTCTATAGGAATTCAGACAAGAAAATGGGCAATTGCAATAAATAATATACACAATGTCTTAGGACTATTAGAAGAGGTAAATAAGCCAAACTTTGAGGAGTCAAGAAAGGCTTCCAAGAAGAAATGATGTCTAAACTGAAACCTATGGATTAAGTACAACTTAACCCTCTGAAGGTGGAGGAGAAAATTCCAGGGAAGAGCCTGTTCTCTCCTCCAGGAGACCTTAAGTTCCTTGAAACAGGAACCGTGTCTATTTGGCCTATCTTCTTGGAACCTAGTAAAAGGGCTCAATAAAGGTTGGTTAAAAGCAGAATCAGTAGAACAGCATGGTACACGTTATCAACAATGAGTCAAGAGGGTATGCAAGAGACAGACATTACCCTTTTATAAAAATTTAATTTTGTAGTTCAAATTCAAAGGTATTTGAGCTCATGTTCTCTTCCTGCAAAAAAAAAAAAACAAAACATAGAGAACCTTGATCACCATACCATGAAGATATGACCCATGCAAACTTGCCCACAGACATCAGGAAGGAGATACAAATCTACATTCTTTCTATTACCAGGCCCTCCATATAGGAAGGAAAAAAAGCAAAACAACCTACCAGGTGTTTTTGCTGGGAGTACTATAAATTATGAAGGCAGAAATCATCTATGTGACATCCATTTTTAAATTATAAAGTTCCTTGCAGTTATCCTCAAAGCAGGACTATTATAAAATCTCATTTATACTCACACACACACACACACACACATATTTTTAAGATCTTCATCTGAGGTCAAGAATGTAAACTACTTTCCGAGGTGTATATGTAAATTAAAATTCTACCTAGCTGAACATTTCTATATCCTTAATATGTATATTTCTCTAAGCTATAACCAGAGGAGGTTACAACTAGTTTTTAAATCCCTTCATCTGTTTTGGACTTCTGATTCAGTGTGAAATAAAAGTATCATCTGAATTAGAAGACTAACAAACATATATGATCTTCCCAGATGCCAATGCAAATCTAGCAATTTGGTTAACAAGTTGGCATTCTTCTCTAAATCTGTGAGCACACACACAAAAAAGAAGAAAGTTCAAGTTAGGGTGGTGTGTTTATTTGTGGGACAAGGAGCACTGTTTAGAGGGAAGATTATTTTTTAAAAGTCTTATGGAAAAAGCCAGTAGTGTTTGTTCTCTCAAATAATCACATAAAGACCCTGCTAATGTTTCTGGTACAACAGCCCTGCTGTGGTTCATTTCCAGACAGTGAAAGGTGAGAAGGCTGGAAAGGAAACCTAATACTTCAATGTCTGTGGACACTCAATCAATTTTAATTGAATCGGCTAATTGAATCACCCACATCCTTTTAAGAGGGACATAGAAATGATGGAAGCAAGCCTCTGTTTAGATGCATTTTCTATTTCTCATAGTATTTCAGTATCAATTGTGTTATTTTCCAGAAAACATTGAGCTTCTATCCAGTGAAGAAAGAGCAGGTGGCTGGCCAAAGGTAACCTTACTTGGATTTAATAAAATGTTACATTTCTTCCAAAGAGTTTCCGAAAAATCGTTATTCAAAGCCTCAAGGTTCCAATAATGTTCCCAAACACTTTACTTGATATACTTGTATTATTTTTTCATATTAATTTCCCCTTATGGTCTTCATGAAGAACATTAGGAAATTCCCAGGCAGCATAGCCATCTGCTTCTCTGTTCTGCCACCCCCTCCACTGCCCCTCCTTCTGTCTCAGGCTCCCTCTTGTTGACCCCAGAAGGGTGGGCTTAGGGTGCCCCCAATGTGGGCAGGGTAGGCCATGGGCTATAGACACCCAGATAGTGGGTCAGCCTCCAACCATGCCTTCATTTCTTTCAGGAATCCCTGACCTGGGGACCCAGGGAAGCTGTGGTGCCTTAAAGGTGACATTAGATAAGAGACCTCGGTAATCCATATTCAGAAAGAAAAAAAAGTCAACAAACGGACTCTATAGAAATGATGATTTTGTTTTCTTTGTTTTGTTTTTATTTGGGGAGAAAAGTTCTGCTAACAATACATTTATTCTCTTATCCAACACAGATTGAATTCTTCTTGTGTACCAGATACTGGTCTAGGTTTTGTGGCTATTTTAAAGATAAACAAAAGCTCTTCCCTACCTGTCCTTGTCAAACTCCTATCTTTTGGGCCTTACCACGTCAGCACCTGCAGGCAGACTTCCAATTGTCTGAGTGCTTTTTCCCAGCAACCCAGAGCTTCGGTGACACCCAGAGTGGGTGAACTGTGCAGGGATTTAACCCTTCTCTCTCCCTCCCTGGCATCCCTCCACCAATGACTTGCCTGGCACAGGATCACTCAAAGGTGAACATTCTACACCTTTTTCCTGTAAGATTGGATCCCATCATTCATCGTGGCTGGTTTAAAAACGTGCTCTCTGTTGCTTCCTGTCACATCACTGGAGAATTCATTATTTTTTATTTTGGGGGAGGTACTGGGGATTGAACCTAGGACCTTGTACATGGGAAGCAGGCACTCAACCACTGAGCTATATCTGCTCCCCAGTGAGGGTTGGTTTTTTCTTTTGTTTTTTCGTTTTTGTGTTTAGGAGGTACAGGAGATCGAACCCAGGACCTCGTACATGGGAAGCAGGCGCTCAATCACTTGGGCTATATCCACTCCCCAGATAATTCATTCTTTATTGCCTTCCCCCACTCTGATATCAGTGTTTCCTGACTTTCCAGATAAACTATTTGCCTACAAATCCTTGTCTCAGTTTCTGCCACTGGGAGAAGTCAAACAAAGCGCTATTTTCAATGAGCTTACAGGACAGCAAGACAACTAGACAGGTAACTAAACAAGCACTGATTCATACGCAATTTCACACAGGCATGCACGAAAAGGTATGGAGAATGTACACATGACAACATGTAGGACATTCCTGAGACATTTGGTCTTTACTCTAAGATTAAATAAATTCCATACCTCAGCATACTCCTAACCCTGGTCTCACTTCTAACTTCCCTTGCTCTACTATACTGCTCCTACTTACTGAATGGGATTTGTACTTTCCTATCTTCAAAGTTTCGTTTATGTTGCTGCCTCGTGTGGCGCCCTTCTCCTCTTTCTGTCTAAATCCTACCCTCCTTCACAGACCAACTCAAATCCTCTCTATCCTATAAATCCATTCCTGACCACCTTAGCCCAAAGGGAATTTGATCTATATCATTTTTCTTGCTTTGGTACTTTAAGAGACCCCTATGATATACAGTTAATTATCTTCTTAATATGAACATCACTTTGCTCCCAAATGAACTTATAGGCTTTTTGTAGGTTGGGTCTATGTGTTATACTTTCTTGTAGTTTCCTTGGTCCTCAGTACATAGTTTGTCAAGTAAGTGATTACTGAATTAGTAATTGATTGCATCTGTTTTTGTTTTTTTTTTAATTTAATTTCACTCCCACCATGTAAATATGCTCAAAGTTATTCTTAGAAACATATACCATTTTCTGTAATGGGAGGAATAAAGCAATCCTGTGAAAAAGATATCTGTTTTTAAATAACAATGCAATCCAAAGGTTTTCACTGGTTGTCTTCCCCTTTTCTACCCACTAGTGTGCCAAGTACCACAGCAATAGGTTTCAGCTGTTACACTTTCTACTCGCTATGTCAAAATCTTGACTCTTCATCTATTAAAACTTCACCAAGCAGCAAGAAGAATGAGAAATAAATATGACAAATGACCACATAGCTGACATTGCACCCCATTACTAAATCAGCAGAAAGGGTAGACCATAACTGATTCCAAATAAATCCTTCTGCATCGGGGTCAAAGGGTTTAGGAGCTAAAGGGGAGAGGGGAGGGACAGAAGAGATTGTGGCGAGAGAGACATGTAGATCATTTAGGTTTAGAATTAGAATTCTATTGCTAAATTATTTTTCATTTCTAAGAATTTGCTCCATCTGTTGCCCTCCTAACACTGTCTAGACAATTTCAAAGTATTACATAATTCATAGAGGCTGAATATTTTCCTGTTTACTACAGTGCTTGTCTACAAAGGTCACTGATAAAATAATATTTTTAACTGGTATGGAAAACATCTCAAAAATCCAAGAAACAAGAGCCAACCACAGTCAGAGCTTATTGGACTGATACATGGATAAAATACAGCCACCACAGACCTCATTGCCCCTTGTTTCTGACAAGGTTTTGACAAAATGTCAGAAAATAAAAGATCAGTTCATCTTGGCACCAGTAAAATGAAGACTATTATCCGTGGACATCTTCTTCATTTTGTGATGGTCTGCTGAATAGAAACATAATGCTGATGACACAGGACAGTCTGCCCTAGTTAGAAACCATAGCTGAATTAATGCATAATGCTTTTCAAAACTAACATATTTTTGGAATGTATTTATGGAGACACTGAAGCAGCACTTTGACTATAAAGAGAAGTAAAAAGAGTAAAGTAGGGGAAGGAAGGAAGGGAGGGAGGGAGGGGAGAGGGATAGAGGAAGGAGGAAGTAAGAGAAAAGACCATGGAAATAAGGAAAGTTCATTCCATTCAGTGTTAATTTCATTTCAGGACCTATGCTAGTATTGGCCCAATGAAAGTGAACAAGTGGATTTCCAACCCTAATGCTAATTATATAAATGTTGTTTTGCCCTTCTTGAGCTAGGAGGCTGAGCACTTGCACAGTCTTCTATTTCTACAGCGACTGTGACAACCACACTCTTCCATGGGGCTGAGGGTGCACACGGAGCCTCTTCCTTGTGGAGACTGTGGTGTGCAGCAGCTGCGGCCAATGGGAGGCCAGGACACAGGGACTGGCTTGGGCTCTCTGTGAGTTTCCAGTCCCCTCTCCAACCCCAGCATCTAATAACTGGTAGAATATAAATAGATATTTTTCTAGTTAATAATGAATTTCTTTATTAATGCTATCACTTTTTATTTTACCTGTCCTCTTAAAAGGTAATATCCAGTGAGATTTAGGGAACTAGGTAGCAGGTTGACCAACCTTTTGGTTACTCTATTTGGCCTCCAGATTTATGGCCTAAGCATATTCTTTTCTGAGTCCCGAGTGACCCATCAACTGACCTAGGGAAGCCCATTTTCTGTTTCTCTGTGTAGGGGCTGATCAGTGTGTGAATACCAAGAGTGATGCTATAGCCCTTTCTACTATAGACTGAAGTCTATGGTTTGAAGTACGGCTCTATAAAGATGTCAGGCAAGTATGCGCCATTGATCATGAAGATGCGTGGATAAAGAGCTGCATAGGTGTGGCACATTTCACACAGGGACCTTCTGATGAAAGTGGGGAATCAGCATGACATGCTTCTCTGCTCCCTTCTTAGTTTCTCCAACTTTGCATCTTCTCATATGATAGCAGACTCAGCTGTGATATGGTACTCAGGGAGGGAAATGAAAGAAAATGGAGTTTCATAGCAGAAGCAACTGCTACAGTGTCCATTTCTTTCCAGGAAAAACACCAATATACTAAAATAGCCAAAAACAAATTTTCAAAGAACATTCCAGACATATTAATTTCTTAAAAGGCTGCAAACCTAGATGTGGGCTTGAAGTGGTATACTTGTGGTCACTGAATAACCCTTAAATTATGAGAGGCTGGTAAATGAGGTCATGGATTTTAATGGAAGAAATCCATTAATGAAATTTATACTGATGGGTGCTTAAAAATTTCAAAAGGAGTTACTTTAGAAGAAATAGAAATACTTTGCTTATAAGACTAAATATGAATTTAATTTTGAGAGTTAGATTTTACCAGAAAAAAATTGTGAGTACAAGAAATACGTTTGTCTTCGACTTCATCTACTACTCTCAGCATGTGTCTAAAACCCATGCCAAACAAAAACCTTATTTTTGGTCAATTTTGTTCAATTTTTCTAACATTGGCCATGTTAGAAAATTATTAACCATAGTCTGTGTATTAGTTTCCTGGCTGCTATGACAAATACCACATAATGAACCCAGGAATTTATTGTTTCAATTTATTGTCTTAAAAACAGGAATTTATTGTCTCATGGTTTCAGAGGCTAGAACGCTTGCTTCCTTCTGGCTCTTCCCCACGGTTTCTCTCTCTTCTGCTTAAGGCCCAACCTAATTCATCTGGGCCACACCATAGCTAAATTAAATCTTCAAGAGGTCCTATTTACAGTGGTTTAACACCCACAGGAATGCAGATCAAGAGCATGTCTAAATTGGGGTACATAACTCAATCCAACACAATCTGCAACTCAAATTTATCTGTATATTAGAATTCTCCATGAGTATAGTTTTTCAATATTTATGACGTCATATTGGCATACATAATATATAAGACATTATATTGATCATTATCTGGTTGGCAATAGTCCTTAGCTCTGAATGATCTCCATTTAGCATTAAGTATACAATTTCTAGTCATTTAATTCATGTTGAAGTTCTAGTTAACCTATATCTTTTACAGTAGAATGTATAAATAATAAGTCCATGTAAATACAAAAGTTACATGAAACTCTAAATTGGGCATGGGCATAATTCTTCAAAAAATGACTAGTAAAACTACACAAGATCCCCAGAACATTAATATTTATTTATCCTGATGATCTTTTTATCAGTATCACATATAAATTTAGTGTGTTATGTTTGTAGCCATTCATATATAACTGCAAAATAAAAAAGCAAAGTTAATTTATAAATGATAGAATCAGTAAGAGAAGTACTCCCCCAAATTATGTTTAAACTTTGTTTAAATTTCAAAACTGTACTTACATTTTTTTTGGCACTTGAGATACAGTTAAATAACAAAACTGCTATATAAATAAGTATACCGTAATTTTTCTTCTGTGACCATAATTAAAGCCCATGTAATTTACATACTTGTAGGCAAGAAGTGACTTTTAAAGTCTGTTTTTGTTATCAATTGGTGTACAACAAATTAATCCAAATTAGGGGTTTAAAAACAATAATAATCCTTTATTGCCTTCCATACTTAAAAAACCTTTTAACTGTAGTAACAGATACACAACTCAAATTTTCCCATCTTACCACTTTCAAGGGTACAATTAGTATTAAGTATATTCACAATATTGCGCAACCATCACCAATATCCATTACTCCACCTTTTTCATCCACCTCAGAAAGGAACTCTCCTTCCATTAAACAATAACTCCCTCTTTACCTCCCTACACTTGGCCCCTGGTAATCTCTAATCTACTCTGTCTCTGTGATGTTTGCTTCTTCTAGGTATTTCATATAAGAGAGCTCATACAATCTTTATCTTTTTGAGTATTGTTTTCCAGAGAACATGGGAAACTTTCTGATTGGATATAAAATGCACACAGTTTCAGCCTCACAGCCATCTGGTGACTACAGATTCAACAAGCAATATTGCTGTGGTCTCACTTGAAAGAACTGAGGAGTAAGAGTCTAGAAATGATTGAAAACGGCAGTCATCAGAGGCTTAAATGAAATTAACATCACATGATTTCAAAAAGGAGGAAAAATATTTTCTCAAATTCACATGCCTTCAAAGGTATGTAAAGGAAATATAAAGAACTTCAGATATCTGGATACAGAGTGATGTTTAAAATAGTAAACCACCTCTTAAGCACAAGTTCTGAGCAATTACTCAGGACACCAACCAGCACAACCTACAGGCCCAAATCCATTGATAATTATTGAGTCCTGCCTGGAAGCAGCAGAGAACATCAGTTTACCAGGAATCTAAAGAGTAACAATTGCAAGAGACATCAAAACATGATAATGGCTCTATCCCTGCCTTTTTAGGTGGGAAAGGGGTAATAGATTAATTGCCCAATGAGGCAATTGTGTGTTAGAGAAAAGAAGAGATTTGCTAAAACATCACACAGAAACTAAACTGCAGAATAAAATCTATAACCCAGATATGCTTCCTTCTGTTAGGTTTTACTACAGCTTTGCTCTGTTCATTATAGTGTGGCATATTTGAAATTCAGTATTTATTTTAACACTAACCAATTTTGGATGAAGAATGAAAAGATTTCACTTGTAATTTGGCTCTACCATTAATAAGCCAAGTGACCTTAAGTCTGTGAAGAAATTTTTGGGCTTTCACTTCCTCATCTGTGAAATGAAGTGTCAATTAAATTAACTTAATGGTTTCCTCCAGTTCTAAATTCCATGAGCACAGACTATATAGCTCTTCCATAGGATAGATGCTAAAATAGCTGTCATCACACCTCAAAGGTTCCCCTGGAAATACAGAAACATAAAGATAGATCTGTGTGATGATTTCATTGGTGATCTGTTTCACTGTATTAAAAATTTGGGGTGGAGGTAGACAAAGGCTATCTATACATATAAAACCTGGTATGTTGAGGACAAATGAGGGCCACACTTTAATATTAACTAACCAACAGTCATAAAATTTTTACCAAAAAAATGTGTCTGACTGATGTTTTGACCTTGTATCATGAAGGCTCCTCAAACAGCTTGAGCTCTTATATCTATTATCTCACAGAACAGAACGGTAATTTGAGGTGTTTTATAGAGGAGTGGGGTAAAAGTCTAAGTCAGCAACCCTGACTACAAATGGTGGAAAAGATACTTCAGCTGGAGCTGTGTGTTTAATGGATTCTAAACACAGATCCCAGGAAACAGAATAAGGTGTGTGATCTACTCTTAATTTCCCATTCCTAAAAGTCTTCAAAACAGGTTCTTATTTATTTGAACATCTCCATTTGCAACCCTGTCTCTGTTACAGCCTCTTTTCTGGAAGAATGTGAAGGAAGCTTCCGTCCTCAGATGGTTAAGTATAGATTTCCCTTGTAGCTTCTCTCACAGCCACAGGATTTAAATCACTTGAGAGAAAGAGCTTCACACATAGCTCAGAGTCACTGAGGGAAAAAAGACACAGCCTTGAGAAACTTCTCAAAGAATAACACCAGAGAAGGTAAACAAGTGAATGAGGTTAAAGACAGGCTCCCATAAAGTAAGATGGAACATTTTTAAGCTCAATCAGAAGTCTGAAGTTCAGAGGTTAAAAATAGGACTTAGATTTCAAGTGAAATTAGTTTAGTAGTTATGTCACAGTTATTCTTCCCAAGAAAGAGTAATAGGCGTTCGGTATCTATGACTAATGTGCACTGGCAGATTAAATGGAGAAGCTTACATAGTGTCTACCCACACTGCATAAGAATACAGCTTCCACGCTTACTAAGCATGTAATTTTAGGTATATTTAAATACAATTCAATTTAAAGAAATATTCATCAGCCTTCTAATTTAAAGTGCTGATTCTTTTAAAAAGAAAAAAAAGTTTCCACTTAAATGTTTTCAGTGCTTTAAGATTCATTCTTTCCAGTCCCGTTCTTCATTAAGCCAGGGATATCCTCATTACCTGTACTCACATTTGAAGTTCAGGATCAATTACAATGTAAAAAATATTTAGTCTAGCACAGGTTTTTGTTATTGCTGCTCAATGTTAATCAAGCAATTAGGAATGCCAGGCATCCCTAATAAAGTGCTGTCCCAGATAAAATATCTCAGAGAATAATATATTTTTAAAATACATGCATTACATACTTATGTTCAAGATACTGTGAGAATACTTCAAGGGACCCAGAGGTGAGTGAGGCAAAGGTGACAGTCTAAGGAGGCAAAATTAAGATAAATTAAGGATTTGTTTATTTATACTACAGTGATTTTTTCTCTTGGTGTTGCTTCTATGGACAATGTAATTATCAGCTCCACCCTCCACCCCATTCAAGGTCCTTCAAGGTTCTGTAGCTTGGCATAGTCACAGACATGAAGCGTTTTAGTCTGCTAGTCAGCCGAAAGCAATATACCAGAAATGGGTTGGCTTTTACAATGGAGATTTATTGGCTTACAAACATACAGTTCTGAGGCCATGAAAATGTCCAAATGAAGGCACCATTAAGTGATACTTTCTTCTGAAGACTGGCTGCTGGTAATCCTAGACTCTTCTTTCACATGGCAAGGCACATGGCGGCATCTATGGTCTCTCTCTTCTCTTCCAGGTCTTACTGCTTTCAGCTTCTGGCTTACGGCTCTCTTTCTTTTCTGCTGAATTTCATTCTCTTATAAAGGACTCTAGTAAGAGGATTAAGACCCATCCTGGGCCACACCTTACTGATGTAACCTAATCAAAAGTTCCCACCCACAATAGGTTTACATCCACAGGAGTGGATTAACTCTAAGAACATAATTTTCTGGGATCCACCCAGCTTCCAACTGTCACATGAAGTTTCCAGGTAACTGCACTTAGCAACTCATGGAGGGGAGCAGATGCTATTCCCAGTAAATCTACAATGCTAGTGGCAACATGTAAATTAGAATGAGCCATGGCTGAGAGTCTGGATATTTGGGTCTATAATCCAGCCCTGAGTGCCCTCACCTCTTCTTTAAAGGAAGGGCTGGATGACAGACTGTCCAAGGGAACGTTCAGCTCAAATATTCTCAGGAGCCAGGCATTTAGGCACAACAAGGGCATGTGGAGAATGCCACACTCTCATGCCAGACAACACCTGCATGGCTACAGAATAAGCTTACTCTAAGGGGAAAAAAGATAAACATTGCTAGAAGTCCTTCAGAGTTTAGCTTTAAATTCATCTCAAATTTTAAAAATGGATGCAGCTAAAACAATCGAATAATTCCATAGCATTATTGCATAAAGGGAGAATGATCATTGTTAAGTTCAGTTGAAACTAGCATATCTTTAATTTTTATTTTAGCTGTGTATGTGTATGTGCGTGTGTGTGTGCATGCGTGTGTATGAACTAACCCAAATACATTTTGAAATGTTACAGAGTGTAAAGAAACAAACAAATCTATAAGTCATGAATCAGAAACATGATTTAAGTTTCAAATAAAATTAGTTTGGTAGTTCTGGCAGTCATTTTTCTTCTGTAGAAGTAATAGGTAAGCTGTGTTTTATGATACTCAGGTTCAGTATTTAATTCTCTAGGTGCAATATTCAGCTGAAAATAGGAAAACAAGCAAATAGTATTCAAACTGTAGTGTTCTTTTTTTTTTTATGGAAAAGTGCAGTGAAGTTACAGAAATAGCTGCTTTTCTATCAGGAGTCCTCATTCTACGCTAATGGTCGGGTGGCATCTCATGTATGATGAACAGATTGATGAATGTACCATTTTGCTCCATGCCTCCCTCAGGTCCTATTATCTAAAATGCATTCAGGAAGCAAAGACTGTCATGAGCAAAGGTTAACCTAGTAAAATTCAGTTAACTCTGCATTGCTTTAGGACAGTGATTCCTCAAACTTTAATGTGTGCATACATTTCCTAGGGATTTTGTTAAAATGCATTCTATAGTTCTGGATGGGTTTTGAGAATCTGCATTTTTTGGTTTCACACCATTTATTAAATGATCTCAACTGTCATTGTAGCTGCTGCATCAGCCTGCTCTTAAAACATAAAATGTTCTTCCAATTTTGTCCTGGACAAAAGGATCTTCCACGTAGCACACCGACAAAACAAGAGACTCCGGTGGTGCCAGCTTCAATGATGGTGTCATCCAGAAAGAGAGAGGGTCCTGCCACATTCAACCACATCTTCCAGAGGTTTTGAAGGAGCCCTTGGGGGCCCACGCTGCCTGGCATTTTGATGCTGTAGATGTAGGTTTTGTACTTCCATAATGGTGTTAGGAAGTAGGTTAAGCCCTCGCCAAAGTATGTCCGGGATTCAGGCTGTGGTTGCTTGGTCCCTGGCACTCTTATCCCATATTGAAATGATGTCCTCCTGAGAACAGAAAGAGACCACAGCCCCCCAGATCTTCTCTCTATCCATGAACTGCTTCTCCAACCTGCTAAGATTCTCCCAACAATGGGATGCCAAGCCCTTACTCAGCTGAAAAATCCACTTGCCACCATTATTATTGGCATCATCTTCCCACATGGGCTTAACTCCTTTTTTGAAAATCACTGTGGCCTGTCATGTCCCCGGTACATACCATATGACTGTAAAACCTCCAGAACTGCTTCACAGACTGCACTTATTACACACCAGACACCATGTTTAGATCCAATAACACGAAGATAAACGAGACCGAGTCCCTGCCCTCAAGGAACTCAGAGTAAACAGACCATTTTAATACTGTGAGTGTAATCTAGTAATAAAGGTCCACCATGGAGGTTACTATGGGAGTGCAGGAGAAGAAATCTGGCTGAGGCTTGTGTTTCCACAATGAAGAAACGTTTCCAGAGCAAGTTCAGCAAGCAGCCAGAATGGGGAGGAGAGGGTACACTGTGGTGTTGGTATTTATGGAGATATCCACTAAACTATCCTGAGCTCTTCCTTAAGCCTCTGCATGTTGATAAGAACTTGTTGAAGGCAACCAAGGGCAATGCCGTGTCGCTTAAGTGGCTTGAAAATGTCACAGATAGGATGTGGTGGAGAGCTAGAATAGAGACACTATTTATAGAGAGTGCATCCTAACGTCAGTATTTCTAGTTCATGTTGTTCCAAATAGATATTTAATTTTTAAAAAAGGATTCCAGCCTACACATTCTCCTACTTATCAGGGTCTTGGGAATCAGGAAGTGATGGTATCATCACATGCACAAAATGACTCATGTTCTCTCCCCCAGGGCTGGGAGTTTAACAGAATGGGGTGACAGAGTAGGGGAACCTTCACTTCCTGGAGCCCATCCTTACTCCCTCAGTGAGCTGTTTCCCTCATCTTCCCATAGTTCTGTCTCATTAGACAAAACACATTAAAATGTGACATTTCCTCCAAGAGTACCGGAAACATTTTAACATTACCATCATACCACTTTTTCACACACCTATTTTCAAACATGAACATTTTATAAAATGATTTTGAATGCTTGTAAGTTACCCTGTACCTTTACAATTATTCCTTTTAGAATTTCATAACAGTGACTGCTTCACTGCATATCTACATAATTTAGGTTAACAAATGTGCATCAGGTATATCCAATATCGATAAAAGGAAATTGTAGCTAAGTAATTCTACTGGTTCTATATACGATTATGTTTTGGGTCTGGGAAATACAAGGGTATAAACATAGCAAATATTCTTTCTTAAAATTATAAATATTAAAATGCTATCTTTTTTAAAGAAAAAGAAATAGTTAACATGGCTTCCTTTCTAGTGAAGGTGGGATTCACCTCTAAAAACTAGCAGATGGCCAAAAAAATTTTGAAAAATCTTCTGCTCATTAAAAAACATATACAATCCATACTAACAGAATGGTGGAAAAGAAAGAGAAGCCATTATAGTATAAAATATAAAAGTTAAACCTGGAGTAGGACACAGATATGATTCATTTTACAGTTTGTCCACACACCTGTTGGGTATAAACCACATATTTTAGCAACCATTTGAGCAAATGGCCAGCACCTCAGGGTCGCAGCTGTCTGGTGACTGCAGATTCAATAAGCAGCACTGATGCCATTTCATTTGAAAGAATGGAGGGCTAAGCAAGATTTAAGTGACATTTTGGGATTCATGTTTTCTCTCATGTTGAGGAAGCTCACTCCATTTTCCCCTGCCAGACCCTGAGGCCCACTGAGTTGTAAAAAAGTAGCCCAGAGTTGCCCAGAGTTGCTGGGTACCCAGCATGATGTATGGTGGAGGGAACAAAATCCTCCACACAGTCCCCATACCTCCACTGCTGCCTGGCTATCTTCCATTTTCCTTCTCTCAGTGAGATTTATGCAGCTTAGATTCTTTTCCCTCAGAGGAACTAGAAGTAATATGATAAACTAATCCATACTTATAAAAATAATATAAGTGCCTTAATAAATTTATCTTCCCATAAAATCTGCATTAAACTCTTCCTAGCTTTCTGGACACAACAATATTCAATTATATTGTTTATATTAAATATATTATATATTATTATATTTATATTAAATGTAATAATAACAGCAACAGCAATAGCTATCTATTAAGTCACTGATTTCTTAAACCTGCACATGTTAGAATCATCTAGAGATCTTTTAAAAACTCCAAAGCCTGGGCTGTACCCAGACCAATTAAATCCTAGTCTTGGTGGCTGAGATCAAGGCATCTGTATTTTCTGAAGCTCTGCAATGATTTGAACGCATCAGCATGTTTGAGAACCAAGGTATGAAGCATTTACTGTAGGTCAGACATTTTCTGAGGTGTTTTCTATGTTTCCTCCTGAGCAAGGATTTTGCTCATGGTTGTTCAGATAGTAAGTGGAGCAGCTGGTTTGCCTGACTCTAAAGCTCACCTTCTTTCCAATGCTCTTGGGTGTAACAAATGCCTAAAACAAAGGATTGACTGCTGTGGCCACTTCATGGCAATCCAATGAATGAATATTCTGAAACGAAGCCTTATTTTTGGCATGTCTTTCAACAATTATTATTCTTTGAACAATGTTTATTGTGAATTTATAGTGTGTCAAGTATTATCCTGGAGATGCAATGATGAATAATACATGGTCACGTCTCTCAAGCAGTTCATAGTTTATTGTGGAGGAGAAAAGTCATTAGAAAACAGTGTGGTGCATGCTATAGGAGAACTAATTATGCTAAGTGCAGTGGGAATCTGAGAGAGCCATGCTATCAGAAGGGCATGATGGAAGTCTGAACAGAGGAAGGACAATTTTGTTGGGTATAGAATGCAAGGAGGAATTTCCAGGATGGATAAGACTGGGGACACCCCCAGCAGCAGAAACAAAGTATGCATAAAAGCTCAGAGCCCAGCTGGGAGGGTATGATGTGTCAATAATAGTAGGGGGAGAGAACTAGAAATTTAGGCAGGGGCCTGAGGGTGAAGGAACTATTAGAGATAGTTTCTTTTGTTTTATTTCTAAACAAGACAACTCATGATCCTAGTCATGTTTAGAAAGAAAACTTGCAGTGATGTGATTGGTGAGTTGGAAGGCCATTGCATTATTCCAGAAAGAAGATGATGAAGGCAGTGAATGGTAATATTAGGGCATATTTCTGAGCACTTTGTGGCCAAGATACATATTTATCAGATAGAAATGGACAAGAGTTGATGAGTGACTGGATGCTGGGTTGAGAGAAGGGAGAGGGTAAAGACAGTGTGAAGCCTTCCTTTTGCGAGAGTATGTGAATGGTCAGGACATAGAAGAGGAAGCTCAAGAAGGAAGAATAAATGCTCTTTTGGTCTGAGTTTTGAACTTCCCTAAATTCCTAAACTTAGGCATGGGGTGGTCCCCATGACCTCTGTTATTAATGACTGTTAGATAGCCAGTTAATTGTGTACATTAAACTTCATGTAATAGTGGCTGTGGGCATCCAACACTATTTTTTGGAAGGACGAGTTCTTTTTTCCTATCAAAGAAACCTGGTATGGCAGCAGCTCCTCTGTGGTAACAGCTATATCAGAAGGTGAGAATTGCAGACTAACATGTAGTAAGTAAAAGCAACTCATGCTTATTTAGTGGCAGACACTGTTCTAATCTAATTCTTCCAGCAACCCTATAAGGTAAATATTATTATTACCAGCCCTATTTCACAGATGGGAAAACTAAGGCACAGAGCTGTGAAGTGGTTTGCCAAGGCCTCACTGCTAGTAAGAGGTAGTGGGTTTAAATTCACACCATCTGATTCCAGAATCTGTGCTCTTTTAACCTTTACATTCTCTTGTCTCTGTCTGTATTAAGTTGCTTAAGCAGATAATGCTATCAAGATTTTAATGGTTTTTTTAAAAAGAAGCCAGATTTTCCCTCTTATTCTTTAGTTCTTTCTTTAATTATTCCACTAAGATATTGGCTCTGTGATTTCTTGTTCATGCTGTTCAGGAAGAGCTGGCAAGCATTAAATTTTCCTGTACTCTAAAAATGACATTGGTTCTAAGGTTTTGACATCTATATAGCACAAGAAATTGCTGGAAAAAATTTAATTCACATCCCACTTTAGTACCTCTCAAGAAGGAAGGATTTCTTGCCTCATTTCCTCAGAAGTACAGGATGGAATTTCATGGAAACCTCGAGGGTATTTTTTTTAAACGTAGATTCAGAGTCAATTATAATAATCTAAGGGCATAATGGGAGTTAAGTAATACATTCTTCTTTCTGATGAGAAGATGGTGCTTTCATATGGACATATTTGAATTAAGATAGATATTTTAATTCCATTTTTCAATAATTTTTAAAGAGCCAACTTGTTAGTAGAAATCAAAATTTATTTTCTTCTTGTAAAATGTGGCACGTGGCTAAGATGTGGAAATTTCAAGTTCTAGTTCCTACTCCTCCTTTAACTAGCTGTGTAACTCTGGGTAACTCCTTCATTAGCTCAGGCTTCTACTTTGTTCATCTGTAAGTTGGAATAGATGTCTCTAAAGCCTGTTACGTGCTATGATTACATAATTCTATTCACAGAAACAAAACCTTACTGGTGCCAACAAAAATTAAGGAACACACATAAAACAAGATTGCTTCCTCTCTCCCCCACACTTTAGCTACTTGTGCTGCACTTTAATTGGCTTAGAATAAATTACATAATATGAACAGGTAATATGATTAGTGATTAAAACTAAGAAGATAAAATGTATCAGAGAAAACAGTCCTTTTAGAATTAGGCATTTGCCTTTGTCCTGTGGTGTGAAAGCACCAAACAGAAAGATACCCTGTACAGAAAAAATCCCTTACAATCTGGAACCATTGTGCATAATATCAATTCTGCTTGGCAGGATGATACAATAAACTAATTCACACTACTGTGTTAATGAATTTCCAGATACATCATTCCTAATGGAAGGGAAGGTGAAACACAAAAGAATTGCATGTCTAATAAAGTATGCTAAAAGTAGAGGAAAAGCGTACAGTAAGGGGAGACAAGGCATATCGATGGCACAGTCAGCAGGTTTTCGGTTTTCGGTTTTCTTAGGACTATGTTTCCCTAACAAGATAAACTTAGATGTGGGCATATTTAATCTTATTCAACAAATATCTATTGAGGACCTGCTGTAGTCCAAGCCCCAGTTGCAAAGGAATAGAATGATTAATAATCCCTAGAGATGCTTCATTAATAAGGTAGATGGGGTAGACACATCTAATACTGCCCACTCCCCCCACCATGTGGTTCTCCTCTTCCTCTGGGCCCACCTACCCCTGAAGTTAAGAGTGGCTGTGTGCATATATAAAGTAATCCTATATCTCAAAAATAAAAAGACAAACAACCCGTTTAAAAAATGGGCAAGTGATTTGCATAGACACTTCTCTGAAGAAGAAATACAAATGGCTAAAAAGCACATGGAAAGATGCTCAACATCACTAGCTTTTAGGGAAATGCAAATCAAAACTACAATGAGATACCATCTTACACCCTTTAGACTGGCAGCTATTGAAAAAACAGAGGACTACAAGTGTTGGAGAGGATGTGGAGGAAAGAGAACTCTCATCCACCGTTGGTGGCAATTTAGAATGGTGCAGCCATTGTGGAGGACAGTTTGGCAGTTCCTCAGGAAGCTAACTATAGAATTGCCATATGATCCAGCAATCCCACTGCTGGGTATATATACCCAGATGAACTGACAGCAGGGACACAAACAAATATATGCATACCGATGTTCATAGCAGCATCATTCACCATTGCCAAAAGTTGGAAGCAACCCAAATGTCCATCAACAGAAGAATGGATAAGCAAATTGTGGTATATATATACGATGGAATATTACTCAGAAGGAATGCAGTAGTAACATATGTTATAACATGGATGAATCTTGAAGACCTTATATTGAGTGTAGTAAGCCAGACACTGAAGGACAAATACTACATGACCTCACTGATATGAATTAAGTAAACTGAGCAGACTCACAGAGCTAGAGTCTGGAAGATAGGTTTACAGGAGATAGAAAAGGAGTAGAGTGTTGTGAGCCAATGCCCATATGGGCAAAATCTATGATTAGGTGAAAGTGTGTAGTTGTGTAGTGGATGGGCATGACAGTGGTGCAGTGATGCTATTGGGTTCGGCGGTGCTGGTCTGTGAGGTGGGTAGTGTGGGGGGGTTGAGTTGGACTATCCATGGAACTGGGGGGAGGGTCAGGGGAAGGAACAGGTGAACTCTGGGGATTTGCACATCTGTGGTTAAATCTACAACTTTGAGAATGTTCTTTTGGCAAATATGGCAGAGGAGGATTACTGGTGTAGTGCGTTGGATGTGGGGGAGGGGTGTAAACAGGACAGGGTGCATCTGGGGCAGCCTTCTATAGAATATGTAAGTGTTCATCTTGTCATAGTGTGTTATACCAGTGAATGGAGACCCACACAATAAACAAGAAAATATTAAACTCCCATCCTGGGGAGTTGTGCTATGTTCTCAAATAGAGGGACAAGAGTCTCCTGAGAACATAGGTAGCACCTAATAAAAGAAAACAGACCAATATGTCAAGTCCTCAATATTATTGCAAGTAACTATGAATCTTTTTCCTCAAAAAGTGAAACTTGGTGGTTACCAGAGGTCCTGAGGGGAGGGGGAGAAAAGAATAGAATAGATGGAACATAGGGCATTTTTAGGGCATTAGAATTGTTCTGCATGATCTCGCAATAACGGATACAGGCCATTTTAAATTTCGTCAAAATATATAAAAGTGTGTGGTCCAAAATGTAAATCATAATGTAAACCACTGACCATGGCCAGTAGCAATGTCTCAATATTTGTACAACAATTGTAACAAATATACCATTGGTATATAAAATGTTATTAATAGGGGAGAGGGGAAAAGGAGGAGGGCACTGGGTGTATAGGAATCCCCTATATTTTCTTTTTTTTTTTTTTTTTTTTATAGTATAAAATTTTAATTCACATACACATTTTGTAGTGCTTGTAATATTTTACAACTTTTTTCTTTTTATTTAAAAATACTATATGAGGAGATTTTTAGGTTATTACATGTAGATCTTGTTCATGTCTTTGAAACTCTATTCCATCATATATCTATTTCTATCTTTGTTCATTTTTAAAAGATAATTTTTTTTTTCTGTCACTTTGTCAGTCTGCCAGGTAGACAGACACTCTTTTTTTTTTTTTTTTTTTTTTTTATTATGGGTAAAAATCAAAATTCTCACAATACATACAAACTTCTGCAAAATGATACACAAATTTTCTATGTGACTTTTCTGTAACATAAAGCTTCTTTGAAGATAAAATGAGAGAAGAAAAAAAAAAGATACTGGGGGAATATATGGAAGAAAATCTCACTGTACATACAAGACAACAGATCTTACAGTGATGAAAGACATATTGTCTAAAAAAGTTTATTACTTAAAAATTTTTAATTTTTTTGTATTTTATATGTTATTTTAAAAACTATCATTATTTCATTTTCTTATTATTTTTATTTGATTATTTTCTTGGCTGCATCTTTGGAGAGGTTTTGGATTACAGAAGGGGAGGATCATTGGTGCAGGGTGTCGGTGATGGGGGATGCATAGGAGGGGGGTTCAGCTGGGGCAAGCCTCTAAGGCATATGAAGATGTTCAAGTGTTCATGGGGCATTGCCATGGTGGGTGGAGATCCACACAATAACCTAAAGAATATGGAACTCCCATCCTGGGGAGTTCTGCTACATTCTCTAATGGGAAAGCAAGAATCCCCAAGTACAGGGGTGGTGCCTAGTGAAGGAAGATGGACCATGGCGCCAGGCCCTTGATATTGATGATTGTACTTATGAACCTTTTCTTTTGAAATTGAAACTTAGCCTAGTATTGTATGTTGCTGAAGAGTTACCTCCTGAGGGCCTCCTTGTTGCTCAAATTTGGCCTCTCTCTAAGGCAAACTCAGCACATAAATGCACTGCCTTCCTTCCGATGTAGTACATGAGTCCTGGGGATGAGTCTCCCTGGCACCGAGGGATTATTACCAAGTGCCAACTAGCAATGCACCTGGAAAAAGACCTTTACCATAAGAGGGAAATGGTAAATACAAATGGGTTCTTATGGGTTCAAAGTGAGTCGGGAGAGCATTCCAGAGGTTACGCTTATGCACGTCTCAGCAGGATTTCATTGACACCCACAGTAAATACTGCCTGAAATAGTGGGGGTCCTAAGGGCTCTAGAGACATCCAGATTCTATAGGCAGGGCAGACAGCTCAGGAGTTTGGTGTCCTGCCAGTGGGCCTGACCTTGGAACTTATGCTCCCCAGTGTGACAGAGTTGGACTCATTTTTATGGTTTCCCTACACATGGCTCTTCTGCCCCTTCTATGTGAACCTACAGTTAGTATTATACTTGATAGATGTATGTCCAAGAGACTTAAATTTTTGGTCCATCCATATGCCAGTTGGGCCCTGAATCTCGGCAGAGTTGCAACACCTACTCTCCAGTTCATTGGACTCACCCAGGACAACTAACAAGGTGATGATGATGGACAACGCCCATCGCAAGAAACAGAGAGAGTCTGCAACTGCAAGCAAGAAAGTTCCATTCATTTTCCCCATGGGATCTAAGTCCCCTCTCATTTAGAGGTAAAGTGGGCATCACCATCCCAAAATCCTCAAAATTGGGGGATGAACAATGGACTAAAGTAGACTTACTATTATTCTACTATAGACTTATTGTTATTCTAGCAATGGAAGAACTTTTATCATTGATGTGGAGGCAATGGCCACCAGAGGTTTTGAAGGGAGGGAGAAGGAAAAATAGGTGCAATATGGGGGCATTTTTTGAGACATTGGAATTGTCCTGCATGATGTTGCAATGATGGATATAGGCCATTATATATTTTGTCATAACTTACAAAATTGTGCAGGACAGAGTGTAAACAATAATGTAAATTACAATCCACGGTTACTGGCAATGCTCCAAAATGTGTTCATCAATTGTAACAAATGTACCACACTAATGAAGGATGTTGTTAATGTGGGAAAGTATGGGAGTGGTAGGGAGCAGGGCATATGGGAATCCCCTATATTTTCATCTAACATTTATGTAATCTAAAGTTTCTTCAAAATACATTTTAAAAATGAAAAAAAGATAATCCAGAAAAAAAAAGAGTGGTTGTGTGACATATTTTATTAAAAAGAGTGTGAACAGAAAAGTAAGATGTGTTGGTTCTAGCTGGGAGAATTTAAGATCTAGTGCATAGTTCTCCATTTTTTTACTCCATTGCCATGCCTGTGTGCTGCAAATGGTGCAGCTCTAAGAGGGCAGAGGATCCACCAACCTGGATTGTAACATCACAGCATACAGGACAATGCCCTGAAGAACCATCCAGGCTGATAGTGGACTTGTCATGAGTGGAAGATAAACTTTTGTGACATAAATCACCAGTGATTTTTGCATTATTTGAAATTGCAGTATTGCCTAGACTACATCACTGAAGCCACAAAGCCCCTGCCTACCTGTGGTCTATGTCCCACGTGAGATGGAAGACGAAAAGTACACTAAACCTTATTTCATTTAATGTGAGTGCCCTGAAGAAAAGTAGAGTGGGTAAGGGAGTTGGGAAAGACTGAAGTGGGTTATTTAGATAAGATGTTTAGTGAATTTCTGAAGAGAACTTATTTGCATAGATAAGATACCTGGGAAAAAGTGAAGAAACTTCATGAGAAGACTGAAAAAAGAGCATCCCAGGAAAGGAGAACAGCAAATGCAAATTCTTGGAAGCCAGACCAAGTTTGGCCTACTGAAGAAACAGAGTAAGAGCCAGTGTGGAGCTAGCTAAGTGAGTAAAGGGAGACAAATGAGATGAAGTTAGAGAAATGGGTAGACCCAGATCAGGCAGGAGCTTGTTGTCTTTGATCACAAGTTAAATGCAAAGTCTGTGAATGGAGTTGAACAGGGGCGTGACGTGATCCAATTTATATGGCAAAGAGATCATGCTGGCTGTTGTGTGGAGTGTAAACTGTAGGGGAGCAAGGATGTAAGTAAACTCAGGGCTTCTTAAGAGATTTGTATTTCCCTGATGATGTCCTGTTGGGGCTTGAATGATGGCCCCACAGAAAGACATGTACAAGACCTAATCCCCATTCCTGTGACTGTGAACCCATTTGTAAATAGGACCTTTGAAGATGATGTTATTAGTTAAGGTGTATCCAAGCTGGAGGCAGGCAGCCCTTAATCCAAGATGGCTGACAACCTTATCAGCAAAGGAAACTGGAATGGAAATAAAAGCCCGAGGTCAGTAGAAGCCAGAAGTCAGGACAAAGAGAGAGTTCATTTTGTAACAGAGGATTGTCGAAACAGTACAGACTCCAGGAGAAAGCAAGCTCTGCCAATACCTTGATGTTGGACTTCTAGTCTCCAATACCAAGAGAGATTAAATTTCTGTTGTTTAAGTCAACCAGTTTGTGGCATTTCTCATAGCATACCTTGCAAAATAAGACACTACTGATGCTGAGTATGTTTTCATTGGCCATTTGTGCATCTTCTTTTGTAAACTGTCTCTGCAAATCTTTTGGCATTTTTTATTGGGTTGCTTATCTTCCAAATATGTAGATATAAACACTGTATTTGTATTTATGCAGATATAAATACACATTAAATATATTTCTTAATCACAAAATTTCTTTACATCCCTGGCATATTCACATTTGGTTATGGAGAATTCTTATTCTAAATGTTACTTAGTATTTTATTTGTAATTATGTTAAGCAGGATTTTATGTCAATATTTAGAAATTAGGTTGGTCTATAGTTAATGGCTTATAGTTGTGTGTGAATGTGTGTGAGCACAAGTACCAGGGTAGTATCTTAGTCAAGTTTTGATATTTTAGCTTTTGTTGACTTGGCAAAAAATAACTTTTTGAAAATATATGTAATGGTTTAAATAGTAGTGGCACTGTCCTTGAAGGTTGAAAGTCATTCACTAGTGAAACTGTTTGGGGTAGAATTTTTGATAGAGACAATTATGGTACTCATATGTTATGAGGAGATTTACATGATGAAATAATATAGGTAAAGCTCATGGCACATGAAAGGTTCAAAGTGAATATCAGTTCCAATCTGTTACAATTTCAAAAGTTCTCCCAGTCCTAGGAGCTACATTTTGCCTTGTAAATAAACTATAAAAAACAGAAGTTTAAAAAGAATGTTGTGGGCGGAGGGGCCAAGATGGCCTTAGTGTAGGAGGGCACACATTGCAAGCTCCCAGAGCAAGGCGGGTTGTAGACGGGGTCCTGCCCGGGGGTCTGTGCTGTGCACGCGTGGAGTGAGAGGCTTGGGACATCTATCTGCGCGGATCAACGGCATGGACGGAACGGTAGAGATTCGTGAGTTTTAAGCCTGCCAGGGGTGGCTGGCACCGACGGCTGAGCCCCGCGGTTAGGGAGAAAAAAAAAGTAAAACGGCCGGTTGTAGCCGCCGGGCGAGAAAGTTTTATTTTCTGGGGATTTGGCTGCCTGGAGCCCCTTGGACCTTGGGTGAACAGAACAGCCGGAGCGAATCGGCACCCGGTGGAGGGGAGGGGTGACTCTGTTCCGGGGAGGGAGTTGATTTGCCCACCTGCCCAGGGATAAGACCCGGGCCACCGCGGAGCCAGGAAGAGGGGACACTCTCCAAAAGAGAGAGGGTTCTGTTGGAGGACAGGGAAGGGAATTTTTTTTTTTTTTTTTTTTTTTTTTTTGCCATTGATCTGGCTGCCTGTACCGCCCCATAGCTTTGGGGAGCAGATAAGCCGAGCTGAAGCAGCATCAGGCTGAGAGGAGAGGCGAATCTACAGAGTCAAACTGATTTACATAGCAACCTGGTGACGCTGGTGCTCGGCTCCAGAAGAGGCAGAGTCAGCCGTCTTTAGCACTCTGCACTGACTAACATCAGAGCTACAGTTACCCTGGGGAGTCAAGGAAGTGGCATGTGCTTGATTAATTTCCATGAGCCCAGCTAGGGTCCCTTCCATAAGGGGGTTGGTCTAGAGGAGGAATAATTTTGGGTCCTGTATTTCGCCAAAAAAAAAAAAAGAAAAAGTGAGAAGGTCACTTCAATAAATGAAAAATAAATTCTTTTTAATTTAGTTTAATAGCTAAAAGCTGTTTCAGGACCTGCATATAGAACCCTGCAGGGAAATTGATTAATAAACACAAGCAGGCAGGGAGGATCCACGTGGACCCTAGGGGAATCATTGACCCTCCTTAGCTCTGTTTGACTGCTTGCCTGTGTGGATCTTTGGTTTTTCTGTTTATCTCTGGTCTTTTGCTTTTCTTTCCTCTTTCCTACCCCCTTTCTTTTTTCTTTCATTTTTTAAAATTAGGTGCTGCTAGCCTGTCGCTTCTTTGCTGTGCTTCTTCTTCAGTAATTTCCCACTCGCTGTCTATATTGATTTTGTATTCCAAACTATCGCTTATCCCTCCTTCATCTTTCTGCCTTCTGCTTTCTGTTGTGGCTCTTAGATACAACATTTTTTCATAGCCCACAACTTAAGGGTGTCAATTTCTATTCCATCTATTTTGTTTTCTTCTTTTTTTTTTAGTATTAACTTTTTCCTTTCAGCCCTTTCTTTACTATTTCTCTCCCTCCTCATAATTCTAGCCTTCTAAATCATTATATATATATATTCCTCCATTTGTTTTCCCAGTCCATTGTAGGAACTCCACTTTTTTTCCTATTACTCTACACTGCCTACACAAGTTAAATATTCATCTCATTAAGTCTCATTTGGCCCCTCTTCTAACTTTTATCAATATTACTATTATCCTTCTGCCTTCCTTACATCTTTTGATTCCTCTGGCCCTAATCTTTTGCCTTCAAGGGAACATATAAAGAAGCAAGGAAATAAAATAAGAAGAAAAACTGCCAAAGAAGACACTGGGAGAACATACTGAAGAAATTGCAAACATGCCTAAAAAGATAATGGATATGATAGTGAACAATGGCACAAGCCAAGAAATCAAAAAGATGCTGGATTCACATAACAGCAGATTTGAACAGGCAGAGGAAAGAATTAGTGAGATGGAAGACAATACAGCTGAAATCAAAGAGATAGTAGAACAGAGAAACAAAAAGATAGAAAAAATCCAGCATGGACTCAGGGAATTAACTGATAACACAAAACACACAAACATATGCATTATGGGCATCCCAGAAGGAGAAGAGAAGGGAAAGGGAACAGAAGGCGTGTTGAAGGAAATAATGGCTGAAAACTTCCCAACCCTATTGAGAGAGATGGATGTGCAAATCCAGGAAGCACAGCATATCCCAAATAGTATAAATCCCAACAGGCCAACTCCAAGACATATACTTGTCAAAATGTCCAATGCTCAAGACAAAGAGAAAATACTCAAGGCAGCAAGGAAAAAGAGAACCATCATATACAAGCGAAGCACAATAAGATTAAGTGCTGATTTCTCAGCTGAAGCCATGGAGGCAAGAAGACAGTGGTATGACATAGTCAAAACACCAAAAGAAAAAAACTTCCAGCCACGAATCCTCTATCCAGCAAAACTGGCATTCAAAAGTGATGGAGAGTTCAAAATATTCACAGATAAACAGAAATTAAGAGAGTATGTCAATAAGAAACCAGCACTTCAAGAAATACTAAAGGAGATGGCTCAAAGCCTGCTCTTCTCTTACTCTCCTTTGTTAACCTATCTTTCAGACAATGGTTCTCAGAGACTGCTCACTTTCCTCAGTTCAGATCAGTGAGGTCATATACATCATTTTGCAAATTTTTGTATGTATTGTGAGAATTTTGATTTTTACCCATAATAAAAAAAA
>JAKSZT010054335.1:31926873-31961857 GCA_026826555.1 Tolypeutes matacus | reverse complement strand
AAAAAAAAAAAAAAAAAAAAAAAAACATGGAAAAAAAAAAAAGAAATACTAAAGGAATCTCTACAAGTTGGAAGGAAAAAACAAGGGAGAGAGAGTTGGAGGAGAGTTTAAAAACAACTGAAAAGACAAAAAGAGAAACAAAACAACATATGACATACATTAACCCAAAGAAAAAATGGCTGAAGTAAGAAATTCGTTACGAGTAATAACACTGAATGTTAATGGATTAAATTCACCAATCAAGAGACACAGATTGGCAGAATGGATAAGAAAATATGATCCATCTATATGCTGTCTACAAGAAACCCACCTTCGGCCCAGGGATTCTAGGAGACTGAAAGTGAATGGCTGGAAAACCATTTTACAAGCTAACAATAGCCAAAAAAGGGCAGGAGTAGCTATTCTAATATCAGACAAAATAGACTTTAAATGCAAAACTATTGTAAGAGACAAAGATGGACACTACATATT
Organism: Tolypeutes matacus; assembly: GCA_026826555.1. NCBI lineage: Eukaryota > Metazoa > Chordata > Mammalia > Cingulata > Chlamyphoridae > Tolypeutes > Tolypeutes matacus. The sequence goes on along the minus strand of JAKSZT010054335.1, from coordinate 31,961,386 downwards.
AGTAAAAGGAGTAATCTCTCAAGAAGAGAGAACAATCATCAACATTTACGCACCTAATCTGGGTGCCTCAAAATACGTGCGGCAAACTCTGGAAAAACTAAGAGGAGAAATAAAAGCCTCTACAATTATAGCAGGGGACTTCAACACACCACTATCATCATTAGACAAAACATCTAGACAGAGAATCAATAAAGAAACAAAGGCACTCAACAATACACTAGAAGACCTGGACTTAATATACAGAACATTACACCCAAATACAGCAGGATTTACATTTTTCTCAAGTGCACATGGAACATACTCCAAAATAGACCACATGCTAGGCCACAGAACAACTCTCAATGAATTCAGAAAGATTGAGATTATACAAAGTAATTTCTCTGACCACAACGGAATGAAATTGGAAATCACTAAAGGCCAGAGAAACAGGTTAGGCACAAGGATATGGAAGTTAAACAACACACTCTTAGACAAACAGTGGGTCAAAGGAGAAATCTCAAAAGAAATCAGTAACTACCTTGAAACTAATGAAAATGACAACACAACATATCAAAACCTATGGGATGCAGTGAAAACAGTCCTGAGAGAGAAGTTCATAGCCATAAATTCATATATTAAAAAAGAAGAAAGAGCTAAAATTGAAGACCTAACTGCACACTTGGAGGACCTGGAAAAACAACAACAAACTAAACCTAAAGGAAGTAGAAAGAAGGAAATAACAAAGATTAGAGCAGAACTAAATGAAATAGAGAATAAGAAAGCACTGGAAACAATAAACAAAACCAAAAGCTGGTTCTTCGAGAATATCAACAAAATTGACAAACCCTTAGCCAGACTAACAAAGAAAAAGAGAGAACAGATGCAAATACATAAAATAAGGAATGAGCAAGGTGATATCACTACTGACCCCACAGAAATAAAGAGTATCATAAGAGGATACTTTGAAAAATTATATGCCAACAAGAATGTGATAATTTAGAGGAAATGGACAAGTTTCTAGAAACCCTCAAACAGCCTACATTGATGAAAGAAGAAATAGATGAACTCAACAGTCCAATTACAAGTAAAGAGATAGACTCAGTCATCAAAAACCTCCCAACTAGAAGAGCCCAGGACCAGATGGTTTCCCAGCTGAATTCTACCAAACAGTCCGGAAAGAGCTAACACCAATTCTACTTAAGCTCTTCCAAAAAATGGAAGCAGAAGGAATATTGCCTAACTCATTCTACAATGCCAATTTTACCCTAATACCAAAACCAAATAAAGATACCACAAAAAAGGAAAATTACAGACCAATTTCTCTAATGAACCTAGATGCTAAAATCCTCAACAAAATACTTGCTAATCGCATTCAACAACATATCAAAAGGATTATACACCATGACCAAGTGGGTTTCATCCCGGGTATGCAAGGATGGTTCAATATAAGAAAATCAATCAATGTAATACACCACATAAAGAGATTGAAAGAAAAGAAATCACATGATCATCTCTATAGATGCAGAAAAAGCATTCAACAAAATACAGTACTCTTTCCTCATAAAAACACTGCAAAAGATAGGAATAGATGGAAACTTTCTGAATATGATAAAAGGTATATTATGAGAAACCCAAAGCTAACATCATTTTCAACTGTGAAATGCTAAAAGCCTTCCTTCTGAGATTGGGAACTAGACAAGGATGCCCACTATCACCACTCCTATTTAACATTGTCTTAGAAGTACTTGCGCGAGCACTGAGACAAGAAAAGGACATAAAAGGCATCCAGATTGGAAAAGAAGAAGTAAAAATTTCATTATTTGCAGATGACATGATCCTATACATATAAGCCCTGAGAAATCTACAACAAGGCTTCTAGAACTTATAAAGGAGTTCAGTAATATTGCAGGCTATAAGATCAATGCTCAAAAATCAGTAACATTTCTATACACCAATAATGAGCACACTGAGGAGAAAATCAGGAAAAAAATACCACTTACAATAGTAACTAAAAGAATCAAATACCTAGGAATAAATTTAACTAAAGATGTAAAGGACTTATATACAGAAAACTACACAACACTGTTAATGGAAATCAAAGAAGACTTAAATAAATGGAAAAATATTCCCTGTTCATGGATAGGAGGACTAAACATCATCAAGATGTCTATCCTACCCAAACTAATCTACAGATTTAATGCAATCCCAATAAAAGTCAACACTGTATTTTTTAAGGAACTGGAAAACTAACCACAAAATATATTTGGAGAGGCAAGAGGCCCCAAATTGCCAAAGACATATTGAAAAAGAAAAATGAAGTTAGAGGTATCACACTACCTGAATTTAAAACATACTACAAAGCTACAGTGATCAAAACTGCGTGGTATTGGCACAAGGATAGACCTACTGACCAATGGAACCGAATTGAGAGTTCTGATATAGATCCTCGCATATAAAGTCATCTGATATTTGACAAGGCCACGAAGCCCACTCAGTTGGGAGAAAATGGCCTCTTTAACAAGTGGTGCTTGGAGAATTGGATATCCATATCCAAAAGAATGAGAGAAGAATACCATCTCACACCTTATACAAAAATCAACTCAAGATGGATCAAAGATCTAAATATAAGAGCCAAAACCATAAAGACCTTGGAAAATAATGTAGGGAAGCATCTACAGGACCTTGTAATAGGAAATGGTTTCATGAACTTCACAGCCAAAGCATGAGCAGCAAGAGAAAAAATAGATAAATGGGATGTCATCAAAATTAAAAACTTCTGCACCTCAAAGGATGTTATTAAGAAAATAAAAAGGCAGCCTACCCAATGGGAGAAAATATTTGGCAACCATATATCTAATAGGAGCCTAATATCCTGCATATATAAAGATACCCTACACCTTGAAAATAAAAAGACAAACAACCCATTTAAAAAGTGGGCAAGTGACCTGAAAAGACACTTCTCCAAGGAAGAAATACAAATGGCTAAAAAGCACATGAAAAAATGCTCAACATCGCTTGCTATCAGGGAAATGTAAATCAAAACTACAATGAGATACTATCTTACACCCATCAGAATGGCAGCTATTAAAAAAACAGCAGACACTAAATGTTGGAGAGGATGTGGAGGAATAGGAACCCTCATCCACTGCTGGTGGGACCGTGGTATGGTCCAGCCACTGTGAAGGACAGTTTGGCGGTTCCTCAGAAAACTAACAATAGATCTTCCATATGATCCAGCAATTCCACTGCTGGATATATACCTAGAAGAACTGAAAGCAAAGACACAAACAGATATATGCACACCAATGTTCATAGCGGCATTGTTCACCATTGCGAAAAGTTGGAATCAGCCCCGGTGCCCATCAACAGACGAATGGATAAGCAAAATGTGGTACATACATACAATGGAACATTACTCAGCTGTAAGAAGGAATAAAGTGCTGACACATGGAATAATGTGGATGAATCTTGAACACCTTATGTTGAGTGAAGCAAGCCAGGCACTGAAGGATAAACAGTATATGACCTCACTGATTTGAATTGAGGAAAGTGAGCAGTCTCTGAGAACCATTGTCTGAAAGATAGGTTAACAAGGGAGAGAAAGAGAAGAGCAGGCTTTGAGCCATCACCCATATGGACATAATCTATGGTAAAGGGATCGAGTATAGTTGCATATTGAAGGATAGGACAGATGGGTAGTGATATTACTGGGTTTGGTGGTGCTGCGTTGACAGGTGGGTAGATTAGGAAGGGCAGGTTCAAATACCCAGGGCATGTAACTATGAATCTTGACATTCCATGAGTCAAGACAGGGGAGTGTCATATGCCCCAGGGGGGTGGGGAGGAAGGAACAGTTAAGATCTAATGAGGTATTTAGTGGTCATGGGAAAGGTTTTTCATTACCTTACAGTAATGGACAAAGGACATGGTAAATATCATCAAAACTTATTAAACTGTATCATCTAAATTGTAAACTATACTGTAAATCATTGACAATGTTTAGTTGCTATATTTTGCTATCTCTATAACAGTTATAACAATGCTAACATCCAAAAAAAAGGGGGCGGTTAATATGGGGTGGGGAAGTGGGGGTGGTTTGGTATCTGGGAGTCTCTGGTATTATGTGTGTGACTTTGCTGTAACCTAAAACTTCTTTGAAAATTAAATGAAAATTTGGGAGACACTGGGGATTGAGAGGGGGAAGGTGTCATGGCACACCGGACATCCGAAAACACAGTGATAAAATGAAAAAAAGAATATATATATATATATAATTTTAAAAGGCATTTCTTTTGCTTTTTTCCCCATTTTTTTGAATGTCCCAATCCACTAATTATATTTTGTTTTGTTTTGTTTTTCGTTTGATTGTTTGTTTGTCTTTTTGGGGTTTTTTTCCCTGAGTTTCCTTATGTTTGTCTCTTGCATGTAAGCTTTTCATTGTTGTTTCTTTTTCCTATTAAGTGTATTTGATTATTTTATGGGCTACATCTTCATGGAAGATTTAGATCACAAAAGGGTTACAATGGGTACTGCAGGGGATTATTGGTGGGGGGTGTCTGGGAGGGGGGATTCATGGAAGTAAGTTCATCTGAATATACATGAAAGATATACAAAATTGTTCAAAAGATCAAAGGATGGGGCATGGTCACGGTGGGTGGACAATCACTCAATAAATGAGGGAATCTGAATTCCTAGCCTGGAGAGCTCTGCCACATTCTCCAAGGGAGCAGCAACAGTCCTCTGAGTGCAGGACAGTGTCTGTAAAAAGAGGATGGCCCACTGATGAGTTCTTTTTATTGATGACTACCCTTATGAGTCTTTGCTCTTGTAACTGTAACTTAGCTTACTGTTATAGGGTGCCTAAGGGTTGCCACCTGAGAGCCTCCTTGTTGCTCAAATGTGGCCTCTCTCTAAGCCAAACTGCAGCATATGAATGCAGTACCTTCCCCCCATTGTGGGACATGACTCCCAGGGATGAGCCTCCCTGGCAACGAGGAATTAATACCAAGTGCCAACTGGCAACAGAACTGGAAAAAGACCTTTGAATAAAAGGGGGAAAAGGTAAAGACAAATGAGTTCAAGTGGCTAAGAGACTTCAAAGGAAGTCGGGAGGTCCTCCCAGAGGTAATGCTTACGCACACCTCAGTAGGAGCCCATAGAACATCAAAGTGCATATCACCCCACACAGAGGGGCTCCTGAGAGCTCTGGAGACACCCAGGTCTTATATAAGGGGGGATAGCTCCTAGAGACTGACGCCTTATCAGTGGGCTCTATTTTGGAATCTGTGCTCCTGAGAGTGACAGAATTGGACTCAAATAAGTCCTCCCTGCACATGGTTCATCAGTCCCTTCTATTCAAACCTTTATGTGATGCTGGAGCTTTTAGGTATACTTCCAGAGACTGGAACCTCTGGCCTACCTATGTGCCAGGTGTGCATGGAATCTCAGTGGAGCTGCAACTCCTACCCTACAGCTCAATGGACTCATCCAAGTCACCTGGCGAGGAGACAACAATGGGCAACGGCCTTCCCAGGGAATGGAGAGGGCCTGCATCTGCAGGCAGGATCATCCCACCCACCATATCCATGGGCTATAAGCCCTCTCTCACTTGGAGGTAGAGTGGACATCACCATCCCAGTCCCCTCAGGATTGGCAGAAGAACTATGGACTAGAGTGGACTTAATGGTATTCTTTTGTACACATATGGTGATTCTAGCAATGGAAGAAATTATAACAGTGAGGTGGAGCCAGTGGCCACTGGACACTTTCGGGGCAGGGAGGAGATGTGCAGTTGAAATACAGGGGCTTCTTCGGGATTTGGAGGTTGTCCTGAGTGCCGCTGTGGCAACGGATGTAGGCCATTTTAAATCAGCACACACCATTCAGAACTGTGTGGGAGAGAGTGTGGTCTACAATGTGAACTGTGGTCTATGGTTGATGGCAAGGCCCTAGGATGTCTAAGTCCATTGAGGGTGATGGGCCACACTTGTGGGAGATGTTTGTGTGGGATGTGGTGGGAGGTGTGGGAGGTGGGGAACATGGGAATCCCTATAGGTTCCGTGTAATATTTAGGTAAGTTAAGCACCTCTTTAAAAAAAAAAAAAAAAAAAAAATATATATATATATATATATATATATATATATATATATATATAACATTTTTGTAAGCAAATGCACATGTATGCATATATATTTATATATCATTTTACAAATATTGGTATGTATTGTGAAAAATTTGATTTTTACCCACAATAAAAAATAAGTTTAAAAATAATAATAAAATAAATAAAAAATAAAAAGAATGTTGTGTTTGATTGTTCTTTAAGTTCACAACTTCTGTAATAAAAATATATTTTTAAAAAAAGAACACTGTGTTCTAGGCATTGTACCATTCTAAAATTTTTCATGTTCCTTAAAAATTTTTAATTGGAAAGGATTTAGTGGGAAATTCCAGAAGTTACAATTCACTTTCATTGCATTTTTCCTGGCTATACCACGGGATAGATTTGACAGCAATGTCATTTCTAAGCAGAAGTGTTGTTCATTCTTAGCCTTAAACAGAACATAGGAGTAAATATGGTTGACCTACTTTATTTGGTCTTCCATGATATAGCTGTATTTTTCTGAATTTAGTAAGCCCCTAAGACTTTTTCCTCTCACAGCATCTTTCCTTTGCCTTTCTCTAAGTTGTTGGTGCCAAATACTTGGGTTCCCTTCTCTTCCTTTTTGGCATTACATACTTTTCATTACTAATATCAATGCCCTTTGCTTGGCCTAGAAAACCACAAGAAGCCTACTCACATGCTGGCATCATGTGAAATGCAGTAGATACTTTCTATCAACTTTATTAATATCATTTGCTGAAAATAGACCTAGACCTAATGAATTAAAGAACTGAATTAGCAACTGACACAATTTTAAAATGCACACATGCAAAAACCTCATCCCTTCTTGAAAAAATCTTTTGGTCATTAACCTGTGATCCAGAATAGCTTTATTGACCTCAGACAGTAAACAATTCCAGTGTGCAATGATGTGAGGGACCATCTGTGACTCTCTTATTATAGTACAAGCAACAACAGCATGTAACAGAGTAATTGAAAATGCTTTCCCATTGGTCTTATTCATCAACATGTTATTAAAATCTTTGTTAAAATATTAGTAGCTTGTTTTAAGCTTTGTCAGATCTTATAAACCCCAGAATGAGCATTTCATCTAAATGTAGTGAGCTTTATTTTTTTTTACCTTTATAATGAAAAATCATGTTCCAGGTGCCCTGTGATAAACTAATTAATCTTTGTCTAACAGTATTAATTAGGACGGTATTTAGACCTGTGTTATCCAAACACTCTTGGGGCCATGACTTACTCATAGGCCCTCAAGTTGACATAAAAAGCTATCAACTCACATTCCTTTGTAAGTAGAAGTTCTGACAAAATTTTTCACATTTTAATTTTATCGATAATTAATTTTTCGCAGGCAGAAAATATGTGACTTTAGTGTGTTACTTGTGAAAAGTCACAGGATTTCCTACCTAGACATCACTTTTAGTAATAATACTCTTATGAATACTCCATTTCTATAATAATTTGAAGGCACAACAGGCTTATAGCCAATTGAGCCATTTGAATAAAAATCAAATTTGAGTGCTGAATCATACATAGGGAGAGTCCAGGCTATCACTTTGCCTCATTGCCACAAAGTCAAGATTTACCTGGGAAAACAATTTTCCTGACAAGAGAATTTCAACATCAGTAAGAATTCTAAGTGACCTGTCAGAGGAAAATTCTGTATGGGAAGGACCTCTCTCAAAAGGGACATTGTACATAGAACTTACTAACAGTAAGTGGGGTAAGAGTTAGTTCCCATGCATTCTTTGTTGTATCACTTAATAACTCTGGTATTGAAAGCTATAGAAATGAGCAGATAAATCATAAATAAAACAGCAACAGGAAAACATAATTGGCAAGTCTGACCACATACTTTTCAGGCTATGGGTGAATTAACTGTAGCGTACAACTTAAGTTAATGCGAAATAAATGAATTGTTTGGTGGAGGCCCTTGGCAGAAGAACAGAATACACAAAAGAACAGCATGGGAGTTATTACTGAAATACGTAAAAGCTGTGGATTTTCGCCAGCTTTCCAGTGACTTATAAGCTGCAAGTTTTATAAAAAGCATAGTACATCCTATGCTTCTAAATTTATAACAAAACTATCAATAAAACTGTCCAAACAGAATTTGTATTCTGGCTATGGCTCTTAACTACAAAATATTAGCATATATGCAAACAAAACAAAATGTACTTGGCATATTTTTATGTTGTATTTTCTTTTTTAATCAGGACTTTTATTTACATTGATCTACAGGTAGAAAAAGCTCTTCTATTTACTTCATAATGTTTCTCATTGTCTTGCAGATTTTGGAATCAGGAACTTCTTCCTTCCTTCCCTCCCTTACTTTTTTCCTTCTGTGAATACAGTCAGTAAACCAACCTGCATTTATTAAGCACCAATTATGTATTAGGGATTCCCTGATAACAAGACATTCAATGTACAACGAATTATTTCATGATGGTCATTGCATTGTTCTATGAAGCCAATTAATAACTATTTAAATTCAACAATATTTATCTATCTAATTAAAAGTATGTTATGGGAAGTGGAGGTAGCTTAACTGATTGGGCTCCCATCTACCACATGGGAGGTGCCTGGTTTGGTTCCCAGTGCCTCCTAAAGAAGACAGAGAGCTGGCGCAATGGGCGGGCATGGTGAGCTGATGCAACAAGATGACACAGCAAGAGAGGCAGGAAGAAAAACATAATGAGAGGCACAACAAAGCAGGGAGCGGAAGTGGCTCAGCGATTGGGTGCCTCCCTCCCACATCGGAGGTCCTAGGTTCAGATCCCGGTGCCTCCTAAAGAAACAAGGAAGATGAACAGACACAGCAAGTGCAAACAACGAGGGGGTGGGGAGAAATAAATAAATTAAATTAACCTTTAAAAAAAGATACGTTATAACTGAGAAATGGGTTTTTCAGAAAATCAAGTAGGATACATGTTATTAAAAATGAATTCTATGGGGAGCAGATGTAGCTCAGTGGTTGAGCATCTGCTTCCCACGTACGAGGTCCTGGGTTCAATCCCCAGCACATCCTCAAAAAAAAAAAAAAAGAATTCTAGCTAGCAGTTTCTGAAACAATCTTCTAAGATAAAGAAAAATATGCCAATGTATAACAAAACTTACTGCATTCATCTTAGAAAAAAAAAATTTTTTTCCCATTAGGTGCTAAACTGAGGGACTGAAATGAGTGTCTTACACATGCTTCTTTCCCTGCCCCCAACACAGAACACTGCCAAACAGAGAGAGATAAGGAGACCTTTTTTTCCCTTCTCCATTCCTTACTCCCCACTCAATGAAACAGAAAACTTGGCAGCCAATCCTCCACTATATATTAGTGTTGTTTTGAAGTGACAAATACTGTATAACTCCCTCTCCACCACTGATGCACCACCAAAATTACCATTTTTATATTATTACTATGTCTGCATAAATATAAGAAAAATGAAGAAAAACCACTTGTTAGGAAGGAACATGGAGTTTGGGAGGCACAGAAAATTTTGAATTTTTCCCAGAATTTATAGTATAGGAAGTATAGTCCCAACAACTAAAGCACTCGTGGAAGAGGAAGAGACAGTAAGAGACATGGTGGGAACTACGTGTATTCTGCTGGTTCTAGGTGTCAAAGGATCAACTGAGGAAATGAGATGATCCTATCTAAAACAACAGATCACCATAAGTGAACATGTAGCAGACATTGAAATAGAGCTAGGAGCCTCCTACATGAGTTCCCATTACTGATATGCAAGTGGTTCTATCGGTGGGTGGGGGTGCTGGTATACCGTGATGCTGGCACTCCGTCTGCTCTGTCTTTTGGCAAATACTGGATGTGGATAAATCTCTCTTTAGGATGTTTCTGCAAAATATGGAAATGATACAACAAAATTAAGGAGATGGAAGTCACCTCCTAAATTGTCAGAGAAAAGATACTCCTGAAAATTTATTTAAGGCCTAGAATATTTTTCTAGTCTGTTTTTATAACCTTAATAGAATGTAAAGAAAGCACAGTTTCCATGAAACCAAGGGAAAAATCCACAAATTGATATTAAAAGGGAAGTAGATGATAAAATGAAAATAATTTTTAAATGCAATAAAAGAAAATAAATTGGCAAGAAAGGAGTAAATAGCAGAATTGACACTAAAGAAAATGAGTCAGTAATGTGGAATGAACTTAAAACTCTCCTAGAATGCAGAAGAAAAAGACAAAGCAATGAATAAAAGCAAAGATATTATTTTCATGCAGAACAGAGAATGAAGTCATGATTGAAGAAAAAGATTTGAAAATACAGGCTGAAAGAATGACATTCAAAGAAATATTAAAGGAAAAAAAAACATCTAGAAACGTTGTTGCTTTTTATTACAATGCTTACAGCGAAAATTCCCACAAGCTTCAGGCCATTAACAAAGTATCTAGACAGGGACAAATATTAAATTTGTCTTAGACTTCTCTTTTGCCAAAGGGCACATTAGAACAAAAAAACATCTACAGAATGCTGAAGGGGAGGATAAACTTATAGGCAAAACTTTATTAGGCAAATGCAAACAAAAGAAGCAGGTCAATGGTATAATTTAACAGAATTTTAGGCTACATAGAACTAAAAATCAGCTGAGTTTATTTAATATTGATAAAATGTTTAATCTACACTATAAAAAAAACGATGAACCTTAATGTATCAAAGATATAATATCAAAAACATAAAGTAAAATATATTAGAAATTTAAGGATTTAATTATATATATATAATTTCTGTACAACTCCATAACATAAGCCAAATGCTCTGACCATTTGCAAACTAGATATTATTAATAAAAGATTAAGTTTAAAAATCCAATCTCTGGGCTTGAACTGCTTCAGGCATTTTGAAGAGCAATTTGGCAATATTTATTCAAATTACAAATGTACAAATCCATCAGTTCTACCACTTCACTTCTAGGTGCATGCTTTAAGGAATGCTATGAAAGACGTGTGCTAGAAGTTCATGACTGTAAGGCTTGTAATAGGGAAGAAAGAGAAGGAAATAACAGAAATAGCCTTCAGTAAGGGAATTAATAATAAAATATGGAATATGATGGACACTATAAAGAAATTTTTAAAAATATAAATGAACTAAAAGTCTATGTACCTAACTCATGATGGTGACCCCTGGGTGTTGGGAGCTAGAAATGGAATCCCAGAAGGTTATCAAAGGAGATGTGTTGCCTGCAATATTGATTTCTTTTTCTTTCTCTTAAGAAGAATGTAAACATCTACTACACATGGAATTATTTAAAATACTGGAAAAAAATGTTAAGTAACTATAACAATTTTTCATTCTGAATGATAGGGATATGTGTGATGGTTATATTGGTCTTTGTGGGTTTTTTTTTTGTTTTTTTTTTTTCTTTGTAATTTTCTTATTTTAATAAAACACAGCTCTTAGGGCAAAAAGAAATAAAAATTAGAGCTACAGAATATATTGAAAATAAAACAGTGAGATCACAGCATAGCAAAATTTAGGAGTTGTAGCCAAAGCTATGCTATGAGGCAAAAATCTCACCCTTAAATGGCTTAATTATTAAATATCAAAGAAATGTAAAGAAACTTAGTATTCAATTCAAGAATATAAACAAGCCCAAGGAAAGCAAAAAGATGTGTGTGCCATGAGCTTTATAGACATTAAGACTGATTCTAACTTCCTTATGAACATACAAAGAACAGCCATCCATAGATTTCACATATGGCATATTGGAGGAAAAGCTAAAAACATTAGACACTATAAGTGGTGGTTTGAAAGTGAATGTACCCCCAGAAAATAATGTTCTTAAAGCTTATCCATTCCTGTAGGTATAAAACTATTGTAAGTAGGAACTTTTCATTAGGTTATTCAACTAAGGCATGGTTCAGGATGGACCTTAACCCTTTTACTAGAGTCCTTACAGGATGAATACACACAGAGAGAAGGAGAAAGCCACAGAAGCAAGAAGCTGCAAGCAAGGAAACTGGAAGAGAAGGGAGAGACAAGCACATGTTGCCAAGTGCCTTCCCATATGACAGAGAGTCCAGGATCATTAGCAGCCAGTCTTTGGCAAGACTAATGATGCCTTAATTTGGATATTTTTCTCAGCCTCAAAACTGTAAGCATTAAGCTAATAAATTCCCTTTGCTAAAGCCAAGGCATTTCACGGTGTCTGCTTTAAGCAGCTTAGCAAAATCAAACATTATAACATTTGTGCGTTACTCTATGTGGACAATTGTTTCCTGGGTTCGGCTGGGAGGATGGTGATATGGAGAGACATGCTGAGAAAGCAATTCTAAACCGGACTCCTAATGACCTCCAAGTCACTTTTCTATATGCAGGCATGGGATAGATATCAAAGGGAAAAGGGCCTTTCCTAAGCCATTCACGGTGATTAATTTTCCTGTAATGAGGTATATTTTCTAACAGAAAATTTTTAGCAGTCACCATGGAAATCTGCAAGTGAATGTGAAGAGCAATTCTTAATCTTTATGAATAGAGAGAGCAAAAATCAGAAGGTGAAACCTTCTGGGTAGAATTGGAAAAGCCCTAAATCTGTTTCATTTGTGGTGAAAATTGTACCTGGAATTTCCTGTGGTGCCAAGATGATGAGGGTGCTGCTATTGGTCTCTTTGGGGCTTGGGAAGAATTTAAATTATTGTTGGTGAATGCTAGACCCATAATCACAAGACAGAAAAGGATTGCCTGCAGTTTCTATTCTAATGGATAATATGCCCTGTATCTTCTCTCCCTGGGATGAAAACACTTTGTACTGATTTCTATATGAGGATTTGTGCAATTTTCTTTGAAACAAAAAGCTATTTACATTGGGTTTTTTTCATCAAGAACACTGAATTGTTACATGCATTCGAGGACTTTGCTTTTGCTTTAGCACTCTCTGTTTTCATAAACTTTCTTTTAAATTTCACCAAGGCCCAGCATGATTTGGTAAGGGTCCTATGAAAGACAAACTTTGAACTAGCAGTCTTGTACTCCAGATGAAAAAATTTTAATAGTTTTTTTTTTTTCCTTTGGGAAAAAAAATGAACTAAGAAAGAATGGGGAAAATTCCAAAAAGCCAGGCTTTCACAACTGTCCATATAAAATTTCTTTACAACTGACTACCCTTAACCCTGTCTAAAAAGAAGACTGCTTGCAGCCAAATGTGTATTCCAAAAATGGCTGCAATAGTATCTCTTGTCCCACATGCCCCTCTACAGTGTGAATTTGCCACTCCCCCATCAACAGATATAATCTTTTTTCTTGCCAGAGATATTAGTGTTTTAAAAGCTGTTTTTAAATGACAATAGGAAGCGGCTGTGGCTCAATCAGTAGGGCTCCCGTTTACCATATGGGAGGCTCCGGGTTCGGTTCCCGGGGCCTCCTGGTGAAGGCAAGCCCGCCCGCACGGCGTGGTTAGCTGACCCAGTGAGCACAAGCAGCAAGGGGGGGATAAATGAATAAATAAATAAAATCTTAAAAAAAAAAAATGACAATAAAACAAGCCAGAAACTCAAAAAAAAAAAAAAAAGATATAACCTAATTCCCCACCCCTTGAATATGGGTTAGCTTGTGACTTGCTTCAATGAAGAGAGTATGGTGGAAGTAACGCTGTGAAACTTCTAAGGCTGTGTCATAAAAGGCAGTGCATCTTCTGCCTTATTCGCTAGACCACTTACACTTGGAGCCCAAAGCTGTCATGTAAGAAGCTGACTACCCTGAGGCAGCCATGCTGTAAGGAAGCCAAGCCAAACAGAGAGGCCATGTGTAGCTGCTCTGGTCAGCAGTTCTAGTCTTTGAATCATGCAGCCCAGATATGACCAAGCCTCTAGATGATTTCCAGCCATTGTCACCTATGAGTCATCCCACCTGAGGCCCCAGACATTATGGAGCAGAGAGAAAAGTCATTCCCACTATGCCATGGCCGAATTCCTGACCAACCCAATTTGTAAACATAATCAACTGGGTCTGGTTTTGCCCTCACCAGACACTGTTTCATGGCAACTACATCGTTTACATGGCCAAGACACCATACAGACTTTTTTGATCACATGACTGTGAGCCATAGACTGGATTTGCTTCCCAACTCTAAAAATAAATCATTTTGAATTTTATCTAGAGTTGTTTGTAAATATGACTCCCACTAACAGGGGAGTTAGTTGCTCCATAGGACTTTGGCTTCTAGCTAGCCAAGTCATCAGCAGGCATTTGGCCTTCTCAAGTATCCTCAGGCCATTTAAGGGCTATGTTTCTAAATTGCTTGCACTATTTGGTGAATGCTATAAACCACACTACAACATCAGAATGACATTATAGACCAGAAGTGACCCCAAATGTAGCGATATCATTCCTCAGCACTAGAGCAACACATCCAGCAGACAAAGATTGCTTTACGGTAAAATTGAAAGCTGGCACTAAGCCCTGATACCAGGGTCCTATTGATGCATGTGCAGATTGAGCAAGAAATCCTGTTGGCAAACTGGCAGGTCATCTTGTAGCACCAATATTACTTCAAGCACCAGACCAAGTTGGTAAAGAGGGGCATACTCGGCCTTCAATAGAATAAAGCCTTTGTTTTGGAAGTCATCTCAGATGGGTAGTCCCAACTTATACCCAGTGCGGGAGATCCACTTTATAATATCCCTTATAAGTACACTTTCAACCTCTATTTGCTTATGTTGAATGAGAAGAAATTAAAAACTCAAATGACACACCTCTCTCTCAAATACGTACTTAACTTTTATTAGTTATTCTCTAGTGGGTGAAATATTTTAGGCAGCAATCCTTCTGGCATGGGTGGGAAACTGGGTAGAATATTTATAAGAGGACACCAATTTAGCCAGTTTTGAGTCTAGGCAAGCAAGAATTGTTACCAAGAGAAGTTATTAACTTAGAGTACATCAAGTTTTGTTCTTGAAGTTTAAGTTGCAATTGGTAAGATTCTCCAACAATTCCGGTTGATACGTGCTTTTATATGGGAACCAATGTATCCCGAGCATTAGTTGTGCTCCGCATTGCTTTGACATGCAATCTCTGTTCCCTAATGGGGAGACCAGACAAGAGGCAGCCTCAGGTGGCCAGTCCCGGTGTGGCCTAGGCAAGACGCAATTGAACACGTGAGCATTAGGGAACTGGTGGATGAATCCTGAATACCGTGCCCAAAGAACAACGTCAAATTTAATTCAGCCAGGTGAGTCCAAACTGTTTCATCCAGGCAAACCCAAAAGGTAGGTAGAGAGGAAAGTGGAAACCAGATTTGAGGAGGTGCTGAATACTCCATTAAGGAGCTTCAAATTTATCCTCCCAGATATAAAGAGGCACTGTCCCCTCCACAAGCACCATAGATAATCAAAAGTGGTCTTGACAGTAAGTCTTTTCATGATTTCCCCAAATGCTCTTCTCCAAGGAGACACACATAGCTGTTTTGAAAACTGGCTCCTGAGTGCCTGCCCATTGACAAATGGCTGTAATTTCCCTTTCAGTTACTGTGCTTTCAGCATTTCAGATGGCAGGCTAGCTTCTCTGGAAGCACTGGAGGGGCTGCTTTGGACTTCTTGGATTTTTTTTCTGGCTGCTTTCCACCTTATCTTACTCACTGGCTACAGTTTTTAAAACCTTAGGCATTTTCTGTTCTGCCTCGGCTGAAATATTTAGTCTAGTCCCTGAGAATAATTGGCCCAGTACTTGATCTCCAATACATGCTCATATCTTTGGCAGAACAGAACTCAGTTATCATAGAGTTACAGATGATAAACAGATTTGTGAATCATTTCCTGCATTGTGAGAATAGGCAATTTTTTTTTCTATTTCTTAATGCACTTTAGGATTTAGGTTTTCTTCCCATTTCTTAAGGTAACTAATTTGTTTTGGATCACCTCCAGTACCAATTCCTTAAGAGTCGTTTTTGCATTTGACTATCAAATTACCCAAGGTTTTGGGAAATCGTGTGACTCTATTTAAAAAAAAAAAAAAAAAATGAGGCAGCTTAACACTGGTTAAAAGCTTAGACCGGAGCCAGATTGTCTTGAGTTTGAATCTGCATGTACCACTAGATTACCTGTGTGAGTGTAAGCAAAGCAAAATACTTCAATTTTTTAATGTCTCAGCTTCCTCACTGAAAATGGGGAATGATAATCATACTCACCATACAGGATTGTTTAGAGAATTTATAGTTGCAAAAACACTAATTCCTGGCATGTGGTAAACACTACAGAAGTGTTCACTAAATAATGAGTAAAGAAATAAATAAGCCAAAAGATGCTTCTATTAATGACTGGCTAACTGCCAGAGGGTCAGTGCAGTACCTGGGTGGGTAGCTCCATTTAAAAAAAGCACTGGGGCACTGGTGCTTTGAGTCTATATCTTTTGTACTAATGATACATATCCAAGTCTGAGAATGATAAAATAAATTGATAAATAATGTGTCAGAGGGAAAGTGCAGTATTTGCAGATACACTCACAGAGGCAGATGTTGACTCCTAAGACAACTTAACAAGACTGTTCAGGAGATCATATTTCTAAAACAGAGTCAACTGCTTTCTTAACCACTGAGTCTACTTCAAGTGGCCAGGACCATGGCTCAGGGAGTGATGGATGAAAGAAAGCCTACTGTCCACCATCAAACACTGTGATCAAATTTTCATATTCCTGATCCTAGCGGCAGTTGAGAAAGAAACCCAGAGATGGGATTTCTGTTTATACACCATCCACTAAATAGTATGTTAGTTTATGAGGTAATTTGAATTGATGGTAGTGGGTGTATATTTTTACTTCGTTTATCCCGCACAACATACCATGAAGTCTCACACACAGTAGGTGCTCAGTGAATATTTGCCAATTTACTGAGGCCAGAAAGAAGAAGGGGATGCCGAGGGAGATTGCAGCCAGTTAGGTCTTGGTTATTCCCTCTACACACCCAGGGTCTCAGGGACTTTGTGAAAATGAGAATTTTTGTTGGTTTAACTTCCTGTTGGAGGGTGCTACTGTCCTGTCACCTGAAGCTATATGTCTTACATAAACAGGTCTGCTATTCTGCCTCAAACATTTATTGAGCACTTTCAGAGTGCCAGCCTCTGAACACATGGAGATGGGAGAAATGAAATCCCCATCCTCTATGAGTCATTTTGTGACTTTGATTCTTCCCCCCCCACTGATCTTAGAGATACTTAAGTCAGAGATACTTAAGACATACTTATGGATAAAGTGCCTTAAATCCAACAATACACTTGAGATGTTTTTTCTTTATTCATATGATCTCAAAATCTATCTCAATATAGCTTTTGCCAGACATATTTGGCACCTAAATGAAATTGCCTTGCTTTATTAAATACATAGAGTAATAAATTTCAAAGGTTGATTCTTAAAGATTTCATTCCTTTCAAAGTGCTTAATTTGAAAGTGATATTATGAACACATCTCAACATTGCATATTAATGTTACTTCTTTCAAAATATAGCTTTTGAGCAAATATATATAAATAAATAGATAGATTGATATGAATGTGATAAGACTATTCACTAAATAAAAATCCCCTTGTGGAAATACAGACTCTTATTTATGAAATTTTAAAAAAATGTGTCTATGCATTATCCCAGTTAATGAAGGCAATTAGATAACAAAAGGTTAAAGAATGAGAAAGCTGTAAATCAACTCTTTAGATTAATGATCTCCAAGAAGATGCATCCCAAGGGCCACATCAAAGCATAAGAAGAGTTAGATAGATCAGGGATATATTTGCATATGATTTATATGTCATTAGCATACGTGTGCTTGACTCTAAAGTCTTAGGTAATTTTCAAGTTAAAAATTTCCCTTCAGGTTGTTATTTCCCTTTTCTATTCAGGTTTTTCCATTCGCAGATACAACAGCATTGCATGAATATTATATAGTGAAAAAAGACTGAATTATGCTAAGCCAGCAGAAAGGTAAGAGGAACAGTGTGTTTCACCCAGAAATTTTTGCTGGGCCATTAAAAGCCCACAGTTTGGACACTATCTTCTTAGATGAGTCAGGAAGAAGGAAATGAGACTTTTAAGCTTGCCTTGACCAAAGATGTCTAACCTGGTTAGCAAATTTAAATTTAAAAGTCCCAAATGTAGGAAGCCCCAGGCAAAATTTGAAAATCAGTATTTATTGTCCCAGGACACCCTTTCTGTCCTAGAATCTCCACTCATGCTGCCAATAGATTGCTTCTGTCCCACCTTTGTTAGAGGCACAAAGTCTTTTTTCTCTCTTTAGCACCAATTCTCCATCCAAATAAAAACCTGCTTTTAGGAATGGATCTGACATAAGACATTTGCAACTCAGTATAAATTTGCTAGCAGTTCATTCATTCAACAATAACTATTGAGCACTTACTTTTTGTTTATTCTTTCACTGAAATGTTTACTGAGTGCTTAAGAGATTCCAACGGCTGTGCTGAAGATTCAAAGACTAAGTCCCAGTCTCTAACCTTGAGTAGCTCACAATCTACTGAGGGTGAAAGAAAAGAACAGAACGATGACAATATAATGTGTTCACAGTGGAATGAACAGGGTTCCAGAGATGCTTAGAGAAAGGAGCAGTTAACTGCGCCTTAGAGAATCAAAGAATGCTTCCCTAAGAAAGTCTGGGGAGAAGCTAGCAGGTCCAAAAAGGCCTTCCCCTCCTTGCTTCACATATCTACTCCCCTTAGATACAATTTCTGGATTTGATAAGCAAGTTAGGGCAATATTTATTAGAGGAGAATAGAAGGGAGAGAGGCTGTTGGACTTTTTTGAGTCCCTTATGTTATGCTCTTATGGCATAGTTTAGCTATCTTTTTTGGAAGGCCCGTCCCTGCATATACGACTAGGTATATGATTCCACAGGCCCTAGTTTTCCCAGCCTTCTTACCTATGGTTTGCAGGGGCCATTTTTCTGCTCATATCTGGCAATGGGGCTCACAGTGCTCTGAAGCAGGTTATTTCCTTGACCACATGTTTCAGTTCGGGTTCCCCAAGACGCAGACACTGAGACAATGATTTGAGTGCAAGTGTTCATTTGAGAGGTGCCCTGAGCTCTCACAGGGAAGAGGGAAAGTGGTAGAGGGGAGGGGAGGGGAGAAAGGGGGAGGGGTTGGTAAAGGTGTGTCACCAAGCCCAACACCACTGTGGGTAACTGAGCCTTAACCCCCCAAGGAAGCACTGGGAAATGGTGCAAATCACTGGCTTCCAAATGATCCCACCTGAAGGGTAAAGGTAAAGGCTCTGGTATTTCTATATCAATGAGAGTCAGAGGTTGAGGCAGGAGTGATGGTATTGAATTATCCCCATGCTTACAAAAAATCCCTTGTGGGCAGAGAAGCAGATATTACTGAAAGTCTACAGGAGTGCAGGTCAGCAGGCCATGCCTGGGATTTGCCAAACCCCACCACGACAAGAGTACCTCAGGTTAGTCATCAGCCCTCCTCTCCATTACTTGCCTTTGACGTTCACATTTCCTCATGAAATTTTCTGACACTCAGCTAATATGCTCATTCGTGAACAATAGCAATGATAAATATTGGTAACCAATGTTATCTTTCTCAAAAGAACCAGAAGTCTCTTGTGCGCTGACCATGCAAGCGCCCCACTTTTCCTGCTTTGGGTGACAGGCTTAAGAGTATCACTCTTGCAGCAAAGAGGTGAAATCAACCAGCTCCAGAAGTAATAGCTTCAGTTTACAGTATAAATATTGGTCCCCCAACTCTGGAGCTGGGATACACTCTAGTAGCAAAGACAAGACTAACCTGGACCCAAATCTTCAGCAACAGGAGTGTCCCAGACCTCACGGTTAGTTACTCTAGAAGAGGATCAATATACCCCATCATACAGAGAATCTAGGAACCCAGTTACGATTGGATTTTTCATTTACATTCATGACATCACTTCTATGTGCCCACAAGAACTCTGAAGTACTGGTAACACTAAAATGAATGACACAGTGCCTGCCCTTAAGGAACTTATACTCCAAAGAGAAAACTATAAAGGTGCTTCTTCCATAAATTTGATGTCATTCTAAAATATTTGGCAGATTATGGCAGGTGAGTGCTATTTCTTGATAATTTAACCAATTTGAATACTATTGAAATATTTTATTTCTCCAATCTTTTGTCAACTTGTGTCAACCTTCCTTGTTCAGAGGGTATAAACAAGCACAGAACAGGGATAACATTTAAGAAGATTTTAATTACTTGGCACCTGGGGGGGCAGAGACCAATACTGGAAAGCTAGGGAATTGTATATTTATATATATATAATTCCCTAGATATTTGATCATTTCATTTTGTTTACAGTGCTGAGTCCAGCAAGCCCATATGAAACCTTCTGCAATGTAGAAAAAGGCATGCCCCTTCCAGGTAAACACAGTCCAGTGCCACTGTCCCCTCCAGTTGGCACCTTTGGTCAGTCCCAACCAATACAGCTTACACAACTATACAGTGGCTTTGGTTTTGTTGTTTTTGAAACTGAACTGTAGCAATGAAATCACTAACTGGATCGAGTCATTACAAATAACAATTCCCTCCAGCCAAACAAATCTCACCACCTTCCTCACGTAATTTGCTCCTTCTCATCTCATTTTGAAATGCATCCTGTGAATGGTTTACCTTTTCTAGAAGCCTTCAAAACATACCTCCTTGGGGCAGCTTTCTATGAAAACCCCCAGCACTCTCATTCCTCCCCTGTCCACTTAACACCCTTTCTCTGCCCTATAGAGTTAGACTTGTCAGCAAATGTGACCGTCCTGTCTGACTTCTCCTTTCTGCTGAAGCCACTCCACCCACTCTTCTTGTGGAACCCAAGGGTATTCAATCCATGGGCTGACCAGCAACCCATGATGCTGCCTGGCATGAAAAGATGAACTGGGTCATTTCGCATCCCTCCCCTGGGAAGTTGGGTGTGGAAATAACAAGAGAGTAAAGAAATTAATAGTAGAATCTGATGCTGAAAAATTCCATGAGGTAGAGCTGGGGCTAAAAGAGGTCATGGCAAGCTGGAGTCAGGAGGAAACAACCTCGAGTAAGATGGAAGAGCCCAAACCGAAAATATGCAGAAAAGTTGAGAAGCTACCCAGAAGCAAGAGGAGCATAGAGCAGACACATAAAGACTCAGACATGCGAAGAAACAAAACCAGGTGGTTCATGAAAGAGGCTTCCAGACAGTGGCCCCTCACTAGAGATGGGTGGCTGGGTTTCTCGTGGCTCTGTAGCTGCAGTTCTACGAGGGTCGGCTGTAAGAAGTACCACACTGAGAATGCCCTCGCCCCCTCGACCCCGAGTGTCCATACAGTAACTCCCCTCTGGTATGAATTTAGCTCAGAGACTCTCCTTTTTGCATCAAATAGAAATAAGTCAATCTGTGCTATAAATAAATATGTTAAAATGGTACTTCAGAAATGTAGTCAAACTAGATTTTGAATACACTCTATATCCTCTTAAAGACTTGTGACCTTCATTGTTTGTGTTCCTCAAATTTTTGTTTTTCGACCAACTTTAAGGGAAATAGTTCTGTGTGAAAGTACTCTGCAAATAAGTTAATCACATTGCACAATCTATTTTATAACCTATGTTCTGTCTACTGATAATAATTAGTCATCTTTGTAGCTTTCAACATTTCTGTTCAGTAGAAATTCCAATCCTCTTTATGGCCATTCTCCTAGAAGGCATTTTATTTCCTAACAGCAAATGCAACTAAAATAAAAGGCCACAGAGAACTGCACATGAAGGAGAACTCAGCATCACCACCTGGCCAGGCGCCTCCTCCTGTTAGTGCCTGGCCCCTTATGGTGAGTTCTGCCCATTATGACAGCCAAGGTCCAGGCTGGGTTCTTCCCAGCAGCCCCACCAGGAGTGCCAAGAAGGAAGCCTCCCACTTGGACATCCAGTAGAAGCTGTGCTAACCTCATCTCAACTGGGAGTTACCTCACACATAATCCCCAAAGCCACTTCTTTTCATCACCCTTGCAGCTGACTCCAGGCCTGCCGCTGGCATGTGATGCTTTCACCATGGTGCCATCACTCTCAGTCGGCACATTTTCCCAAAGTGCACCGGTTCCCCTTAGGCTCAAAAATCACAAACCACCCTCTTTTAGAGGCTTTCTGTCTCCCCGGCTGCCTGTGAACACTGCGCGCTACCTTAATTTTAACACATTCTGCTAGTCTGGAGGGTGCCATTAATTTTATTTTTATATGTCTGTAAATCTTTTTTAGATCTGTGTTCCATGGTCACTTGGTGTTAATAATTAGCATATTTATGAGCTAAAGCAATCAGACACCCACATCTCACTGAACCTTATAGCCAGTGCTACTCAAAAAGCTAAGCTAAGACTCTCCAGGAATATCATAGCATAACATTTACTATGATGACCACATCAATGCCCCAGTCATTCACAAACTCATTCAAAACCAACCCAATTATTTAAAAAGCACTGGTGCAGAGGGATGGTATGATTTAGAAGTACGATCTTTAAAATATCCCAAAAGAAATAGGATTTGAATTCCTCATATGGATTTGGAATATCAATCTGCTCAGGTTGAACTTCTTGGGGGCAATATCTTCGAAACCTCTGATATAAACTGCAAGAGGTTCACACCTAGTTAATTGCCAGCATGTACACAATATGTTAAAGCAGGGGTTCTTAACCTTTTTTGCTCCACGGACCACTTTGCCAGTCAGGTGAAAACCACAGACCCCTTACTAAGTCCACACTATACTGTGTATTATTTAATAAATATACCACACTTGCACCAACACATCCACACAAGACTAATGTTTTTTTTTGAATTTCAATTCAAGCTCATGGACCCCTTGTTAAGAACCCCTGCATTAAAGGAAGCTTTAAGCACAAGCTTCTCTATTATGTGAGAAGACTGGGGTTTTCTTATCACCCAGTTCACAGTAAAAACTAGACTTCTATCAGTCAATGTTTTAATTGCTAAGTCAAGGAATTAGGTGATTGCTAAGTTAGGGAAAAGGTATTGATTCCTACAATGCTGGGATGGGAAATTTGGAGTTAGGATAATCAGTTTCTTTATTCTCCCCCAAACATCCTTAGGTTGAGCTTATAATTCTTATTTATATTTGTGTAATACATAAGAGGAAAGTGCTGTAGGTTGTACCTTGACTTAAGAGAACTAAGTATATTAAACTTATCTTAAAATACATAAAAATAGAGAAAAACAAATATGAATCCAAAAGACTCCCCCATAGTTCTCCTTTAAAACATGAGTTCCTCACTTGCTCTTAAAATATGTCAGTTTTATATTAAAAAAGATGATTTGCCTGCAGTTTTCATAATATGTCTGCTACATAAAGAACACAACACATTGGTAGATAAAAGAAACAACTGTTGTATGCAGCACTACTTTGTTTTCTGCCAGCCAATCAGTCCCAAGGAAAGAAAAGTCATCTATATTAAGCACCAGATATAGATGGTGAGAGACAACTGTTGCTTCATATGCCCAAGTGTCTATTTCTCAAAGACAGTGAAAACAAAATAGAGAAGGGAGAAAAGTAAAAGGCAAACATCACTTAGGTTAAGCCCTTGAACCAACCCGCATTTCCCTGAAATATGTTTTCAAGAGAGAGACAGTGGCGTGAACTGCCATTTGATAGGAGTAGCCTGGCTCACTCGGCTGCACTTGGGAAGTTACTCCAGCACTGATGGGATGAGACACCAGTCCCTTGACTGGTGAGGCAATCTCTGTAAGGGACTGGGGACACCACCCCACCTTTTCCGCATCACAGTAACTGGGCCGATACTTTTTAAGACCATTGCCTTGACCACCTTTCCAAATCAACCCTGTATCAACAGGAATGCAATGAACTTCTACTTATTTCCCACTGAGAGCAGTAACTCATGCTTTATGTTTTAAAAGGAAAGAATGCACATTTAATTAATAGAGATCCTATCCAGTTCATCTTAAGAATGTTACTCTGAGTAACTTTTACCCAAGTCCATCATATTCAGATGACATGAGGTCACAGACACATTATTTTTGTACTTTTCCAGAAATTTCATGTGATATCAAGTGATAAGAATGAAGCAAATTTATTCTTGCTTTCCGATTGATTTAAGGTAGGAGAAAAATGGAGATTCCCTTGATTTTAGCATAGTGGCTGGTACATAGCATGGTTAATGAGTATATTTGGTTAATTAACTAATTAATACAAAATTCAGTTTGTGAAAATCTTGAGAAAGATAATAGTATGTGTGCTGGATTCATCATGGTGGAAGTAGATGCCATAATGAATGGATCTTTGGAGAGGTAGGTCTGAGGAGCTTTCAGATATATGGCTAAACGTCATACAATGTACCTTCCTGAGGAAATCAGTAAAGACTTAACTTATTTTGTCCATGGGATTTCAGATGTTAGATGTGTCTGCCTTTAGAATGTGACATTTCAGGTTCCTTGTCCTTGACACCATAGATGTCACATCACTTTTTCTTTCAGTTTCCAGTTTTCTCTGCCTGACTTTGGCAGGTGTCCCCCCACTTCCACCCCTGACTCTGGCCCCTCTCCCCAGCATGGTGAACTTGCCTTCAAAGAACATTGAACAGAAACCTTAAAAGGTTTTTACTGCAGCTTAAAATGCTAACCTTCCTATTACACTTTAATTTTAATAAAATTCTTGTAACCTAAAGAAATATACCTTTAGGGTAAATGGAGATATTTTTTGGCAAAGAGAAATTCTTAGAACTCTTAAGTTACATTCCATAACCAGGAGTCCATTTCTCCTAACTGGAAGATCGATCTGTCCCCATTAACTGAAAAACATGGGACATAGTTGAACCAGGATATGAGTGAACATTTTTCTCATTTCAATTCCAAATTATTTCAATAGCTAGAGCATTATTTTGAAGGATTAGAAAAAATTAACTACATAACATGCTTTGTGTACTAATCATAAATTAAAAATCAGGCCACAAAATTACTCTCATGGCCTCGCCTAGAAGGCTATCTTACCACTAGGAAATAGGAAGAGCAGATTATTTACTTATCTGGTTAAAAGAGAAAGGTTAACGCAAACCTAGATGCTGTTCTTCTCCTGTATATTTGTACCTAGGAAACAAATTCTTTGTACTTTCAATCCATTCATTTTAGAAGTTAGTTTTTCCTGACTTTTAACAACCCCAAATTTAGCAACCTCAGATCTATACATTGTATCTTCTCAAAAGGGCAGCAGGAAAGCCGGTAACATGGAGCCTATTATATTTCTATTTTTAAAAGGAAACCAAAGGGATATCCCAGGAATTAAAGCCTCACTTGTGTACCAGGAAAACTGACTAAGGATCTAATTAAAGGCCGTGAAGCACGAAATATGCAGCAGTATAATATGACAGGGTCAGATGAGCACAACTTCATAAGGGAGAAAAAAATTACGTGTGTGTTTTCAACAAGAATTCTCCCTATGAAATGAATAAAAGGGTATGCCTTTTCAATTTGCTATGATGATCAAACTTGTTCGTATTAATTACCCTCATTTATAAGTTTCTCTAATTTCCAGGTTGCCCAGGAAAGGTTTTTGAAAATATTTCTGGTGTTGGCTATAACAGTGACAACCCCAAAGAACACTCTACACCTTTATGATCCCCCAAAGCTGAATCCTAAGAGTCAGCTTCTACTCCATCATCCCCTCTGGACTCCCCAGATATCATCACCTTTCAAGTTTTTCCTACAATGGATGAAAATTAAATTTAATTTATTCGATGTAGAACTATCTGAATTAAGGATATCCTATTAATTTAGTCCCTCTATGGTTACTTCCTGCGTTTATTGGAAAAAGAGTTTGGGCCTTGGCACTACACGGATCTCCAGCTTGTTCTCTTACTGGCACTAAGACCTTAAACAATTTACCCACCTTTGTGAGGCTTGGATTTTCCCCTTTGAGTGTGTATGTTTAATGTGAATAATAATTCTTCCTGAGAACAAAATATAATAGAAGGTGTTTATGGTGACCATCTGAGACGGGGCGGGTGCCTTGTTATTGCTACTTCTGAAGTTTAAATCTTTACTCTAAATGAACACTATACTTAGAAAAGGATATGACTCAGCCCCAGCAGCTAGAGTCATTCTCCTGGTTTTCTTTTTGGTTAGATGGATTAATGAATAGGATATATAATGTAAACTTGCCACATTGCAGTAATGCTTTAAAATCGTTGTTATCCATCAAGCCACATGAGGAAAGAAAACCTTGGCAACCGCAACAGTGTCAGCAAGACCCCGATACCACTGCAGGTTTTAGTTAAGGCCCGTGCCTCCCCTCACCCCCTTCACATGGTTCATGCCACTGTGGCAGCACCGCACAGCTGTACACAGCCAGGAGAGCACACCTCACTGCGGGCCAGGAATGACAGTAAGCAGGTCTTCAACGATTTATGAAGCCATTTAACAATTTTAAAAGATCTATATTTTTAAATGCTTTCAGAACAATCCTATTATTTGGCTGACTCTGGCGGATAAACAATATACAGTTATATGATAATATTTGTAAATGACCCCCTTTGTTGTGCCTCACATTTCCTGCTCAACTAATATTTATTTTCTTCCCTTCCCTTTTGCACTCACCCAGCCCTTTAAGACAGTGGCCTTCAGACTGGCATATGCATTCCTATGCACATTTTCTAGGGTGTATGTGGCACAGATTGTCTTAAGATGGTCGATTTCTAGATGCCCATTTTCTGTAGGTACTCTTTCCTAAAACCATGCACCTGTGTACGCTGCTTCTCCTTTTCAAACCTGTTTCATCAGCAAACTTCTTCCACTTCATCCAAGAAAGTCTTACTCGACTCTCTTTCTGAATTTCATTAGGGTATATTGCTCCAAAGTATAAGACCTTCCTTCTACTATGCTAAGCTAAGAGATGATGGAAAATAGTAGTTTAAGCACTAC
Source organism: Tolypeutes matacus (assembly GCA_026826555.1). Lineage (NCBI taxonomy): Eukaryota > Metazoa > Chordata > Mammalia > Cingulata > Chlamyphoridae > Tolypeutes > Tolypeutes matacus. Next base: position 31,934,402 of record JAKSZT010054335.1, on the reverse strand, counting down.
TTTATGTTTTCCTCTATCCAACACATCTAAGTTTGGTTAAGACATTAGACCTGGGGTGTTTGGGCCCATGCTGAGATTTCTGAATTTTGGCATATTGTAGAATGAGCAGTGTGATAAGGTCAACTTCAGTTTAAAGGCATAATCCCTTCTATCCCCGCTCTCAAAACTGTCTAAGAATGACTCTTTTATGTGGAAGAGTAGCAAAAGAACAAAATAAGCGAATGAATGGAAGAAAAAAAGCTAACGGAAAGACTTGAGAATGCTCTCTTCCACTTATGAGAAGAATGGCCAAAACTTGTTTAAAAATGTGCCTCGAAATACCAATCTGCTAGCAAAAAGTCCCTCTGAATTTTCACCCTTCTTGGTAATGAGCAGGAGTTTGATAAGAACCTTATTCACGAACATCCAAAGTTATGTCTGCAACTCCAGGGTTTTGATGAAAATATGTGCAAAACATGTTAGAAGAAAATCATATTTTATAAAAATTGTATTAGTAAGGGTGTATTTAAATTAACAATATTTCTATTTTCCTAAAGTATTGCAGTATCTTGAGTTTAAAAATGTGCCTTCAAGCGAAAGAGTAACTGGTCTAATAAGAGCCATTTGCTCATTCTTAGTGAAGCATTTAATTAATTAATTAATTAATTAATTAGTTTAATAAAGCAAATTTGCAAAGCATATGACACCAAAGAATCACTTTACAAGTCAGGTCAATTCAGATTCTTTGCTATCAATTAAACTGAAGAAGGTCCTGATTGAGTTGAAAGCTGATAGGTAATTTAAAATAATTTAGATGATAGATCACTATGTAATTTTTTGGGGCATATAAATTGAAAGAAGTATAAAATAATTGAATAGCATTGGTATAATGATACTCATTCCAATTCCAAGTACTTATTTAGTTGAACAAGATATATCAGTACTTCCATATATTAAAATGAAAATTAGGAATTGACTTGATGCTGAGCTCTGTCTCATTCTGTCAATAAATAATATTTATCCACGATTACACAAACTAATTGAAAAAAAAACCCATCCATCTCAAAACATATTTCTAATTAAACTTTACTTTTCATATTTAATAATGATATAGAAAATTTTATAATCTATTTATATTGTTTTGACTAATTTTCTACAGTTAATAATTTTATGAACTCAATTCAGAAGAAAAATTTTAAATGTAGAGCACTGTTGTCACCAGAAATATATTAGTAAACATAGAGATTTTTAGAAATCAGAGTTTATATAGTTTTTGCAAGGAAGTATGATAGATTGATCAATAAAATATGTTACACAAAAATAAAATTCTGTGGTAAAGTACAACTGAAATAAAAGGGAACTTTGCAAAATCATGTACTATTAAAGAAAAATTTGTTCACAGATACTTTAAAATGGATAATGGTAGCTATCAAATTACTGAGTTAGATTCTACTGGGTTTATTTTTTAAAATGACGCAGAACTTTTATTTTAAAATGTCAAATTAACAATACACCAGAAAGTACAATTTTTAAAACCACTAAAATTTCTGAATTTAATGTTTAGCTTTAAAAAACCATCTTTAAAAACCATCTTTAAAAAAGCGTAGAGGATACAGAGGTTTAAAAACCATCTTTAAAAAAGTGTAGAGGATACAGAGGTTTTTCAAACTTCCTTTAGGTTTAGCAAAAAAAAAATTGAAGTCTTCTTCTTTGTAATATTATATGGTAAAAGTAAGAAATTGACTATTGGACATGCTGTTTTTAAAGTCTTTTTCTGATACATCATTTTTCAACCAAGGAGAAATTATGATCTTATATCTCTACTCATTATGGGAGTACAGCCATTGAAAACTGTCTTTAAAGGAGATTCCCTTGAAAAGTTGATCTTAATCTGTTCTTTTTGGGATGTAGCCTTGACCATGGGTCTCATAAGCTTTTTTTTTTTTTTTTTTTTTCTCATAAGCTTTTGACCAATCTTATGACTTGTCATGTTGGGGCCATTCTTGCCTTCCTCCTCCTGAATGCCAGGAGTTACTCTATGCTTAATTACTCATGTATTCTGTAAAAGCCACAAAAGTTAACATGGGAAAACTAAAGATTCTCCTTCCTTGGCTAGTGAACTACATATCACTTAACAAACCATAGTCCTGGCCTAAGGAAGACAATTATCAACAATACAATTTTCATCTTTAGCTTGAAGGATAATGGTCTTTAAGTAGTTTAGATAAGATTTTCACTGAAGTAAGGTATTCTTTTTATTGGTAAGTATGTGCTACTTAATTCACTAAAAAAAATAAACAATTTGAGACATAATAGGCCACCTTACAAAGGCAAAGACTATATTTAGTAAGAGAACAAATGCACACACAAATTATTTGAAAGTTTGTTTGCAATGAAATCTTTAGGGAAGTGGATGTGGCTCAAGCAGTTGGGTGCCTGCCTGCCAAATAGGAAGTCCCAGGGTCGAATCCCGGTGCCTCCTAAAGAAGAAGAGCAAGACAAGGAGCTGATGCAACAAGATGACACAAGGAGGAGACAAATGAGGAAACACAATGAAAGACACATCAAGCAGGGAGCAGAGGTAGCTCAAGCAATAGGGTGCCTCCCTCCCACATGGGAGATCCTGGGTTCGGTTCCCCATGCCTACTAAGAAAAAAGAAGATGAGCAGATGCAAAGAGCATACAGATAGCAGACAGCAAGCACAAACAATGGGGAGGGGGCAGAGACAAATAGATAAAATAAATAAATCTTAAAAACAAAAAGAAATAATCTTTAAAATATAGGAGAAATTTCTATTAAATGGGACCACTAGATAACCAATTAATAAAATTTAAAGTGAAAAAAAAAATTAAATCTAGTCATTAGGCTGAAGAAGCTGTTGTTGTCCGAGGAATTTTGCAACAGGCCTAAGCCCTTTAGTATTATCAGAAAAGTACTTTAAAATACCTTTCTGAAAAAAGAATTAAGGTTTCAAAACTATTTTGTTTTCTTTTCTGCAATAGATGCTGATACTTTAGGTATCAGTGTTAGGGAAAAGATTTAAAACTTCAGGTTTATAAAGTGGTGGTTAAGAGCAAAGTCTTTAAAGTCAGATCAACTGTTCTACGCATTTACTAGCTTAACCTGTTTCAGACACAGTTCGAAGCTCTGGTCATGAATAAATGGGATAAAAAAATCCTGTATTCGTGTTTCTACAATGGGTACACAAAGTTATATAAAAATATCATATGATGCCAAGTGCTGAAAAGAAAAATAAGACAGATTAAAGGGTCAGAGAGCAACATGGGCTGTTCTGAGAGCCTTCTCTGGAAAGAACAAAAAGAAGAGTAAGATATAAATGGCAAAGTCGTTTTTATTTGGTTTTAACACTCAAACACGGTGACCAGAGGCAGATTAAAATTGCTGGCTGCTGAAAAACAAAATGTTTTTCAAGGGATATTGATATCTAGTTTACCTGATATCTGAGGGTCATCCAAAATGGAGACTGACTCTAAGTTAAGAATTAATTAAAAAGAACAAAGATAAGCAGACAAATAAAAGGATGGGTAGATCCATAGGTTTATTATAAAACAGACAGAGTAAAATGTTAATGCTAGAATTTAGGTTTTGGAAAGGCAGGTGTCTTTCAATTTTCCTATATGTTTGAATATTTTCATAATAAAATGTTGGAAGAAAATTTTAAAATAACACACTAGAAAGATTTATTCTTTCCAAGGTTAAAAACAAATTTCAGGTTAGAACAAGTCATAATTAGCAATCATTAAAAATTATTCAGGTTCAGCAAATTTACATTGGTGTTTATTTATTTAAATCCTATTCTACATAGCTAACACCTTTTACAACTAACAAGGAGATGATGATGGACAATGCCTATCCCAAAGAACAGAGAATGTCTACAACTGCAAGCAAGATAGTTCCATTCACTTGCCCCATGAGATCTAAGCCCCCTCTCAATTAGAAGCAGAGTGGGCATCGCCATCTCCAAATCCTCAAGATTGGGGAATGAACAATTATTATTCTACTATAGACTTATTATTATTCTAGCAATGGAAGAACTCGTATCATTGATGTAAAGGCAGTGGCCACCAGAGGTTCTGAGGGATAGGAGAGAGAAGAATTGGTGTAATATAGGGGCATTTTGGGGACACTGGATTTGTCCTGCATGACACTGCAGTGACAGATACAGTCCACTGTATATTTTGCCATAACTTACAAAATTGTGCGGGACAAAGTATAAACTATAATGTAAACTGTAGTCCATGGTTAGTAGCAATGCTTCAATATGGGTTCATCATATGTGGTAACAAATGTACCATACAATAAAGGATGTTGTTAATGTGGGAATGTGTAGGAGGGGGAGGGACTGGGGCATATGGGAATCCCCTATATTTTTTATGTAACATTTATGTAATCTAAAGCTTCTTTTAAAATAAAAATATTAATTATTAAAAAACTAGCTTAATATCTATACTCACTTATGGTTTGGACTTATGTTTTGGAATAAAAGTTAAAAGATATGCTAATATTTCTTTCAGTTAATCACTTTAATGGATGACACAGGGATATTTAGACTATGAAAATACTCATTGGCTATGCACATGGTAAAATATATATTCAAATTTCATAGAAAGTACCTATAAAATAAAGTTTTCAATATTAAATGTTGATGTTCCACTATAAGTTAGTGACAGAAATGCTAAAAGCCCTCGTTCTTGAATATTATTGCAATTTTTAAAATATCAGTAATAATTGGTAAATGATTTCAAAAATGTAGACTGACCCACTTCCATGTTAAATGGCATAACTCTAAAGGTCCCCAAAGTTTAAGATTGCATATATTCTAGACTATACAGAAGATCCAAATTTTAAACTGTATAAGAACTTCCTAGCATCAGAGTAAGGTGGTGACTCTTAAAAATGGTTCTATGAAGAGAAACACCCCTCAAATTTCTTTTCTCAAATTCTCTTAAAATAACACAAAAGAATAGTATTTCAAAAGATATGGGACAAAGGAATATCAGAAACCTGCCAGACCAGAGGTGGAATTTCTAAGAATCAAAAAGTAAATGAGGATTGAGGTACAACTTTATAATGCAAAAATAAATTTAAAAATTTCTACTCCCTAACTCCCTCACTCTTGTAGTTATAATGGGAGAACATCTCTATCACAAAGAGTTCCTTTCTATGGTGTCCAGGACCATTTTGGCCCCCTCCCTCTCACTTTATTTATATTTACTCAATTGCTTCCAGTTAGGCAAACATGGCTTTTGGACAGCACTTTACAACATAAAATGTGAAGTTGGCAGAGAAAGGTGCTGAGTTTGGAAGAACCACAGGAAGTTGCTTCTGGAACATGTACCTATTAATTTATTATTTCTAGCAAAGGTCTATTTCATATTCTTTCAAAATAAATTCTCCTCCCAGATTAAGATGAATAGTCTGTGATAATAGGAAAGTGTATCTCAATTAAGGAGATCCATAGTAGATGAATAACTAATAACTCCAGAGAGTTGGCTATAAGCAATACATATATATATATAATATTAGGGACTTTAAGATTAAGAAAATAGAACTGTACATACATATTGTACAACAGTAAACTTGTTTTTCACAGGGGTGTGTGTTAGCAATTCTGAAACTAGTTTAAGTGTATTCCAAAACTGAGAAAATTAGTAAATACATTTGGATAATGAGAGACAGGTCTCTCATTGTCAGAGAAATGAGTTAGAGATGAAGAAAGCAACAAGGCTGAAAATGAACCCATGCTGGCTGAATTGGAATCAAAGTCATGAACTCCTAATTTTTAAGATGATAGATAGATAGATAGATAGATAGATAGATAGATAGATAGATAGATAGATAGATAGGGTTGTATATATATGGATGGGTATATACAAATATTTCCTAGCTCTGTCCATTGTGAAAGCTTAGACATAATTACATGATAGTAACATTGAGCACACTTAAAATACAAATCTTGATTCCTAAATATCATTCTCCAATGAAACGACCCAGAACTTATTGGAGAAATAGCTTTCCCAGAGTTGAAGCAGTAAGAATACAAGATGAACTTGGAATATATTGTGGTGCTAAAAAAAAAAAAAAATGGAAGTGCTAAAACATGGTGGGATTACAATGTTACTGAAATACTTAAAAGTAGAAATGGAAAGACATGCAATTCTCTAAATGTCAAATTTATAAATTCAATAGAACAAAAAAGTTTTGAAAACATCTTTTGTTTTCCTGGAACTAGAACAAACTGACACTAAATTTCATACAGAAATTCTAGAAAACTCCAGGAAAAAAAGCAATGAGTTAAGACCAGCTATAAACAGATATTAAAACATATTCCTCAAAATCAATAGTAAAAATATTGTGGTATTGGCACATCAGTAATTGGACAAAGAGACCAGAATAGAAAGTTCAGAAATAAACCTAAATACAGGAATTTAGAATACCATAAAGGGTACATATGAAATTAGTGGAGTAAATATAAATATAAATGCAAATATAAATAGAAAAATATAGATCTTTTAAAATAAATGGTGTGACAATGGAAACCATTTGGGAAATATTAAGTTTGTAGCATACTACACACCATGGACAAGGATAAATGCCATATGCATCAAAGAACTAAATGTGAAAAAGGAAACCATACAAATATTGAAAGAAAATTAGGGTGAATTCTTTTAAAATATTTTATTCCAGAGGCCTTTCTAAATGTGACTCAAAGTATAGAAACTAAAAGCAATAAATACATAAAAATAAAAATGACTGTACAGCAAACATGAACAAATGGAAAAAAAATAAGCCAGTGACAAAATTGGAAAATGTATTTGTAACTTTCATCACAAAGGCATAATCCTTTCAATATACAAAAAGCTCTAGTAAACTAGACAGGAAAAGACCTCCAACTCAATAGAAAAGAATAAAAGACCTAGACAGTGAACAAGGTTAAAGAAATGACCATTAAATACATAAAAAAATAATCAGCCTGACTCACAGTAAGAGAAATTTAAATTAAATCTACAATATACCATGTTGGTGAGTCTGTGGGGTTGAATCAAGGACACATATAATGCTGATGAGAACGAAAATGGTACAACTTCCATGGAAGGACATTTGTTAATGCGTAACACAATTACAAATTCTGTTGATCTTGAAAGTTGCCTTCCTACAGATATCCCTGCAAAAGTATTAAATCATACATGTACAAGTTTATCCATTGCCACATTTTAGGAAAACAGAGGAGTTCAACATTGGAGACTGTTAGACTACACATTTTGGGGAACTATGCAGCCTTAAACAAGAATGAGGAGAACTCTGAATTTATATGAGGTCTCTAGGACGTGATAAATGAAAAAAGTAATATGTCAAAAAATGTATATAATATACTTTTTATGTAAGAAAATGGGGGAATTATATAACTAGATATATACATATAACATATAGTAAGATTTCTTTTTTTTTTTAACATTTGCAAAATGATATATAAATATATATGCATATATGTGTATTTGCTTACAAAAATGTTATTTATATATATATA